>NW_024121144.1:7627841-8039269 GCF_016745375.1 Pimephales promelas
CACAGGCCAATGGGTTCTTACGGTATTAGTCGTATTCTTTTGGGTTCAAGCGGGTTCATATGGACAGCAGGATTTCCTCGACTTCCTCGATGCCTAAATGTCTTGCTGGTTCACCTTTGTATCCTGATAGTAACTTATATTTAGTGGATAAAAAAAAAATCTTTATTCATTTCTTGGTATTATTCAGTATGTATCTCTAATTGTGTATTCACTACCATTCAAAATTTGTATATTTGTAAAAAAACAATGTATATACACCAAGACTGTATTTATTTGATCAAAATACTGAAATATTACTACTTAAAGTAATTGTTTTCTATTTTAATATGAACTCTGTTTTAATGTTTTAAAATGTAATTTTTCTTGTGATGGCAAAGCTGTCATTACTTCAGTTTCACATTATTAAGAGTGTTGACAGCAGTTGTGCTTTTTAATATTCTTTGATGAAAAGAAGGTTCAAAACAACAGCATTTATTTGAAATATAGACTTTGTAATGCAATAAATATCTTTTTACTGTCAGTTTTGATCAAATTAATGCATTTTTTGTGTAATTTTAAGTATTTTATTAGTAAGACAAATTCTTTCTTCAGAGACCTTTTTGAGTGAAGATGCAAATGAATGATTACGTAAGAGTTTTGAACCAGTATAAAATAAATTAATGAAAATTACCAACACAAAGACAGGCTTTTAAAATAATTGTCTTGGCACTTTCATATTCATAAGTTACTATAGAGTAGATTTCTTAACGACTGTAGGAAACGTAATGGTGGATGTAATTATGACTGTTGCATAATTTTATGCCACCGACAGAATTGTTGTCGTTTTATTGTGAATATATGGTTTCACAAACCGATTTTGCCAACCAAATGAAAACCACATTTCCACCTTTTGCTTCTCAAAGACGACTGAAGACTAATTCCTGAGAAACACAGCCTTTATTTCAAAGGTTGTGAACTATTAAGCTGACCAGTGCTGTTCCGTGAGCATTTTATTTTTCATCTCCTCATTCAAGGAGATATCGATCCCTCCCTCATCAGAATTCACACTGTGCTCTGGTCTTCAGACACTGTTTGTCACGTACAATAGCACCGCTGAGTGCTAGTGCCGGCTGCATTCTCCGGGAACAGTCTTCGCGTGCCCAAATTAGCCTCTCCAATTATCCCACCCTAGCCAAGAGCTCTGAGGTTGCTGTTCCGATGGCTGTCTTTCTTCTTGAACAGAGCGCTGACTCTACCTGAAACCATAAATCATTTTCCTCAAAGCCCACCAGCTTAGTAACAAAGCTCTGTTTTCTTCAGCCAAAAGACCTCGAGTTTAGCTAGATTTTGAAAGCACTGGCAGTGTTCTTATTTTGTGGTTCTGGATATTTGGATGTCAGCTTGTTTGGTGGACACAAGAATGGGTGTTATTTGACATTTGTAATCGCTTCTGTTTCCTTGGATGTTTTGCTATAAATTCAAACTCGAGTGTCATTTTCCAAATAGACTTGTTGGGTATATCGAACTCGCCCTTTTATTAGTTGTATTGCGAGGACTTTTTGTGTTTTCTGCACTGTGGCGAGAAGTTTTCGTGTATCTCTTGAACCATACACGCTGTCAGCGATTCTAGAAATTAATAAACTCGTCAAGTCTGGTAGTGTTTGGGTTTCTGTGATTCTGGCCCTCTAGCGATCTCTCAGGACAGCCAATCAATCACAACGCATATCATTTCATTCAGACACTGGGTAACCCTGGGGCGAACATTTCAATCAAACCCAGAGTCATCAATCTGCAACCCAGTGACCGATGCAACTTATTCGATGGCTGGCGACGTGATTTGTTGAGACAAAAGATCAGACAGTCTTGCAAAAGCTCCTGGAATGTGTGCCTGACATTTTCTCACCCGGCAAATCACAAGGGATTGTTGTTTTTACAGTCAACCAAAAGTGTTTCGAAATTATCTGATTGTGTAAAACCTCTTGCAAATATTTAGTGACAATGTTCATTATCTCTTATGTAACACTTAACTAACACTAACTAATTAAAAAAAGCAAGCACAAAATAAAACAGTTAAAATCCCTTATTGTGGTAATTGTTAAGTTGACTTGATTTTATTTATTTATTTTTTATATTTTCAATATGGCCATTTTCGACTTAATTTGTGTTGGAACTTAATCAAAACTCAATGGTTTAATTTTTGAATGGTGTGGATATTTTCATTTACAATTAGTTATAAATAATGCATTCATTTTTTGATTCTATTTTTTTCTACTTGTATGACTGGAGTATGATTTTAATCTTTTTGATTAATGAAATCATATTACTTTAAAATGGTAAATGGACTGCATTTATATAGCGCCTTCATAGACCTAATGGCCACCAAAGCGCTTTACATTTGCCTCACATTCACCCATTCACACACACATTCATACACCGACGGCGGTGTTTAAGTTTAGTTGACAGTTAGAACTGGCTGAACATTTTTTTTTAATCTCTCTCTGATTACAAATGGACTTTTTTGCTTCCACAATCAGCTCTACCTATTAGTCTGCAGATGTTTTTATTTGATAGTTGGATGGGCTGCAGACGCCACTTCAGTTAAGCTTGTATTTCAAGAGCACAAATGTCCCCCTTCCCCAACCTCTCTCTCTCTCTCTCTCTCTCTCTCTCCCTCTCTCTCTTTCTGCGGCCTTCAAATAGTGCCAGCCATAGCAAGCGCCCCCGTTGCAAATCTGTGTGCTTCAAACGCTGTCACATTTTAGATACAGCTGACTGGCCCTGACTGATAATACCCCACAATTTAATTTCCCAGGTATTAAAGAAGACTTGCTGGTTTTTGAATTGGATGTACTTGTTGTTGGTATTTGGGAAGGACAGAAAAAAAATCCCCTTTTTACACTCCTCAAGAGGTCTGAGAAATTAGTTTTCTCCATGTTTTCAGTCTTAAGTGAGATAAACAGAATGTTTTGTGTGTGTGTCCTGCAATATGAATGTAGTTGTGTTAATATTCATGCAGAATAGTGTTTCTCATGCGGATGTGCTGATAAGTTTATGTAGCCTACCTTTTGAAAAATCCTAAGATTTTCAGCATTTTTAACAGATAACATATGTTTACATATATCCCACAAGACAAAATATGTCAATTTACACTATTCTGTTCAAGTTTACATAACCTTGGTTTGTAATCTTGTTTTGCCTCCTTGAGGGCATTAATTCCTTTTTGCAGCCTTTTTATGATGGTGTTGGAGTTGAAATAACTACTGTGTAAAACCCAAGAACTTGGTGGACCTGTTGAGGTTTTGTTCATGGTGGAAAAAAGTGTGGACAGATTGACTGCTCTGGACAAACTTCATGCTCACAAATGTCTACAAACAGTCTCTGATTCTTTAAAATACATTAACAATTAAAGGAGAACTCCGGCGCAAAATGAACGTTTGGCCTAAAAAACATCAGTACCTAGTCAACTGTTCTCTGAGATTTGTTTTCATGATAATCAAATGTAAATAGTTTTATCTCTAAAAACTGTTTAGAGTATAATGCTATTACTGGGGGCAAAAGAAATCGCTAGTTTATACCACTAACAAGGCTCAAAATAGCCCCACACTAACACCGTAACATAATAAGGCTCCATACATAAGAAGATATGTTATAAAGACAGTTCAGTTCACTGTATACAGACAGGAGCCATTTTGGAAAACAGTCACGACAAGTCAAACCACAAACGTCTTGCTGAGTGAGCTGAACTGTATCTTCTGAACTGTATGAACTGCGTTCGGGGATCGACTTATCGAGACTGTTTTCTAAGATGGCTCCTGTATACACGAAGTGAACTGTCTTCATACAGTATCTTCTTAATAAACGGTCTGTACACTTACAAAGTTCTCAATGCTTCGTTTTGCAAGTATGGACCCTCATTATGTTATTGTGTTAGTGTGGGGCTATTTTGAGTCTTGTTAGTGGTATAAACTAGTGATTTCTTTTTACTTAGTAAATGCCCCGAGTACTAGCATTATACGCTAAACACTTTTTAGAGATAAAACTCTTTACATTTGATTATCATGATAACAAATCTCAGAGAACGGTCGACTATACCGATGTTTTATTAGACCAAAGCTTCATTTTTCGAGTTCTCCTTTAAGGATACAGTATGTAAGCTGATAATTTGATTCAATTAAAATGATGAAGAAAGGTGAAGAAATAATGTATTGTGGTCTTGTAGAACAGTTTTGGTGACGGTTAAAGCTAACATAACTATAAGTTATGTAGCGTTATTGAGTTTTTCCTGAAAATGTTATGTAAAGCACGAAGCTTGTAACATTTTCAAGCTATTCATCAAATAGCTTTATTATGCAAACCAGGATCTATGTGCCAACTATGGATGCTATTTGTGAATATGCAAAATGATGTTTTGCCAATGCAGTGAGGTAGGTGTTTTGGATTCATGGTAATCTACGACTAACCGTATATGTTCAGCATGTAAATACGTGGGTGTGCGGATGGCTATTTCCAGTTTCAGTAAATTAGGCGTGTAACATACCATCCCGTTTCGCGTGTGTGCTTGTTTTCTCTCGGCTTGGGCTCCCTGCTGATTCCCCCTTGTTCACTGAGTTTTGTAGCCTTTGCTGCCCACCTGCAGTGCCAGTGTTCTGAAACTGGACCTAATTGGCTGGGTCTCCGGTTGGCACCGGTGCCCGGCGCTCACCCCGGCAGCTAATTGGCTCCGTCAGCCGCCCATTTCCATGAGCTTCGACCAGGGTTGGATTGATGGATGGCAGCAGGTGTCAGGAAAGCTGCTTTCTGACAGAGCAGCTTGTGAAGTCAATTTACAGCCCAAAAGGCAACAGGAGGGTTTCTGCATGTAGCCGTGCCTCTAGAGAGAGAAGGTATTTGAAAACACTGCTATTTTTAGACCTCTTTTTAAATCTCGAAACTGACTTCCCCGGTTTTATAAAATGAAAAAAAAAAAATCACTTTCTTGGCAAAGATGGCAGAGCTCCTGACAGACTGAAATAAGTAGGATATAGCTGTTATGATCTGGGTTTTCCTTATCCACAGCCCTTATCCTTGATTATCACACTTAATTACGAGCGTAGATTTGCAATTAAAGTTCGCCGGAAGCATTGTGAGCAGTAGAATGAACAAAAGGTGTATTTTGACCTGGTACTGAGGTGAAGGACACTGAATTACAGACACAAATTGGAACATTGACATAAAAATAAATAATTAAGTATCCGTCGTAGTCGTTTTATTGCACGGATTGCTGAAATACTTGATTCTGATTGGTCAATTTTAGAATCCAGTGCATACATATTTTGTATAATGACCACAAGACTTTATTCTAATCATTTTTACTTGGTTTTCTGCTCTACAGTCTCTTTTTCTCGCATAAAATAATTTAGCTCAAAATCAATAATTCAAGTCCATTCATTTATTAATTTATTTGGTAAGTGGACATTTAATAAGCAGGATAATGTACACTCAGACGGTCATTATTGTAAAATAAACTCTTTCAGGGTGATTTAAGACCTCTACTCCGCCATCTGGGTTCATTTTGTGGTAACGACCGACCAACTGTACATTATCCCTTGCTAAATTTACATAGTAAACATGATTGAACATGCATCTTTGGGTGAAAAGGGCTTTACTCGGATGTGAATGGACCAGTTCATGAGGTTTTCTCCAGATGGACAAATGCCATAATTAGATTTCCACTAATGCCCATATTGACATTGGCTTTATTCACCCTTGATTCATGGTTTTTGGACGTGCTGGTACCAGCTGCCTCAGTTTCATTTTGTTTCCTTGTCTGCATTAGACAAAATAGTAAAAAAAAAAAAAACAAAAAAAAAAAAAAAACACTTTCCATGGTGAATTGAGGCACACTGATAATTGCTCAGAGTTTAGTGAGAGCACAGCCCTGCTGTTTATCTGCCTTTAATTGGGAAGTTGCCCAAATGTGAGCGCAGAGAGAGCAGCCATGTGGGAGTTACTGTCCTGCCACCGGTCACAGATCTGCAGTACAATCTTTTAGCACAATCTAAATTCTAACTCCCACTTTGTGTTTGTGTGTGCGTTAAATTATATTTCTCAGAATAACCTGGAATAAATTCTGTTCTGAGTGCTTTAGTGGGGGTTTGTGTCGTTGCTAAGTTGTTTTGGGTGGTTTCCAAGGCATTACTAGATGTTAGAACTCTGAATTTCTATGACAGGGATCTTCATTTATTGTTTGATCTCAAAAGTACAGCAAAAGTATGCAATTAAGTTAACTTCGACCAAAGTGGTATACAGTACCAGCGGTGGGTGTTAGCGAACATCACGACTCTGCCAAAAGTGTGGTATAAATATATGTGTACAATTTTATGCTCGCTTTCCTCTCAATAACAAAATAAACAAAACCGTAGTGAGAAAACTACATTTAAGAAAGCGTCTGAACCTAGTGATGTGGATATGTTTGTGCAAGCTCTGCACTCCGGTCATGTTATGTTTTTTGTATTAGGGCTGCCCCTGACAAAAGGTTTTTATAGTCAAATAGTAGTGGTTCATTTAAGCCAATAGTCAACTAATCGCCCGCTTATATTCGTTTTATTACTTAAAGAATTACTGGGGGCAATACTAAACCACAGGGAGCCTTTAATATTTAGCATCTGCCTTTAACATCTGCCATGTTTAGTCGACTATTGGGGGCAGACCTAATTTATATACCACTTTATAAAATATATTGCTTTAAAGCAGCAGTTTTACAGTATTAACCAAGCATGGAAAAAACAGTATCACTTTCAATTACGATTTCTACCATAAAGCAGCTATGGAAGTAAAATGCCAAATGTTTTTGAATCAAAAAAGTTTGTTGAATTGCACTAATTGAAAAAATAAAAACAAACAACATGCATCACATTGACCGTGCTTGCGTTTAAATGAGCTTAAAATTCAACATGGTTGTATATTTGCTGTGAACAATTCAATTCAACACATTTCACACACATTTTCATTATTAAAAATTCAATACTCCATATTTACCTTTCAGATTTCACTTCAAAAATATTTATCCTGTGTAAAATACAACCTATAATATTCGACAGGCATTTTTCTGTCCATTTTTTTTCTGCTTTACAAATTTGTTTCCACAAATTCAGTTGTTCAAATTCGACAGGAAATTCAACCTTTCACATCCGGGAAATCTCCATCTGAAATTACGTCACTATTGGTCATTCATAGTTTTTACTAGAAGGGCTTTTTTTTGTCAAAGTCAAGGACCACTTGTAACAAGCACCACTAATAAAACATTATAGAGGTGGTGTATTATACAAGAAGAAACATTTCACCACACTGAAGTACTCTACTGACATCTAAGACAAAAAGTCCAGTTATTGTAGATAGAAATTGTCAAACAAGGCTCACCTTGAACTGCCATGGAAATAAAGTTGACTGGGAGACACCAAGGGCAGCCCTCCTTTACCTAGAAAGCCCCAGTGGACATGAATATGTAAACAGCTCCGTCTCATTACAGTACTGCCTGACTGAGTTCATACACACAGAAGTCACGCGGTCACCGTCAGCAGGAAATGCAAAGTCAACTGCATGTCTGAAGGGCAACCACACTTTTCTTTCTCTCAGTTATGTATCTGGATTTTTCCCCTGACCCTATCTCTGTCTTTGTCTTTTCCCCCTTTCCCTCTTCCTCTCTTATTTGTTCCCTCATTCCCTTGAGGGAGAACTTTAATCCAAAGGCAATTGTTCAGCCTTTCAGGTCCCTCCGTGTGTCCTAGAGTTGGATATTAGAGAGTGGAACGCTCTTTTGTTTTGTCCTAGATCCCCCGCTCTATTGTCTACCTCTGCTCCTCTCTGTCTGCAGGGGTGTCTCTCTCCTCTTTATTCGGCTGTTCTCTCTTGGTGGTAATAGATGGCTTAGCCCTCCTTAGAGACCGCTCTCCATGAACGTGACCGATGATTTGATTTCCCCATGGTTTTTCCCATATGGCCTCAGCAGAGATAACACAAGCTGAAAAGTGCTTTAGCCATCAGTTAATACCTCGGGCCACTGATCAGTTAATTAATCAAACCGTACGATCAGGTTAGTCCGAGCTTGACCCGTAGACTGACAGCTGGCCTGGCACAGAGAGTGACATGGGCTCTAAACCTCAATGAGACGTGCAGCCATTCAGAATATGGGGGAATTAGGATACATTTCACAAGTGAAAGTGACACATTGGAATTCTGTTCACGTACATGTTAGTTGTGGCTCAGACAATGGTCTAAACCGCAACATTTGATTTATTATGCAATTAAATGTAAAAAAATGTAAATTGGTTTGTGTAATTTATGTATTTAATTAATAATTATTTAAATCGTAACTACTTTATTAAAATGAACTTGATTGAAATAATTGACTACATTTAATAAAACTATCTGTATTAATTGTACAAGGTATAAATATTTAAAAATGTATTATATATTTTACCAATATAGTTAATTGTTATTGATTTATGCATGCTTTATATATAATAAAATTAAATAGATTTGTTCATTAGCCTACTTTTTTTGTTGAATTTTTTTTTTTTTTTTTTTTTTAACAAATATTTCAGCGAGGTCTAACTTCGCCGTCGCATCACACTCTGTTTTCGCTGTCCTTCATTTTTATGGGAAGGGACATTTAGCAAAATGTCAGTTCATGAAAAAAATGAGTTGTATCCTGGCTGTTCATGCTGAAGTTACCCACCAACTAACCAAACAAATAAATAAGTAAAAATACTACGTTTATTTCTAGACATGAATGTGTGATGGATGTGTCACTTGAGGAAGGGGACAAAACTAATTTGGGCCTAATTAATTCTTTCATTAATTAATTAACTTTTTTAATGAAATAAGTAACCTACCCCCAGTGGCTTGTTTGGTCGTGTGATGATCAGAACACGATTAGAATACACAATATTTCAATGACTATTTTCCTCGAACAGATACTAATTTTGATATATCTGTCTATGAGCAGATCTGGTGACTTTGTCAATTCATATGGATCGGATGGAGATGCTTTTTGACAGGTGGACAGCGGACCGTGTGCATGCTTGTGTGTTTTAGGGCACTGGATCGATGGTGGTGTCAGAGTTCCAGGTCGTCCGTAGAGTGGGGGTCGGGATGAAAGGCACCAAGTGTGATTGGGAAATCTTTGTATCTGGTCCCTTTAATAATAAAGGACTGGCCTTCTGCTAATTTGATCCTTGCTCACAGAAAATGAGACCCAGACACTGCTAGGACAGTTAGTTTTTTCACCCTGTCTCAGTAGAGGACATGTCCAGTCCTACACAGGGGGCCAACTCCTCCTGCCTACGCTAGAATGACCTCTGACCTCTGTTCAGCATCCTTCTCAATTACCCATTGACCCTTCCTGTCATAGCAGCACAGACTGCTGGGTAATACACTAGCTTTCCAGACACCTTTTAGCATGATTCAATGGATTGTCCCTTTTGATGAATGTGGTTTGTTTGAAATCGTGTAAAATCTACCATATTTGCATGTTGCCATGCATAAATCAACCTTGTAAAAGGTATGTTGTGGTTTTATCGGCATTGATCCACTCTAAACAATTTAACTGGATATTAATCATAATGTTTTTTTAGAAAGCTCTTTTTCCAACCAAACAATCACACATCTTTTTTCCTACAACATACACATTCACACTCTCATTATCACTTTTATTCTCATACTTTTCAGTGCCAATTAGATCTGAGCAGGCTGGATGTGACCCGACATTTGGCCTTCGACCTGTGCCTGCTGGGCAGGTGAACTCTTGGCACACTAGTTTGAGTTCCTGGTGATGGATGTCGGGGCCTGAGTAACTCTGACCCTCGAAGGTCACGGTGAAAGAGACAACGTTTTTAACAAAGAGGATTAATTTGTTGTCATGTGTGGGTCTCTGTGGGCAATGCTTGCTTCATTAAGAAGAGGCAATGCTCAAACCTTACCGACCCAACTTGACCTGCCTAAACGTCATTGTACTTTGCGTAGGAGAGCAAATGACAAAGCAGGTGAAACGAGGAGGTAGAATTATGGAAATATGAAGAATTTTTAAATCTCGCCCTGACTCAGCACATGCTTTTACCTGTTATGTCAGAATGTTCTGCATGAGCTCAAACTCTCCAGCACTTGGCTAATTAAAAACACTGCTCTTCTTAATTATTCAGCTTCAGCTAATTGATATTCAGCGAGACACTTTTCCTTCTAAACGACCCCTTTAATTTGACCATGGGGTCTGCTGCGGTGATGCCGAAGTCATCCTGCCGTGCGAGACTGGAGATTGTGTGGGAAGTGGCGAGCTCGCAATTAATACAAAGTTTTTGACGCATTGTAAGTTTTTTTTTTGGAGTTAGAGAGCTGGAGGAAATGCTGCCCATCTGTTGCTTTGGGCTGTGCTGAATTCTCGCTTAGTGGATACGGCATGATAAATGTCACCGGGCATCTGTTTTTATTGCTCATCTCATAAAAGATTCCTTTGTTGATAGAGTTTAGTTGTGTCTTTTAAAGGAATCGTTTAGATTATAGTCAACTTAATGTCTATCTGTGGCACACTTGGCTTGTACTTTTGTGTGTATAAACAAATTGGAAATGCATTTGCTGTTATTACATTTTTGTTGACACGCTTATGGCGCTGTGCAAAGACATTAGATTGAAAATAACCCAGAATATTCATTTGAGTCAGGCCATTTAGTTTTTTTTTTTAAAATAATGGTTGTGAGTGGGCAACAACAATGCAAACATTGTCGCAGGGATGGCAGTGTTTTTAATGGGTCATATAATGAGAAATTACATTTTCCTAGATCCTTTGGAAATAAAACGGTTCGCTGTACTTTGGAATTATTGTAATGACTTTCAGAACTCAGAACTTCTTTTCCTGTTTTATTAAAACTAAGCAATCCTGTTCTTAAAGGGATACTCCACTTTTTTTTGGAAATAGGCTCATTTTACAACTCCCTCAGAGTTAAACAGTTGGATTTTACTGTTTTCGAAGCCATTCAGCCGATTTTCTGATATTTAGAAGAATAATATTAACCAGACAGTTTCTGGTCTCATTGACTTCCATAGTAGGAAACAATATATACTATGGTAGTCATTGAGACCAGAAACTGTCTGGTAACTGATATTCTTCTAAATATGAGAAAATCGGCTGAATGGATTCAAAAATGATAAAACTCAACCGTTTAACTCTGGGGGAGTTGTAAAATGAGCTTATTTCCAAAAAAAGTGGAGTATCCTTTTAACTCTTGACATTATAGATGACTATACACATATGGGCACTTGGAGCACATCTTTCCACATTCACAGATCAGCAATGTCTATTTGGTATTCAAAACTTGGCACACACTGTCACAGTGAAGTAAAGATTCATTTGGACTATTTTTCAGATACTTCCATTCGTGAACGTAATAATAATAAAAAAGATGTTAAATAAAGCCACACGGTTTTCTGTTCCAGGCTGTGTGTAGCACCTTCAACTCTGCATTTCCTTCTGAAGAATCCTGATGTTGGAAACTGGGCACAGAACGAGCAATTTGAAAATGGATAATAAAGCCAGTGACTTTTTCAGAAAATGCTACATTATAGATGGCTCAAATCAAATCCCTCTAAAACCAAAGACATTCAGACAAGAATTATTCTAGTGAAATTTGGTGATAGAATTTGGGATTTTGTCATTTGGGAACAAATGACAGTACAATACATTAATTAGTTTGTGTTTTCAAAAAAAAAAAATTGATCTAAAAAGCTTTAGCAATACATTTTAATACAGATTATTTTGTGAATTAGTCATGATGTGATGCAGGATTCGCAATCGGACTGGACAAACGAAAGGAGCTCACTATAACGCTAACTATTATGGGCCTGAGGGGATAAAACAATGATCATTTTCTTCTGAAAAACAAGCTGTCTTAAAAAAAAAAAAACAGTCACCAGTTTATTTAAAAAAAAATAAAAAAATAAAAATTGTAGAACAGTTGAATTGGAGTGGATTACTGTGGCTCTCTCTCTTCATCCAGATTTGTCATGAGAGTTGTGACTTGTATGATAAATTACTCTCATTGTCCTCCCTTCCCTCCTCCCCATTTTTTGTTCTTGGTGTTTGTAGTTTCACTTTCATTTCTCAGCCTCCCATCCCACTCCCTGTTCTTCATTAGTGGGATAATAGCGAGCGATTGGTCATGTGACTCAAGGCCCTGCCCCTATGTAAGCAGTGTAATTTGATTATATGACCTGCAGGAGACTGAATGAGTGTGATGTGATGGAAATAATCCTGACAGTGTGTGTGACTGAGCTACAGAGGGCTGCCATATGCCCCCGTGATTCATTGAATGAAAGGGAAAATCCCTGCGTGCCCATTGGAGGCAGTGCCTCCCTGTCCTTTAATTGCTAATTGGATACGCTTACACTGAGTTTGTCTACTGGTCTGTGAATGCAGCTGCTCTATCAGTGTGTGTGTGTGTGTGTGTTTTCAGGCTGAAGGTCAATGGTGGTAGCTGCATTTTTTTTTTCCATTGAAAATTTGGAGCCATAATGTCTCCTTGACTGATTACCCACAATACTTCTCGCCCACGCAAGGGCCTCAATTGGCTTGCAGACTTGAACGTGTCTGTTTGTGTGTGAGTGCTGGAAGGGAACAGTGCAGAGGTCAGATTTATTCTGCCAGAGGGTTGGACCTCTTCTGTCGAGGGCTGTGGGTGTTTTTAGAGAGCAGTTCTGTCTGTCTTCACTGCTGCAGGTGTGGGACTTGATTAAACTACAACTGTGTGTTGCTATTAAATCGTGTTACACACACACACACTCAGAAAAAAGGTACAAAAGCTGTCTCTGGGGGCAGTACCCAAAGATAAAAAGCTAAAAGGTGCTAGTATGTACACACAAAGTACTAATATGTTCTTTAAACGTATAAAAATGTTCCTTGAAGGAATTTAGGCGTACATCAAAGATGTACCTTTTTGCTTTTGTATTTTAGATTACTGGCCCAGTGACAGCTTTGTACTTTTTGTTTCTGTATTTGAATTTCAAGCTGGTAATAGCTGCAATATATAACAATTGGTAATTTTGTGTGTGTAAGTGACTGGTATTTTACTATAATTTAGGCAATATTAGATCAGATTTTAAAATATATATGTATTTTTAATGATTTAGTAGTTTTATTTATTTGTACAAATCAAATTCAACTAAAATTCAAATTAAACTCAATCAAAATGACAAATGTGGCCTTTAGAGCTAGCTAAAATAATATAGACTTGTTTTATTTTTTATTTGATTTTTTTTCAGTTAATATTTTTTAAAGTAACATTTTGGTTTTGATTTTGGTTTTTAATTAATCCTTAAAAACCCTGGTAAGAGAATGAAAATATTAAGTTAGCAGTGTTTGCTAAGGCAAGCGTTACTAATACTATTGCTCATACTTTGGTTTGGGGATTTTTTTTATGCCGCAAAATCTTAACTGACATGCGGAAATTCGCACGTATGATTCAACTATTAGATTTGATTTTTTTTTTTAAAAGAGCAAGGTGGGGGTGGGGCTTATATATATATACAGTAATGCTTGCTTATATAATATCTGATAAGCAAGCAACCACCTAGAAATACTGTAGAAACATGACAAAACTCAGAATAGAGTGCCGAAGTGATGACGTCACTTTGTAGGACAACTCGGAAGCTAGCGAAGATGCGTTCCCTCGATCGAAAAGCTATGCATTTTGCCCATAGACTTTTGGAAAATCGCAAAAAAATAAGATCTGTGTTTAACAAAGCATCGTGACCCTTACATGTTTTGTCTATCAAGATAATCTTTACAAGTTAATCCAAAATGTATACATTTCAAAGCATATATAAAGTTTTTTTTAAAAAACAAGCAGATGCAATAAAGTAAAAAAAAAAAAACACAAGCAGGTTATAACTGTGTGTTCTATGTCAAATATCAAAACGTGAAAATATTTGGAGGCTTTGTTCATCACAGACCTTATTTCGGGCGATTTAGCAAAAACCCTTTCAAAAATCCCATAGACTTTAGAGCGAGGGAACCGGTAGTGCTAAAATGCTAACTCACTTCGTAACTTCGGCACTCTATACCTTTGCAACCACTTAGCAATGTCCTGACAATGACCTTTAAGGCCCAACCAAAAAGCAAGCAGTTTTTTTTCTGCAGAAAAATAATATCATTTTCAATAATGTCATGTGGTGATGTTACCTTTCCCATTATGAAACGAATGAGAAATTTGCCTGCGTGAGATGATGAAAAAGTGTAATTTTCTTTGGGATTATTAACACTTCTTAGTGACCTAGAAATCACGGCAGACTTACCTGCGGGTTTATAGATATACAAGAGAGTGAGAAGTTCATCAGCCGCTCTGGCCTCCATGAGCGCTGGAGTTGAGAGCTCTGATGGAGATCGCTCTGCTCTGATTAGATTTAGATTAGATCAGATTTTCTGGGTTTAGAGTTTAGATGAGATTTGTTGGGAAGAGCTCCTTCTCACCTTGCGACAGTGTTTGATAACACAGAGATGAACGTACCGTCTCTGTGTCCCTGCAATATAGCGACACCCCGCTGCTTCACTCTGCAGTGTGTTTGTGTGTGTGTGTGTGCGCGCTTCAGCCTTTGAATACTGAATGTAATTATAGGAACTTCATCGTTAAATTTCTGTTTTCTCTTTCCTTTTTCTTTCTGCTCCCTCACTCCAGCAAATGGAGAGAAAGGTAAGCCACAAGAGAGGTTTGATTTATACATCCCATATCTGTATCAACCTGCTTCCTGCTGCAGTACTGCATGCCTAAATACACTATAGGCTACTCTTTTTGTGATTTACTAATGAGATTTTTTTCTAATCACAATTTTTTTCTTTCATTTGATGTCATCTTCTTGCCATTGTGTTTCTACACCAGCGCATACATTTTTCATTTTTGTTTCATTGTTCATGTGTAACGAGCCACATTATTTAAATGTGCAATGGGACACTTTTGCTTACAAAATAAATTAATCATGGCTGAATGCGAATTGCTCAATCTGAAAACTTTTGCATGAGCACAACATAATCAAAATAACATATTTACTTTTTTTTGTGTGCAATTTGTGAAAATTACAATTTTAGTTAATAAAATAAACATTTATTAAATGTATATTTTAAGTAATTTATTTTTGACTTCTATTTTCTTATTGATTATCTCATTCATTTTATTTTTCCATTTTTTTGTTTATTTCCTTCTAGTGTATTTTACTTTTCAGGATACGAAACAGAGCAACTTAAACTAGGAGTAGTAGAAACACAATTATAAAGCGATTGTAGTCTGTTTTCAACAGTCCTATACATTTTGAAGGCACAAAAAGCAATAAGTAAAAATTAAAATGAGTAAACATGGCTGTCAGCATACTGTATCTCCTCTGTGTGTGTGTTATAAATTAGTGAGGTTCACTTCTAGTAGCTGAAGGTCAGGAGTGACAGAGGGGGAGAAGCATGTGCGATAGGACAGAGAATCACGGATAAGGCCATAAAGATTTTTTATTCTTCCACTGCTGATGTTATCGCTTCGTCTCTTGCATTCACACTCACCAAGCCTGTAACACACAAAGAGGGTTCCAGTGAACGTTCCCACGTGAACCCTGTCATGAACTGATGCCCTTGGAATAATCAAAGGTCTATGTCATCTCTCACAATGCCGGCAACCTGAGGCCATAATGACTCTTCAGGGTAGAGAATATCTACTGGGCTGCTACTGTATGTGTAGGGATTTAGATTAGTTCTTATTGTCCCTGAAAAAAAAAATAAAAATATTCAAGTTATGTTAATACCTTCCCTTGAAATTTTAATTAAGCCATCATTTACACACCCTCATGTTGTTCCAAAACTGACTTTATTCTATTAAGCACAAAAGGAGACATGTCTTTAACATATTTTACAAATAATAAAAGTAAATGCTGACCCAATGCTACAAAGCTAAAAAAAACAAACTATTTCATATTTTGCTTTTCCACTTTTTCAACTTTACTTAGTGTGCAATGTTGCTGTTTCAGCATAAAAAAGGTTACCAAGCTCAAATTCCTCTCCAAAGGGATATATTTTTTAACAGAACACACTTTCCAAGAACCACAACGAACGACTCGTTTGGACTACAATGCAATTTTTCCGGATCTTATGAAGTCACAATGTTCCTCATTTAAATAATCCCTGCCCACGGAATGAAAAAAGTGGATGAGGCCTGGTTAAACTGCGTTAGAGAATACAGTGTTGTCGCTATATGTCAAAGAGAAACTGTTTTTTCCAATTATTTGTTTTACCTTCCTTGGGCTAATGAGGGTGGTTAAAATAGATTTTAAACACTGTTCCTGAACATTTATAACCCCAACGTTTATCTGTGCGCTGCGCACTTTTTACAGAACCGTTTTTGCTGCTTTTGTAAGACCATTCACTATCTAAACATGGTTTTGGGATCAATCATCGTTTGTTTTACCTTTTAGTTTTCCGACAAATATCATGATTAAATGGTGAATAGCATCGCATCTATAATGTATAAGAAAATAAAACTCATCTGCAATTTCTTTCTATTCTTCATATAAAGCCATAAAATGACTTCTGAAGCTTTGAATATAGCGATCAAGTCATATCGTCAACTGTTATGTCATTTTTAGGGTGCTTTTTGTCATTTTTGGAGCTTGACTGCTCATTTACTACAGTATATCATTGTAGGGAAAAAATCATCATGAACAACCTGCTAAGCATTTCTTTTTGCTGTCTGCTGATGCTAGAAACTCTGTGTGATGATATATTGAATGCATTTGTGTGTATGTGTGTTTTCCACAGGCTAGACAGTTGGAAGAGAGAGACAAAGAGCTCCGGAAGCAGGACACCTTCTACAGAGAGCAAGTGGCCAAGCTGAAGGAAAGGGTATGACCTATATACATTTGCAGTTACATTATCCACAGTTTCTGAATAGATAGTGATGAACGCTAAAGCACTACATGATACGATATCCGTAATTCTTGACAGTAACTCACTAATGCGGGGTATAGAGGCAGACTGTGCTATGTTATAGAGGCAGAGGTGAGACAGGCTGCCTTGCTTTACAATTCCATGGTGAGGCAGGTTGTCTTGATCTGCAGTGTACGGCTGCAATGCTCTCTGCAACCTTGCTCTCTCATTTGTTGTGTCCTCAAACTGACACCCTCCTGCAGCTTGTGGTCAGATCCTCCTCTGAGCCTCTGGGATGGGAGGCGTCCACCTTCCCTCACCTCAGTTATTTCACCCACAAAGGACGTACACATACTAAGCTCCCAGAGGGGTGTCTGAAAGTGTGTGCAAAAATGGTAGATATCTAGTGTTGACCCATTTTTAATGGGTGTAGGTTGTGTGCCCATTGGTGTTTCAAAGGGTCAGCCCTCTGTAACCATCTCTTTGTGCTTTTTCAACTCATCTGCAGTTCACATACTTTGGTATTAGCAAAACACTAACATGTCTTATTTAAATTTTTTTGGAATTAAATGGCAGAATCTTTCATCATCTGTGAAATTTCCATTAAATAGTTTTGGCCGTCTAGACTCAACCTACGCATTGATACATGATTTGTTATTAAGGGTAGACACTCCAGGTGAATAGGGAAAAAATGTAACTAATAGATATCAGCATGAAACTTCCCCAGTTGATTACTGACATCAAGACAAATATCTTTTGTATTACACGTTTTTAGAATATTTGTTTAAATATGCAAATTATGCATTATCTTATTAAATATGCACTAATTTGCATATGTTTCCAGAAGTGAAATCTGAACATTAGATAATGCCAGATTTAAAATTATTGTTTCATTTTGTTGACATATTAGAGTCAAAGGTTATTATGGATATCTCTTTTTAACACATTAATCAGAAAAAAAAAAAATCTGTCAACAGCCATCATAAATCCAACTGGAATACAACTGGGAAGTTTGGTGTATGTAAGTGCTGCTTAAGTTGAGAAAAAAGTTGATTTTGAGAAAACGGCCTGACATCAGCCAATGAGATTTCGCTTTTAGAGTTAAATGCCCCATTGTTCTTTCACGATTGGTTGCTGATAAAAAAAGGAAATGACCATATTTGGATCCGACAACATTGTACAGGATTTCCAACGGTATATATGATGACAGGGTGCATACAGCGATCGTCGAGCAAAGTATTGATTTAGAACGCCAACTTTAGTTGAATTTAGGAGAAATCTACAGACTTTTTTTTCACCACAAGTCTGAAAGAAGACAATTTTATTGAAGACAAATAGCCCAAAACCTCAAAATTGGCCTGCTGTGTCTCCCCTTAAAGCATAAGGTAAATGTGGTAACAAACCACTGTTAAAGGCATACCTAAAAAACAATTCTGAATTTTACTCGCGTGTTTCTTTCTTCTGCTGAACAGAAAATATATTTAGAAGACTATGTGTATCTCAACGCTGCCAAAACATTGTAAATAGAAACCTTTGCTGCTTTCCAGAATGCAAACATGCACACACAAAAGTGTCTTACTTCCTGAACTCGCACTCACCCATCAAATCTTGTCTCGCGCCACACTCCGTTGCATCAGGTGGAAAGCTTGAAAGCTTCTATAATTAGTGATTTACTGTAACTGCTTTTTCGTGTTAGTTTGCACACTATGAAGGACAAGTCTGTGGTTATCGACAGTGTGCCACAAATGCAGTCCATAGAATCTAGGTTAGAAAATAACCCAGAATATTCTTTTAAAGCTCCATTAAGTCAGTGATTAGACTTATCCTGTGTCCATGCATCTAGCTGATCTTGCACACCGCAGTCTTTCTGTCTCTTTACAAGGACAGCTCTTTCACGCCATTTCAGCTCTGCATGCGGAGGCGTTATTGATCACTCGCAGCTTCATCAATCACTTATCGAGCTCCGTTCAATATTCCCGGCACTGTCAACATGTACACATACACAGACCTCACCCCTTCGGAGAGACAAACTCAGCTGAACACTAGTGTGTCTGAGCCCAGTGGGTTTGTGAATCATGATTTGTTGGTTAGACATCATAAATAATAAATGCACTGGGTTTTACCCAAGATAGTCGCATAGAAATGAGTAGGGAACATATACAGTATATGCAATAAATGTACCATCATATTCTTTTACAAAAGAACCATCAGATGAGATAATGATAATAAATTATTATAATGACAAAAATAATAGCAATAATAATAATATATATATATATAGAATACAATATTTTATTAAATGACAATATTGTATATTTATATTTTTAATAATTAAAATTAATAAAATTCATGATTTTAGGAAAATTATCAATATTATGATTACATATTATAACATAGAATATTAATAAATATTATTAATATTATTACATACAATATTGACAATTTTCCTAGCAAAAATGTGTAATCACATTATTCATATATAATGATGTGTATATACAGTATATATATATATATATATATATATATACAGTGCCTTGCAAAAGTATTTGGCCCCCTTGAACTTTTCGACCTTTTGCCACATTTCAGGCTGCAAACATAAAGATGTAAAACTGTAATGTTTTGTGAAGAATCAACAAAAGGTGGGACAAAATCATGAAGTGGAACGAAATTTATTGGGTATTTCAAACTTTTTGAACAAATAAAAAACTGAAAAATTGGGTGAGCAAAATTATTCAGCCCCTTTACTTTCAGTGCAGCAAACTCTCTCCAGAAGTTCAGTGAGGATCTCTGAATGATCCTGAATGTTGACCTAAATGACTAATGATGATAAATAGAATCCTGTGTGTAATAAAGTCTCCGTATAAATGCACCTGCTCTGTGATAGTCTCAGAGGTCCGTTTAAAGCACAGAGAGCATCATGAAGAACAAGGAACACACCGGGCAGGTCCGAGATACTGTTGTGGAGAAGTTTAAAGCTGGATCTGGATACAGAAAGATTTCCCAAGCTTTAAACATTCCAAGGAGCACTGTGCAAGCAATAATATTGAAATGGAAGGAGTATCAGACCACTGCAAATCTACCAAGACCTGGCCGTCCCTCTAAACTTTCAGCTCATACAAGGAGAAGACTAATCAGAGATGCAGCCAAGAGGCCCATGATCACTCTGGATGAGCTGCAGAGATCTACAGCTGAGGTGGGAGACTCTGTCCATAGGACAACAATGGTCGTATGCTGCACAAATCTGGCCTTTATGGAAGAGTGGCAAGAAGAATGCCATTTCTTAAAGAGATCCATAAAAAGTGTCGTTTAAAGTTTGCCACAAGCCACCTGGGAGACACACCAAACATTTGGAAGAAGGTGCTCGAACTTTTTGGCAACAATGCAAAACGTTATGTTTGGCGTAAAAGCAACACAGCTCATCACCCTGAACACACCATCCACACTGTCAAACATGGTGGTGTCAGCATCATGGTTTGGGCCTGCTTTTCTTCAGCAGGGACAGGGAAAATGGTTCAAATTGATGGGAAGATGGATGGAGCCAAATACAGGACCATTCTGGAAGAAAACCTGATGGAGTCTGCAAAAGACCTGAGACTGGGACGGAGATTTGTCTTCCAACAAGACAATGATCCAAAACATAAAGCAAAATCTACAATGGAATGGTTCACAAATAAACATATCCAGGAGTTAGAATGGCCAAGTCAAAGTCCAGACCTCAATTTAATCGAGAATCTGTGGAAAGAACTGAAAACTGCTGTTCACAAACGCTCTCCATCCAACCTCACTGAGCTCGAACTGTTTTGCAAGGAGGAATGGGCAAAAATTTCAGTCTCTCGATGTGCAAAACTGATTGAGACATACCCCAAGCGACTTACAGCTGTAATCGCAGCAAAAGGTGGCGCTACAAAGTATTAACTTAAGGGGGCTGAATTATTTTGCTCGCCCAAGTTTTCAGTTTTTTATTTGTTAAAAAAGTTTGAAATATCCAATAAATTTCGTTCCACTTCATGATTGTGTCCCACCGGTTGTTGATTCTTCACAAAAAATTTAAGTTTTATATCTTTATGTTTGCAGCCTGAAATGTGGCAAAAGGTCAAAAATTTCAAGGGGGCCGAATACTTTCGCAAGGCACTGTATATATATATATATATATATACTTACTTTTTTAAGCTTAATCTCTGTTCATTGTAATGACATGAAAGAATGTGGCTATATATAAATGTCAGTGTCGCACATCATTCTGAGAACCACGGGATTGTGGTTTTCCCTAGCCTTTGGTCTCTAACAATACCAGCTGCGAAAAAGAAAAAGAGAGTGAATGAGAGATACAGAGAGAGAAGAGAATAAAACTCTGATATATATTACATGTCTCTTTCAATTCAGTTTGCTCGTTTATCAGTGGCCTGCGTGTGACAGCCCGTCACAGCTCTGAGACGACTGCCACCTCCAGCCTACTTATTGCCGTGGCCACTCAAATTGCCTCTGAAACAATATCTATATATGAACCGCACGTATGTATTCGCCTCAGATTTTCACTCTGCAAAACAATCTCATATTTCAACTGACCGCTCTCCTCTTTTTTCACCATTTCTTTTCTTTTTTTTTTGTCTACTCAATTGCGTTATCAGAAGTTTTGTGTCTTTTTCCCAATGCTCCGTGATAACAGTGGAAAGTCTGATGTGTTCATGCTTTGACTGGATGTTAGCTTGTTCATAATTAGACATTCTTATGGTTTGACTTAATAATGTGTAAGAAAAGCATAATCGAATTGATCACTTACCAAGCTAGTCGGGGCTTAGTGATAAAATTCCCATGGTGCATTGCACCTGTCAGTCAGTGGCAAACTGGTAACAAGAGTTGAGAATTGAACTATTCTGTTCTAATCCCGTCTCGACATTCCCAGTCCCTTTGATTAAATTAACGATTCTGTTATCATTTTATAAGATCTGCAACCATCCTTGTCTTAACTTCATGCTAAACCAAAAATACTAAACGAACACAATACTAAGCTAACAATATTTGCGAGTAATGTATTGTAATATCTTTTAGATTCAAGTAAAACACAAAAACCTCCACAGAACATAAATCTGATGGGGAGGTGTGCACTCTGAGATTGCAAAAATTAATTATTGATGTGTAATTGAGTGATTATTAAATTGTATTGAAAAATAATAACGTATATTGTTATTGATTAATGGGTTTCTCCCCATCTGCCATTCATTGGACAGACAGAAACAGTATTTATTCACTTATTTGCCCCGTTTATTTTTATTTGTTTATATATTTATTTTAATGAAACCGGTTCTAAATCAGAAGCAGTTCTCAATTCTCAACTCCAATTTTAAAGGTGCAAAGTCAATTTTTCAAGAGCAACTTTGTCTGAAATTGTCTGGTCAATGGATTCCTCAGAGTCCAAAAGAAAACTTCCTAACTTTTTTATCACATGACACTTTTGCTTAAACTCCAATCAAGGCTTTGACTCTCAGGGCCTGTTACCTAGCAACACTATACAGTACATGTATGATGTAGTCGTAGTAACCCGTAGTGATGCTACATTGTAAATAGCTAATCTCTCCAAATAAAACTCTCTCTCTATCTGTTTCCCGTGCTTCTGACAGCATTGCTAAGTGAAGAATGTGAGTTGTTTTATTTGAGATCAATATGTGGTCATTATCTCTACCCCCTGTAGACGACACACTGGAAAGTGACAGTTTCTGTCTCTGCACGAACCCTCGTTAATTTAATTAGCAGAGTTTTATCTAGACAAGAGACACAGCTTGAGCTTTGCACTCAGTCATGTCCCCTTGTTTTTACTTCCAACCGTAAAATTGGAATAGTTAAACATTTCTTATCATTTGCTGTCAATCTTGTCATTCCAACCCAATATGGTATTCTGTATGACTCGTAAAATGTCACTCTAAAAATGTGTTCCATCCTTGGACTGAAGGGTTTTTCCATTAAGTGCTACTGCCTTTGTGCTTATTTGGGACATTTCCACTCGTCCGTTTTGTTTCAGTCTCCCGCAGTAAGAGGCAGAGATGGAAGGATTGACTCCACAGGCCTCTTTTCTGCTTTTCCCTCCCTGCTTGCAGTTGCTAGCTTTGATTTGTTAAAGCTCAGTCTCGCGCCTCCGCCTGTGCTCTGCAGAGCCAATATGGCTGCCGTGCTGTTGAGCCATAATGGCTGTCTCAGGGGGGTTTCCCTCCACATCCTCTCTGGTCTGTGAGAGATAACGCAGCCTGCTGATTACTGCACCACTGCTCAGATCTCTCATTATAAAGCCTGCGAGATTTAATTTGAACATGGGGTTGTTTCTCAAAACACCACCTATGTGCCGTCAGTGGCAGGAGTGGTTTTTAGGAGTTTCTTTCATTAGTTCATAACACCCCTGTGTGCATCAGATTAAATAAAGTCTTATTTTAGGATGCCTGTAAACAGAAAGTGAGAGAGTGCTTCACAGCTGCTGTGTGGAACAGGTAAAGAACTGGAGTTTTTTTTAGTGGTGCATACTAAGGAAAGTAATGATACCACGAAGAAAAAAAAAAGTTAATGGTGATACAACTGCTATATATTTATAAGAAATAAATTGTGGTGCGACCAACAAAGTCATGTGGTCCAACAGACAAGTGTTTTAACTTACCATAGAGAGGCTTTGATTTTGCAGACAGATGTGTTTTATTCCCTCTAAAATATAGGTCATAGTAATAATAAAACATGTTTGTCTGCAAAGTCATGTGGTATGACCAACAAGTCAAGAATTCCAACAGTCAAAAGTGTTTTAATACTAAAAGCAAAATCAAAGTCATGTGGCGTGACCAAAAAAAAAAAAAAGTATTGTGATC
This sequence comes from Pimephales promelas, assembly GCF_016745375.1. The sequence goes on from NW_024121144.1 coordinate 7,651,584, forward strand.
TTACTAACTCAAAAAGATGGCTCCTGCAGACCCTCATGACTGTGTTACGGTCAACATATCCCCTAAACTATATAATAGTTTGGTAATAGTAGTTTACCAAAAATAGTATTTGGTATTTTCATGACAAGGCAAGGTTAACTCATGTTGTAAAATGTCATGGCGTGCAAGTTCTCAAAACGTTAATACTTATGAAATATAAATATAAATGTTTATTTTTAAAGTAATGATTGAATGTGAAATATCTAGTTTTGTAATCATAATCTGATACTCTGGCCATGACGAATGAAGATGAGGGTTTAGGATTTCGTGAAAGTGAATGTGGGTGGTAAACGTACACTCTCAGATTGATGGAGGGGCCTCTAAATCAGTGTGGCCCAACTCTGAAACCAAAATCAGCATTCTCTCTTTAATCAAGGGAAAAGTCAGACCTCCCAAATTACACCTCCAATCAGGTCATGGGGTTTGAGAGCGTGTGTGTGTGGAGGTCTGACTTTCCTAATCAGTATCTGTACAGCCCAGCAGCGACTTAGTGTGTATGAAGCACTCATTGCTTACTTCTCCCATCAGATCAGCATCATCACAACATACTCTTAAGTTACTGCTGTTGTTCCCTATAATAGGCTTGTTTTATATAGGGAAATAAAACATTATTTTAGAACTTTACAAGTGTGTTAGTCGCTCCTTTAGCTTCCTACAGTAATTCTCATAGTGTAATAGTACCATGCAGCGACCAAAGTAACATTTGCCAAGCACCAAATGTGATCTTAGCCAGTAAATAAAACCATTAGCTAGTAACTATTGGAAATTGATTTATGTTTTAGTTGGATTTCTTATTTTAGTTGAATATTATATCGCACACACACAAAATGTATGGTATGAAAATGGATTATCTACCAGCCATTGGGAGATTTGACAGGAAGCTGATTTTGGACTCTAGTACCACATCTCTTGTAGCCACCAGACAAATAGCTTCTACTTGACATGTAGTCCATCAGAAGCTATACAGTAGCTTCACTAAAAGCCTAAGATATAATTATTGATCCTCATGGTTGTTGTCTTTCATTTGTATTGATTGTGTGTGCGAGACAGTGAATGTGAGATGAAGCTGTCTTGTTGTGATTGAGAGCTCTATTTATGGATGTAGCTTGAGCAAGTTTTTGTTGTCACATCCTCAGATTCAGTCGTCCATCTGACATCCGGCCCATTTTCTTCGAAATGTCAGTTATCTTTTCGAATCACCGACCTGAACGGTTTATCAAGGTCCATTCCAGGGTTTTAAGGAGGTTCATTTTTACCCACCTACTCTTGACACACTTCACTAAGATCCTCATACATTTTTAGATTGCCATCATCTGTTAGTGTGATGACCTTTTCATCATTGTTGACACTTTTTCTTTGATTTCCTCCCTTCTTTGAAATCTAAAAGCCAGCAGAACTCTTTGTGCTGCACCAGACAACAACAAAAGATGCTTAATTATATTTCAATCAATTCTGTTGTACTGGAAGCACAGAAAGGTGTAGACTCAGTTGGGTTGGACCTGCTGCTGTTTTGAACATTTATGTTATTAGGAGCTTTTTATGTCTATAAATGTTCCCCTTCATGTATTCACACTGCGGGAGACAGCAAAAGGATTAGGAATACACATAATTCTGAAAAGCAAAGTGGTTTTCTGTAAATTATTTTATTTTGACACATATTTTCATTCTCTTTCTTCCTCAGAGTGGAGAGTTCTACAAGGTCTCTAATGACAACTTTCACAAGGCAGCGGACGAGGTCAACGCCAAGTTCAAGTGAGTTCAGAATTACACACTATGGTGTTCATCAGCTTAAAGTCCAACATTAAAGTAGTAGTTCACTTTTAAAAAAAATTTTGCTGATGATTTACTCACCCCCATGTCATCCAAGATGTCCATGTCTTTCTTTCTTCAGTCGAAAAGAAATTAAGGTTTTTGATGAAAACATTCCAGGATTTTCTCCATGTAATGGACTTCATTGGGAACCAAAAGGTTCAAGGTCCAAATGAGAGTTGCAGTGCAGCTTCAAAGGACTTTAAACGACACCAGGCGATTAATAAGGGTCTTACGTTATTTACTCGCCCTCATTTTTAAAAAAAATATCTTTGTTTAAAGAATGTCCAAGCTGCTCGCTTCCATACAATGAAAGCCAATGAAGACCAGGGGCACCATTATAAAAGTAGCCCATATGAGTCATATTTTTCTGAAGCCATGCAAAAGCCTTGTTTAAGGAACAGAGCAAAATTGAAGGTGTTATTAACTGAAAGTCTTGTTTGACATCAGTTACTTCCATTATATGAAGAATATCTTGCTATAAAATGACTCATGAGGGTGAATAAATGATGAACAGAACTTGGTCAAACTATCCCTTTGAATCTACAAAAAACATATGCGATCATTCTTCACTTCTTCATCCGGAAACACACTAAAGACGTTTCCATAAAGTCTTGTCATGAATGTGAAATCTTGACCATTAGGCTACTGTAGCTGGAAACATGTAACTGAAGAGCCCTACAATTATAGGACATTTTGGCTCCATATGTCTTAATGTGGCCTATTAGCCCCAATAGTAATGCATGTTGGTAAAGGGGAAGTGAATGAAGGCCAGCCTGTTTCAGGACTCACAAATCGCATTAGGCTGTCATTATCCCTCTTCCTCAGTGCCAACACAGGGATCATCGTCTCTTTAGAAATGTCAGAAATTGATTTGTGGTGTCCAGTGGGGCAGGATCGGAGTTGGGAGGGGGGGAGGTTGCGCGGCTAATGCTAAATTGCATTAAGAAATGCATTAAAATAGCATTAGCCTGACATGGTTCTTCGCACAGGCCTGAACTGGGGTGTCATGTGACCAGCGGGGCCACAGTGGATGCTGTGATTGGCTGATTGCATTAGAGAGGTGCATTAGCAGCGCTGTGATTGGATTACGGAGTGGAGGGAAAAGCGTGTGAGAGAGGGCTTTTTTGTATATAATGAAATGTCTTCAAGGTCTGATGTTTCACGAGGAAAGACGCAGCTTTACTGACTGCGAGAATAATGAGGTTTAACTGCATGTGCGTGAGAAAGAAGAAAAGAAACATAAAAGAATCTGTATTATATGAATGATGGGCCACTGGTGTGTGTGTGTGTGTGTGTGTGTTTAGGTTGTACATTTAGAAACAAGTCTGTATTGCTTTTCCCAAATGGATATTCCAACCCTATCTCCCCTCTAAAGGGAAAACGTGCGATAAGATCCTATCAGGAATTGGGTTGAGTAAAAAGAATTAAGTATATTTTGTCTGAGCCTTTTGATTTCCTGAAAGTTGAAACTGCCCTGGAGATGGAGGTCCAAATCTGCATAATTGATGGAATTAACATGAGTTTGATATGATAATCTTTTTCTTGAAGTTGTAAATGATCGTCTTTTCGATGTCTTTATTCTCTCAGTAGCTGAAAGTTTTGGATGTGCTTGTGGTTTTGACTTCTGGAAGAATCAGTCTGAGGTCAAATGGTCTAATTGCTTTGGGAGGTTTGTACATCTGTAAAATAAAATGCCTATTTGATTTAACATGATTTATTTTACCTTATTCCATGAATAACGAATGGGTGTTGTAATGTTTTATGCAATGCCTTTCCATTTGTATAATAACATCCATTTGATTCACACAATTTACCCAGGTTAAGCATGTTCCTTGATCAACACCCTTTGGGGTTAGGGGTTAGGCTTATCCTGAGACATGAGCGTCAGCAGCCGTTGAGGACAGAATGTGTCTAGCAACATGGCAAGTTGAGAAATATTCTGTTTGTAAGTGTGGAGTGACTAGATAAACAGCTTGATCAATGGAGGAGTTTAAAAAAAAAATCCTATGTATTTCTCTGACCACAATATATTGAGACAGTGCTTGTCTGCTCACACACAACAGCTCTTCCACACACTTATGCACACACACAGCCTGTTGAGCTGGTTGAATTACAGATAAATGCTTGACTAGAAGAATGTGATGTTGTCTTCAGCCACCTGTCAGTGCTGACCTTTGCCTCATCCCTGTGATGGTGTGTTTAAGCATGCACTCTGTGTGTTTGTCTTGTGTCCCCAGGGTGTTACCGAACTCTGTCACATCGAAGCAGTTTCACAGGGTTGACCTCTCCCTATGTTCTGCTATCTTCTGTTCTCTGAAAGGGTTTAAATGTCTCTGCTCACCCAGTTTAGTCGCCCGTTAACGTGTCCTGTTTAGGTCAAGGTGCACTTGTTGGAATTAGTGTTCTAATGCACTACACCACATTTTCACATCACTATCAATCTGCTTTTCATGAATATTTAAACTAAAGCCAGTTCTCAATGTGTGTTCTTAAGTGATCTTGAGTCCTTGTGTTCTCGTATTACGTCATCATCAACCGTCGAAGCTCAATTCCTGTGCTCAAGAACACAAGTACAGAGGATGCATGAAAGTACCCGGATGTGTTCTTGATATTGAGGAAGCATCGAATGCAGACCTTAGAAAATCAATCCGTTAGAAATTCCAGAAAACGCTGTGGGAGGACGATGTATGCGAAGCCTCTAAGCTTTAAACCTCTCTCGCTCTCACTTAATAGATTCCTGCTGATAATGACGCATTTTAATCCCAAATAATGACGCATCGTGAAAGTAAACATTTGTCATTTTTGTTTTGCTTTATTTTAATAAAGTGATAAAGACCTGGAGACCGTTCTTTGCGTTCTTGGAATTGAAGGTTGAAACATGTGAATTTATGTTATGTAATAATAAATTATTTATAGTAGAAAAATGCATAATTTTTTTTTTTCCATTTTCTAAAAATAATTATTCTGATTTTATAATAGTTTTTATTCATAAATAAAAAAACGTAAAATCAATTGTTTTGAATTGTTATAAGTGATTTTTTTTTATTTCATAATAAATTGTAATTATTATTATTAAATGTTAAATTATAATTATGGATATCATATACATTGTTTTCCAAAAATTACATTTGATGGCATTAATAAATTATTTAAATAACTTTCAGTGATTGTTAAAAGACAGCAATGGGATCTTAATTAGAAACTGTGAAAATGCTAACAATTTTATCAATTTAAACTAAATGTTGGACTCAATATAGTGTTCCTTACAACTTACTAAAGATCCAGTGATCCATGGATATTGACATGATGCAGCCAGGAATGGTGTTGCCTGACATTTATGTTTGCCTGATTTCGACACCAGGGAAATAAAAGCAATATAGACCTAAACATAGGCTAAAGCAAATCTGCCTGTGAACGCTTTATATAAATACAATATAGGTAGGTCTAAATCCGGGTGATCGCTTATATCAGTGTTATATATAGCCTATATATTTCATCATATCGTCCAGCCCTAAAATTTTATTTTTTTTTGGTTAGTGTTTATTAAAAACATCCAATAATGCAGAATATGCAATAATAAATAGTTGTTAATATCTATATAACAATACAAAATATATAGATATGGTTTTACACTTAAATTCAGCATATTGACACAAAATGATAACTGCAAATCCACCTTTTGCTGACTGGAGATCGAGTTTGTCTGTAAAAATATACCTCCGATTTTTTAGTCAGATCTAGTTGTACAGTCAATCACGAAGCTCTTTCCCACTTTACATGTGTAGTGTTTGCTTTTCGCGGCATTCACGCTGGAAACAAATATAGCCGCTCAGTCTTTTTGCCACTCACTGTGAGTAACTGCAGGCCGACGGTGACGTCACGCGCATACCCTCTATAGCACCTTCATTTGCATAAAGAGGTTATTTCTGAATCTGTGTGTTGGTATTTCTCCCGTCGTCTTGGAAAAGCCCCATTATACACAGTGAGATCTCAGACTATAATAGTCAGCTCTTTAGAAGAAATAACTCCCCTTAAAAGGCCATGAAGTTTGACTGCCTATTGAAGCACAGCTTGACCTGTCTCAGAGACCACAATTATAGCTATTACAGCGAACGGGAGTAGACCAGCCATAATATTTAAGCTAAGTATTCTGTTTTAAAAGAGGTCAGTCGACGGCTGAACAGCAAAGAATATCAATGCGGACTAAATGGCCTTCTCACTCAACAAGAGGAGCTCCACACACAGTTATGACTGGTGCTGTCACAGGTTATCAAACCCTCATCATCTCCAAAGTGTGTCTCCAGACTGCAGACGGACCACTCTTAGCTCTGTTACATCTTTACCTATAAATCATTCCTCCTACTCCTTCATAGTTGTGTTTTGTCTCCCCTTGCCTTTCTCACCCTGGTATCGGACCTCGGCTCATCTTCTCCATCGAAAACCCTCCCCCCACCCCAATTCTCCTCTTTCTTTCCACGCGAGTTCGTTTCGGAGCCGGTGGAGACTCTCCTTCCCTTTTGCAACTGATGGATCACGTTTTAAAACGACGAAAATGAGTGCTTATCATTTTTCTTCGTAACTGCTTCATTTGTTTTGATTTCTGTCTGCCTGTCACACACGCCGTCAGCTCCTAAATGAACATACATGTGTTTTTTTTTCAGAAGTGGATGCTTAACCTCTTCACCCCGCTAGACTGCGAGTGCTCATAATGATGACGGATAGTCACATGTCTGTTAAGAGAGAGACGTCTCAGTTCATCCGAGCCGACTGTAAGACACTGGGCTTAAATACGCAGCGCCGGTGGACCGATATTTCATTAGTCTTGATTTGAGAGAATTAAGACTGTTTGAGAAATGTGTGCTGGTATTTTAACAAGCTGAATGCAGTAGGAAGGGCGTCTTTGTGCCTTTCGTCTCCCTGCGCTACTGTGCCCGAATGGTTTTTTGCCTAGTAAATCCCCTACAGACCGACACACCTATAGGAAGTCCTTCATGTGCTAGTGTAGGTTAAAAGGAACCGTGGGATAATTTAGAGCGCAGTCTCTTTCTGTTCTTTCTCCTCTTTTCCCTGTCTTTCATTCAGAAGCTCTCTCTTGTGATAAAGCATCTCATATCTGTGTGTCTCTCTCAGCCCGGTCCGAGCGCCTGCTCGCTGTGATTTATGACCCACATCTACTTCTTTTCTTCCAAAAACCATTTCAGCTGGATGGAGGGATTTATACGCGGACATAAATAAATATATACACGCCTGTGATATCATAGAGCTGTCCTGCTTTTTGATGCCCGATCTTTGGGTTGTGAGGGAGAGAATGGGAGATAGAAATAGAGATGGTGAAGGTGCCATTCTGCTGGATTGATGTGTGGATATTTTACCCATAATGCCATTGGCATTAGGTTTAAACTTCAGATGATGTGTTTGAACAGCAACGCATTTTTTTTCTCCCAAACTAATTTGCATACTATGCATTCTATATAACATAATATTTAAGATTAGGAGTAGAGTGTCCCTAATCATGTTTTAAGTATGTTGAAAATAGTATGGCAATGGTGATATGCTTTATCTGAAATATACACATTTTTTAATTTTTTTTTTATTTATTGTTTTTGGAAAACTCTTAAGCTCACCAAGGCTGCATTTATTTAATCAAAAATACAGTAAAAACAGTACTATTGTGAAGTCTTCAGAAATCATTCTAATATGCTGATTTGGTCCTCATATTTTGGTAAAATATTTCTTATTATCAATGTTGAAAACAGTTGTGCTGCCTGATATTTTTGTGGAAACCATGATATTGTGCTTTTTTTCATCATGATTTGATGAATTGAAATGTTAAAATATTTTTTTAATAACATTATAAATGATAAAATCTCACATTTTTTTAATTTATTTGTTTTTTTTTTTATCACACTTACTCCAAACTTTTTTAAAACGGTTATTTATGCTTATTTAATTTATATTTATATAATCCATAAATATTATACATTTAATTTTAAGGTTTATAGGCTAATATTGTTCACAGCCCTTAAACTATAAAAAAGGAGTTTGTGACTCTTTGGACATAAATGAACCAGAGGAGACCATCATACATTTTTTTATTTTTTTTTTCATAACACAATGGTATGTCCCAGTACTAATACTTATAATTATATACTTTTCCACCAGTAAAGTACCATAAGCACATAATAGAAGTATGTTTTCATTTTTTTAAATTTTTTTTGTTGTTGTCATTTTTGTCTAGAAAGGGGGTGATGTGTGACAGACAGCAGCTGAGTGTGTTTGAGTGGACAGATTGAGGAAAGGACAGAGGATAAGAAAAGAGAACGGGTGAATCCCCAGTCCTTCCGGGACCCAAAGAGTTGGGGTGGTGACTGACAGCGGGCGTCCATTCACCCCTTCATTCATCTGCCCTTCAGAGCAGCTAATATGAATGACGGCGCGGATTAAACCGCCTCTGATCTAAAAAGAGCTTCTCCTTGAATAGAGCAGGATAACATCTCCCTCCCGCCCAATCCTTGCTTTCCCTTTTGCTGTCCCAAAGGTCACCCCTGTCAAATGTAGAGTTTTGTGTGTGTGTTCTAATCCTCCGGGGACCGAGGTGATGTTTCGTTTTTGGACACGTTGGGCCTCAGATTTCATGGGAATTGGGTGGTCTTCGTCAATGTGCCTAGTGTGACACGCTCTTTCCTCTTTATCTTCTCCAAAGAAGGATATTTGGTTGGAAATGTGCTGTTTTGTGACCTTGAGTGATAGACAAGTTGCTGATAGCAATCTGCAACGTTTTGTAAAATCCAGCATGACACTCAATGCTGTCTGGGTCAAACTTTGGATATTCTGGGGTGTTTTGAAAAAGCGCTCTTGAGTTGAGTGCACAGGTTGCTTGCTAAATATCACCATGGTAGTTTCTGCCAAAATATAATTGCAGTTGCATGGAGATATTGTTACTAAATTAAAATGTGGGCATCTCTATCATTGAGAGAAAAAGGAAATAGAAAAGACTGAAGGTTTCTTACAAGTTTTCTGATTTATTTCTAATCTTGTCATGTTTGTGGAAGATACTCAACCGGTCAAAAATGTTTGTCATGTTTTTGTATCACAATTTCCATAAAATAGTAAGCAGCAAAAAACGTGTTTCAACATTGCTCAAATGTTTTACGAGCAGCAGATCATCATATTAGAATGATTTCTGAAGGATCTTGTGACACTAAAGACTGGATTAATGATGCTGAAACTTCAACTTTGCATTTAGTTTCATTTTTTTTCAAAATGTGCATTGATATTGCATTCTAATATCAGACAATATAACATTTATTTGCCTAAAGGCCTACGGCCTCTACGCCTGCACCTTGTGAGACCTCCTGCACTGTGATTCAACATGCAATTATCCTTCAAACTAATTCTAAACAAATCAATTCTGCTATTGATTAGGGATTGATCTGATATTTAAAACACTGCAAGAGCATCATTTAACAGCTCTTTGTCACTGCTACAGCATCAGTTTATTAAAAATGGAAAATGTAACTATGATGAATGACAACATTCATTTGCTAAATTTGTCTGTCCTCTGACCGTCTCTCTCTCTCTCTCCTTGCCTTCTTTTACTTTTTGGTTCTCTCTCTCTGTCTCTCGCTCTCACAGGCGATATGAAATTAGTCCAGTGTGCACTGACCTTCAGGGGCAGATTCTGAAGTGCTACAGAGAAAATGCTGGAAAAACTCTGCTGTGCTCCAACATCGCTTCTCAGTACCTACAGTGTGTCAACAATGCTAAACAGGTGAATATACGAGTGTGTGTTTGTGTATGCCTGATATTTTCACCACGGGGTGGTCTCAGTTTAGTTGAATCAGATCCAAAATATCCTTAAAGGGATAGTTCACTTTAAAATTAATTTTTGATATGTTTTAGCTTACCTCAAGGGCATCCAAGATGTAGGTGACGTGACTGGTTACAAGAGGTAAAAACGATATAAATACTGTTCGTTTTCTCACACAAACCGCTCGTTTCGTGTCTTAGGCCATCAATGTGTACTTACATTTACGAGTCATTAAATCATGTTTAATTTGGACTTCTCTGTGCATGCTCTCTGAGGTGGACACCATAGACCTCCATTATATGACTGACAAGAACGGTTTGACCTACAAATATAAAAATTGAAAATACTGTGGAAACAAAGACACCTACATCTTGGATGCCCTTGAGGTAAGCTAAAACATACCAAAAATTAATTTCAAAGTGAACTATCCCTTTAATATGATGTTTATTCAGTTTTATTTTTGCTTTTTTTTAGTTTTTAAGTTTAAAAACTGTTGAAAATGTTACATTTCACAAAATGTTACTATTTTTAACCGTCAAACCGATTAATCGCGATTAATTGCATCTAATATATATGTTTGTTTTCAACTAACATAAAAAAAATAGATATACGTCTGCATGCAACTGTTTTTATTTTTCATATTTTTTATTTATATGGTAAATACGTGTACAGTTTGAGATCTTTATTCCAGGGCACCTGATATGTAAAATGTTAATGTTTTAATATAAATGTAAAGTAGTTTGTAGAAGAATCACTCATGCAAGTCAAAAACTTTTGTTAACATTTGCCGGTAGTGTTAATGGCGTGAATTGAGACACAATCTAGTGTGTGTGTGTCTTCTGTTTTGTGCATTCTACCAGTTCCCAGCAACCCCAGTGTAGGAATTAGCATCTACAGCTGCTCTTTAGCCTCCAGCATTAAGATCCAGTGAAACAGCCTTGCCATCCTCTCCAAGCTCTGTAATAACACACTCTCTGCCTGACCCACACCTCCATTTGCAAATCGAAACTTCTGCCTAGCATTCTCTTGACTTTCTGCTTGGCTACAGGCGCCACTAAGTTCACTCTAAATTCTAGGCTCAGACGAAAGAGTCATTTCCATAATACCAGCTGACAGCTGCTGTTCTTGGTGGGGGGGCCTAAGTGTGTGTTAAATGAAGTAAGTGGGAACGGGGACAAGTCATTTAAATAGCACCGTCCCACAAACCCCCACCGCCGCCGCAACATCCCCGGTCCCGATTCGGCAATGCAAGGATGGCAATGGGCAGAATTGGACCGACCCTCTCTGAAAATCTCCTCCGCACACTCCAGCAATTCCATGCAAACACAATTTATATTCAGATGGGTATTTCCATTAGATTTTTACAACGGCACAGTTTTTGGGTAGCGAGAGCAAAAGACTGTTGCCCTCTTGGGTATTAGTTTAATGCAGCGCTGTGAATTCTGCAGCACTTAAGCAATACATCATGTAAATAAAGAGATGTTTTATTCATAGTTGTGTATGCGCCGAATTTACCCTGTAACTTCTTTAGCATCTCTAATGTTTTTGTGTTTGCCTATATGCATGTTCATGTGCTCAGGCTTGTTCTTAGTATTGTTGTCTGGTATTTGATGATTTTATTGACTCTGCTGTGAGGAACAGGGCTTACCTGTGTAATAAGCATTTATTAGTCACACAGGAACACCAAAAAATAACAGCCAGATAACAAAATAGCTAAACAGCTTATGTGCTGAGTGTACAGTATGTGTGAGAAAGTGTTTTGTTTTATACCAGACCTGCAGTGAAATTTCTTTTGACAAACCATATTTGTACTATATTAGCAAATTATAAATGTGGTTTAAGAGATTTTAATTGAAAAAAATAAGAAATTTGTGTCTGTTCTTCGCAAAAACATTCTTAAAGACTTTTTTTTTGCACATATATTACGCAGTGGAAATAAGCTGTGTCTTTATATCCGTATCCAGTCTTTTACCTTTACATTCTATGCATACTGCAAACTCATATCTCTGATAAAATATAATTTCTATGAATGATGCTGTAGATTCATCAGTGCAGGAAACCATGTCTGTTCTTCTTGAAAACCAGGATAGTGATTTTCAACTGGTTTTTGGTCCTGTATTTTAAATTGGATGTCAAATTTAGTGATCTAAATACCAATATGTTTAACAGGTGAAACTCAAAAAATTAGAAAATTGTGCAAAAGTTCATTTATTCATCAACTTATAATATATTGATTATTTTGATGATTGTGGCTTACAGCTATGAAAAACTTTTTCTATTTTTTTTTTAAATTTTGGGTTTTCATAAGCTGTAAGCCATAATCATCAAAATGATTACAAATAAAGGCTTGACATATCTCACTTTGCATGTAATGAGTCTATAATATATTAGTTTTACCTTTTAAGTTGGTTCACTGAAATAAATGAACTTTTGCACAATATTCTAATTTTTCGAGTTTCACCTGTTTGCTATATAATGTTTATCTTAGTAAACTACATATTGCACATTGAAATGTAGTAATATTGTATCATAATTAGCTGCATAGGCTGAACAATATGCAAGTTGAAGCCATATTTAATGTATTAATCTGTAATGCATAGTTTTGTTCATGATTCTTGAGGATATGGGCATGTCAGGCACCTTTTCCATGTTGGCATCGGTTTAATTCAAGTAAATCTTTTACTAATGAACAATTGAATTTGGACCAAAATACTGTAGAGTTTTAGAGGCTTTTTTGTTTTGTTTTTTTGTAGATCGCAAAGTCTGATTTGTTGCCCAGTCTTTGCTTGCCTGTCTGGATCTGGAAGTCCCTCAGGATCTTATCCTTGTCGTTTTCAGAGAACACGGACATGATAAGCACTGTATATTTGTTTAAATAACTCTTATTGAAAGCGTCTAGATAGATTGGCTCTATAATCAGTGGTCACCATAGCTAAAGAGGAATGAATTCCCCTGATACAGCCTGACTAGCAGCGGGTAACGACAGTGATCGGTCATGGCTGTGGCTTTGTGAACGTAATTACTCCATGGTTTATCTTTCCTGGACTGATAATATTTTGGCTGTGACCTTCTTCTCCTCCTTCTATCACTTTGTAAAGCAGTGACTGCGGTACAACCCCGAGCCGATAGTGCCCAGAGTCCAGAGATAAAGCACACGCCCTCTTCCTCTCTAAGCACCATGAATACTACTTTATCACCAGCGATCTCTCGTTCGCTCTTTCTTATTCTTAACGCGTGGTCAAACACTCCTCAGCCTCGCTCTCTCTCTCTCTTCTCTCAACTGTCGTCCACTCTTTCAGAAAAGTACGGAAGAGTTTGAGACTGCAGCATCTGTTTGTGCCAAGACGGATTTTTCACTGGCTTAAACTTGTGTCCTTCAGAGGTTTGGGACAAATACCACCACCTGTTTGAGAGTTTTTTCCCTCTACTCTAGAACTTTCCACATATTTTAGCATTATGATAGTGCCAGTGAGATACTTTGAGGTGCCTTAAAGGGATTTATTCTTCCTCATATTTTTGCAAGCCATATGGTTTACAAAAAGAGATGTTTACTCTGGTCTTTTTCATATAATAAAAGTGAATGGTGACCAAGGGCTGTTTTCAATTGCGTTTTTTGTTTAGTTTTACTTTAGTAGTTTGCTTTAGTTTTGTTTTGCGTTTTTGCTTTAGTTTTAGTTGACAATAATAACACTGATTTATATATGTGCATATCAAATTTGGCGGTGACACCAAACCTGCTTTGACACTTCTTGACATGCCAAATTTTATATATACAAATTGTAAATATTAATAAGATTTAAAGGAGTAGTTCACTTTTCAAAAAACGTTTGCTGATAATTTACTCACCCACATGTCATCCAAGATGTCCACGTCTTTCTTTCTTCAGTCGAAAATAAATTAAGGTTGTTGATGGAAACATTTCAGGATTTTTCTCCATATAATGCACTTCAAGGTCCAAAAGACAGTTTCAGTGCAAACAATTCCAGATGATGAATAAGGGTCTTATCAAGAGAAACGATCGGTCATTTAAGAAATTAATAAAGTTGAAGTTTTATAAGCCCAAATGGTTGCCTTGCTCTGTTCTGTGACGCACGTTTGTGACTCTTCTGTTCGAATCGTTCATCAAAATGAATGAATCTTTTTCCGAGTCAATTCGTTCATTTCATTCGTTGAATGAACCAAATGACTCCGAAAAAGATTTGTTCATTTTGATGAATGAGTTCGAACAGGAGAGTCACAAACGTGCGTCACAGAACAGAGCACGTTTCTCTTGATAAGACCCTCATTCATCGTTGTTCGGAATCGTTTAAAGCCCTTTGAACATTTTGCAGTTTGTTCAATTGCAATTAATGTTCATATTAATGTAAGTTCAAATGAGGACGAATCGGTTTTTTTTTTTTTCTCTAAACCTCTCCACTATTGCTGTTTTTTTTATAGTCATGACGCCCATCTGTCTTCTCCACCTCACCTTTTTCCCCCCACCATACTCTCTCCTTCTCTCACTCGAGGGATTCTTATTTCCTGTTATCGGGTGCAGTAGCCTGTGAGAGATGTGTATTGATGGGAAGAAAGAGCCGCATGTTTACGTTTGGTTGTGTTGGGGCTTTTTGCTTCCACTGTGGCTTGCCTCATGGTTCATCTCTCAAGATTATGCACTCATATTCACTCTCTTTTTCTCCTCTAACTCTTTGTGTATTTGCATGCAGATGCCTTGGAAACGTGCCACTTGCATCTCTCGCATTTTTCCTAACAAGAATTCCATCTTTTTATCTTTGTCTAGGACAAGTTGAGGACTGGGGGTTAAGTCTCTGTGCAGGAAGAGAGGAAGACCTGTTTGTATCTGTGATCCCACCGTTTATCGACTGTTTCCAAGGAAAGAAATCACCCGGAGACACACCTGAGCAGAGCTGAACCAGAATCTGCAGTGAATTGAGAGATAGATAGACACCCTTAAACCTTCCTTCCTGCACCTTTCCCCCTCACTTTTACCTTCCTCCCACCTTCCTGTTATTTCTCTTTAATCCAGTAAGGAGAAATCACATTCTGAAAGGGACAGAATCAGTAAGCAGCGCCGATCGTAGGTGGAACTCAAACGTTCTGAGCACCTGAACCAAACACGTTTTTGGTTCAAAAAGGAAAGCATTCATTGAAAAGAACCGAACTAGACAGCAAATATTCGCCTCACGAGGCCAGACTAGACTCAACCACAACAAAATCGCAGAACTCTGAAATCAGAGTTGGTTCTAGATTTTGTCCGTCTGGCCGCTTAGCATTTATTCATTCAGCCGCCATACCTGTGATCCACCTTTCTAATCCACCACAATCCTCCATTGCACTAGTCACATCTTCCAGCTGTTCACTGTGTTTTTGCGTGTGATGTTCATTATCTATTTTTTTTGTCTTGTTGTTCACACGAGAGTCAGGTCGAGCCCCTGATCTACTTTAAAAAGAATAAACAAATCAAACCCTAAACCACTGACTGTGTCCTATTATTGTCTTAATAGGAGGGCATGATTAAACAAATGTGTCAAATAAATTACATGCACTGATTAAATAAATTAAACCTATTCTCAATCAAATTTTAGGTTTTAACTTAGGTTTCAATCATGACTTGTTTACACCATTTGTTTGTGCTGGGTTTTTTATTTACTGTTTTTCGCTTTTCTAACACATGCATCAGATCAGTCTTTGGCGATCAGATCAGTTCCTGTGTCATAAATGCAGCATTTTAAAACATTTTTAATAGAGCCAGACCGATTTATCGGCAGGCCGATATTATCGGCCGATATTAGGCATTTTACAAACTATTGGTATCGGCAGTTATAATGGCTGATAAATGAATTTTATTTATTTATTTATTTAGTACAGGGACAGTGCATATTCATAAACATTTCTGTCAATATGCCAGAATTAGCCTAAAGGCTATTTTTCATCCGAATATTTCAAAAAAAAAAAAAAAAAACGGACGAAACACGCTTCTCACTTTAATTGAATAACAATTAAAAGAACATCAATTCTCTTAACTCAAGTAAGCGTGACAAAATTTGTGACTATCATGTCCAGTTTTGCTGCTGTTAAATAAGCCGAAATTGAAGCGGAATTATCTAGTAATAATTGCGTTAGGTTGTTACAGTGTAGTTGACTGACTGTCCTTTTAACTTTTGACAATGTGACTGAAGTATTTCTTTAATAGCGCATGACAGTTATAGCATTGCGACGTATCACCTCTTCTTGGCCTGTTACATTGAAAATGTATGATTTACAATTTACAGTATGACGTTTTCCATTGCTAAATTATGGCTCATCATAAGACTAGCTAACCACAAAACTAGCTACAGTAATGCCACTATCATCAGTCTGTTCTGTTGTAACAATAAAAGATACAAAATTCTTTTTAAAATGCATTATCATATTATTTTAGTTAAAACTCATAAATAACTACAAATAGCTAATATTAGGGAAATCTATTATTGTTTTGTTGCACGTTTCTTAAATTAAAATATATCGGCCGATATATCGGAATATCGGATTTTAAAACCAACAAATATTTGTATCGGCATCGGCCTTCAAAATTCTTTATCGGTCCAGCTTCCGTTTACCACAACTGATGTTGATAAATGTTTGTATCTGAATGAAGGCCTAAATTAAATTTGGTCATCATATTAAGGGACCGCTTTGTTTATATGGATAAGTTTTACGATATCTTTGTGAACTTTTTAAAGTGTCAAAATGGTTGTTGTGTGTACGGTCAATGGAGGTACAGAAATCTCTCAGATTTCATTAAAGTATCTTCATTTGCATTTCAAGGATGAACAGAAATCTTCCGGGTTTGGAACGACAGGGTAAGTAAATTATGACAGAATTTTTATTTTTTGGGTGAACTAACCCTTTAAACTACAGTATTATGTTTCTTGGGCATACATAGTTGAAGATTAGGAATTTTCATGAAAAGCATATTTTGATACAGAAAATTAGAAGAAACGTGAGAGAGAGAGAGCTAGACGCCGTAAAGAATGAGAGCATTTGAGAGTGAAAGCACGTTTCCATCCTAAAGCATAGCCTCTCTCTCTCTTTTATATCTCTTTCCCCACCCTCATTCTCCTCACCATTTTAAATTTATCCGTCAGACTATGCAGTGTCGCTCCAGTAGTTCTGGAGAGCAGTGAAAATGCCTCTTCAGTTTCAGGCTAAAAATCCTCTTCACACACACATACACACATTTATAAAGTTGCCAGCCATGAGAACTCCTCTCCATGCCAGATGAACATTCTCTGTGTGCACTGGTGGTCTAAAAACACAAACATGCCATCTTCACTGGAACTCTCTCTCTAACATTTGACTCCAGACCTATTTATGAAGCTATTGAATGGTGCACTAACTAAATGAAGGCTGTTTTTTTCAGGAGAGGCCAAGGCTGAATGGACATCACCACATGGAGAATCTGTGTAGCATCTGTGATTGACTTAAATCCTCAGAGACCCTGTCAGTCAGGTAACTTCACCTCTATAGCAGAGACCCTCAATATTGCGTCAATACATTTTTGTGGTGTACATTCCTCATCAAAAATCATTTGACAACATATATCTTCTTACATGTATCGTTCTTCATATGTGCCCTAAATGGATCCACGCCCTTGATTCCTGTCAGTCTTTTCTTGTCTACCTTTTTCCCCGTTAAGAGCATGCCCGCAAATGTTGGCTGTCTCACGGCTCTTGGTTTTCTTCTCTTTTTCTTTCTCCTTTCAGAAATCAGAGGTTAATCTTCATTCTGTAAAGATTATTCCTCTCAGGGCAGATCTCGCTCTCATCTCAGAGCAGCTAGGGGAAATACTCCTTAAGTCCTCCTCTACTTTATCAGTGCTTTTCCTCTCTTTCTACTACTTTTCTCTGATAGCTTTGCAGATTGTTCCTGTTTGTGTGCTGTGTGAATGTTTCTGGCGGGTGTAATCGAAGACAGTTTCTCACAGAGGGATTATGGATTCTCTCCCACTGTGTTTCTCAGGTACTCTAATCCTTGCTGAACTAACACTTGGTATTATAGGAACAACTGAACCATCATTTTGGATTCCTTATTACACATTAAAGTATTTGTTTATCCAGAAATGTATTTATTTTTTTGTCATAATTTACTCACTTTCGAACGTTTCGAACCTGTAGGATTTTCTTCCATCTGTGTGAAGCAAACGGAGATATTTTGAAGAATGTTCATTCTGCTCTTTTTCCTACAATGTTAGTTAATGGTGGACAAAAAAAGGAAAATAAAAGTTTAATAATATATACAACTTGTGAAATTGTGGACAAATATTGAAGGCCTCGTCCCTTCATAGAGACGGACTAAACAGAGAGTTACAGACAGATTTTTTTTAAGGGGTGATGAACTGAGAAATCTTTAAAAAAAAATTTACTTTAGCTTTTGACATCTAAGAGGTCATCATATTATAATAATATCCTGTAAGTTTCAGAACTGAAAACGTCCTTGTTAGTCCAATAAAAGCTTTCATTGACACCAATGTTATTAAACATTGTCCATCTGTTCACTTCATTTCGCTGAGGATTGTTTTGTAAACAAGATTTTCTGACCGATTAAGATTAAAAAACGGTGCTGTGCCGTCTATATTGGATCCGACAGGAAAGGTGCAACACACGGACTCTGGGTCGAACATGTATGGGCGAATCATTCCGGTTGCCATTTTACAACATTGGACGTTTTCAAAACAATTTCCCCCAAGTGCATCGACGGGTGAGTTGAAACTCATTATAATATGCAAAACTGTTATCCACTCACAGCAGTGGGCGTTTACTTCCAAGTCTTCAGTGCGAGACGCCCATAAAAACCGAGTGTTGTTGAGGCTCAAAACTAAGGTAGAAAATAGCCTATTACTTATTCAATTTGATGTTTTTGAATGCAAAAAACAAGCGAACGTCATAAGTTGACCTCAGACAACATCATAATAAAATTTAAAAAGCCAGTTCATAAGAATTCAAGCATGAAAACCCTTTCTAGTATATCCCAAAACCAAGACTTTGTTTTCTTTAAAAATACTAATTTTAGTATAAAATTAATTTTAGTCAATGGTAACACTGTTTGGACCCCATTTGCTTTCTTTGTATAGACAAAAGCAGTAAAAACATTCTTTAAAATATCTCCACAGAATGTTCCACAAGTTATATATTTTGAATGATCTCTTAACATTAACAGACAAAATCATGAGGTACTGTAACTGAACGTTGACAGTTCTCAGAGCAGAAGTTTGCAGATATTGAGTAGTTCACTAGTGCATTTGTCTAACCAATGGGGTGTGAAGAAAACTACCTAAGGTACTCCAGGGGCGGAGCTTATTTGGATGTTCTGCTATATAATGGGCACCTGTAGCGCACAATCCCTGCCGTGGGGTGAGACAGTTCATTATTATATAATGGCGAAGCAGGTGGCAGTCCTTTTCCATGAGCTCCACTAGTGTGATGGCTCTATTCATTAGCAAGCTATATCCTAACATGCTCTCCAAATAATTTATATTCTGCAGACTTCCCCTACTGTATCTTCACCCTCACTTTTCTACACTGTGGTCTGCCTCTAGCTAAGACACCATCTTGGAATAATTCTTCATTTGGATCAACAGATGATAAGTAATGTTTTCATTCTCTTGTGCAGAAGCTCTGGAGCTCTGCTGTATATTATAACCGCTCTGGTCATTTGTCTCCTGAAAACTTTAACAAGTCCTTTGCTGCTGCTTTTTTCCCCCCCGATTTGCCCAAAAGGTTATTTTAATTGACCTGTTAAATATGGCTGGAACATTTATTTTAATTGTTGCTAATGTAATTCAGGCAAAATGGGGCATGTAGAATTAATTGAATTTAGCTAAATAATGCATAAATGTAAGTCTCATTGACTTCATGCAGGTAAAAGAAGTGAGAGAGTGAGATTCTGAGATGGTAGATAAGAAAGACTGATAAGAATCCCTTCCTACAGTCTTACACACATTAAAACGTACTTGGCCTCATTTTTTTTTGAAAGATTTGATGTTGCATGCTATTTGAAAGAAATCTCTCCATATTATTTAATTAGAAAATTGTTTTTAGAACTAATTTTCTTCTGAAATGGCTCTTCTTTTCTGTTAAGCAGCAAGATAAATTTAACCAACACCCAAGCAACTATAATCTTGCTTTGTCTATAGCCACTTTTCACCATCCAATGAAGTCCTGTTTTACCTTTTTTTCTTGTAAAAAACAAAACAAAACAAAAAAAAACGTCTTAGCGATAGTCTGGCATTCCTTGAGCTCAGACTCGACTTCTCATTTGTCCAAATAGCTGAAAATTAATCGTACTGTTCTTGACTAGTTTAAGCTGGCCTACCTGATATCCCAGCCTGGCCAAACTGGTACTATTAAAAAAGCTCCCAAAACCTTTCTAGAACCACCATGAAAACTAAAGGAGACATTTAAGACCATCAAACCATTGTAGGCTTACCTGGGTACAACAGCTTATCATTGGGGCAGAACTAAAGGGACAATTCTGTGCCTTCAGGTATTATCTTTTAGGTTTAGTTAAGGGCTTTTCACATTCTAATTACTTGGTCATTCTAAACCCCAGGTAAACAAAATCCTGGGTTATCTTGATTTACATTTCACACCTCTCATAATTTATACAGGGTTAACCATTAATCCTGTTTTTCTTTTTAATGCCGATGTCCTTCCTAAATATTCCTATGGGTTACGTGCAGTGTGAAAAGCCCTGTAGAGTAGTCACGTGTACCCTTAAAGTACTACTTTGCACCTCTTCAGGATGCCACTTTGAGAGTAATGCCCTAGTAACAAGCTGTTATTCCCCTACATCTACAATTTTGCAAATAATTTTCCTAGAGCATAGGAAATGTTATGAAGGCAGTGTTTTCGCTTTTAGTGTGGATAGAACATGTTACATGACTCTGTAAACTTATTTCGATATGTCTGGTAAGCGTTTGACGGTAGAATGTAATGTGTAGGTATGCCGCCCATAAGTTTTGGAACAGAACTTGTTTTCGCTCTCATGTGTGGCTATGGCATTATTTTTAGAAGTGACTTGTTTTGGTGGTTATTGTGTGTATGTGCATGTGTCTGCAAGGGAGATCGAGATATAGGGAATCCAAGGTTACAGTCAACATGCATGCTTCCTCCTGAGATTGGGGACATGATAATGAACTTCTGTGCTGCTGTCTTGGAGACAGAAGAATGACCTTGTGGGATGAGGGTGTCTGAGTGCCTGGTCTCAGGGTGCGTGTTTGTGAGGGATGAACCTTTCAGTGGGAGAAAAATGGAGGAGTCACAGGCTCAGCAGAGGCCTGAGTGTGGCATGTGCTGATAGAAGTTTAACTTTCTTTCCTCAGCTACACACCTCTATCTCTCCCTTAACTGAACCAGAGTGAACCAAAGAAAAAAAAAACACTGATACCCATTTACAAGCTGACTTCACTTACTTCAGTTTAAATGTTTTTAAAACGGTGCATTGTACAGGGTGATGTTGGAGACGTGGCATGACAGGTGGTGTGCATGCGATCTGAGTTTGAAACATTTTGTCTCCTCTGCACTTCTTGTAAAGACATTCATCTTAAAAATAATAGTAATAAAGTAAAGTTGCACGTTGTGAACACTTCAGAACTGAACTAAGAATACCAGTTTGAGCTGAATTTGAATTGAAGATGGCAAACAAGATACACAATTGCTGTTCAAATTTGAACACAAAGAAGTAAATTAAAACAAGTTGAGCATGTTGAACTCATTATAGATGGACAGCCCGTTCTCATCCCAAGGCGTCATCTAACTGACGCTTTTGACCATGCGCCAACATTTAGGTGACGCTATCCTAGTGGTCTAACCCTAACCCTACCCCAGACCTAAACCTAGACCTAAACGCTAGGATAGCGTCATCTAACTGACGCTAAAGGGTGCCTAAAGCGTTGGATGTTGAAGCATGCTCAAAAGTGTCAGTTAGATGACGCCTTGGGATGAGAATGCATTGAGATGGAGAAACTGCAACACTCAATATGGCAAAAAAGTATATAGAAGAGCCAATCAGCAATTGATAAAGTTAATGGATGGATGGTGAATTTTCTTTATGCCGACTTGCATAACAAACGGTTAGACAGAGTTTAGCCTCCTTGTGGTAATTTGACAGGTGCGAGTGTGTCAATGCCATGGATCCACAGGTGCACACTGACTCAAGCGTTCAGTATACATATACTTCTCTCTCTCTGAGCTGCTGTTTTGTAGGCAGAGTGTACTGAACATAAACCTATCCATGTGTGAACTCCCAATCCTTTTTACTGTGAGACTGGAAAACTGGTTTTCCCTTTGAGGGGATTTGAATGATTTCTCCTGCCCCTTCCCCGCTCATGTACTTTCGGCTGTTCATCCCTCCCTCTGAGGAGCACTGAAATGTCTTCAGTCCCTTTTACAAAGCAGTAATGTCGTCTCCCCTGCCCTAATCCTACACAACCCTTTTTTATTTTGGTGGCGTGGGGAATGGAGAGATGCACTTCTATTAGACAAGCTTTTGAGCATCACGTCGGACCAAAACTGGTTGATAAACTGGGAATAATGAGAAAAGATAAAAGAGATTCAATTATCTTTTTTTCAGAATATATTGTCTGATTTAACAAATGTCAAGTGTCTGTCTCGAGAGAATCTTTCGCTCTTTTTCCTCTGACACACACGCGTGCAGGGGGAGCATTATCGCTTGGTATATGACTGCTTTCTCGTCCGCTTTTATTGGTTTGTGTCTTGAGGTTGGGAGTTTTCACCAGGGGAACGTGTGAAGAAAAATAAACCCGTCTCCGTCTTGACTCACCTGCAAAGCTGTGTGATTTCTGTTAGACGGTTAAAGCTCTCTCACATCCTCCTGCTCAGAGCGCTGGGATTCGGCAAACTGCTCCCTTTATGACAAGTCTACACAAACCTGCTTTTATGTGTGTGTTGGTGTGTGTGTGTGTGTCATGGCAGAGGAGCGATAACATACAGCTGTCCCCATGGACTGTCCAAACGCCACATATATGTCAACTTCAGGTAAAGGAGTGGGGGATAACGTAGAATGTATGAATGTGGTAACGCATGCAAATTTAAATTTTTAGTTTTTTTTTTTTTACTAAAACTGTTTTAGTTGCTCTTGTTTAATGTGATTGTATATATATTTAGCTTTATATTTTTAAATTTTTGTTGTAGTATTTTTAGTACTTCAGTTTAAACTAACTTTGTTTGCAGTTAAAAAAATCTAATTTTCTTTCTTTATTTATTTATTTTTTTACCCAGTTTAATATTTTACAAGTTAACATTAATAACTGTTTTCATCCTCGTTATTCATCATAACCTGTTGGCCAATTAAGTGTAATCATTCATCCTTTTATTAATATTTTTGATTAGCTTTAAGTTTTTTTTTTACAGTTTTAGTTGCTCTAATATAATGTGCTTTTACATATATTTAGCTTTATATGTTTTTGTTTTAAGTTGTAGTAGTTTTTGTACAGTTTAAACTAACTTTGTTGGCAGTTAAAAGCAATTCTAATTTAATCTAATCTTAATAAGTTAACATTAACAACATTCCTGAAGATAATTTGTAGAATTATGTGTAATTCTGTGAATCTCTGTTACTGGAGTTTGAAAATGTAGTTATAATGTTATATTATGTTATGACACCCAATCAAATGCCTCATATTCACATGCTTTGGACAGTAACAAAGCATGTTGTAGCCTTTACAAACCGTAAATGTATTTATCAATAAGTTTGGACAGCTGCCAATTCTAAACACTGATTCTGATAATATTACAGTACCTTGTGAACCTGTCCGCATTCTTTTCTTGTTTGCCTATAATATATCTGTCAAATCGATTTTACTTTGCACATGGTAGGGCCCATTGGTGGAAGGTGCCCTGTTTGTGCCTGACCTAATGTTAACCCTTACCATATATGACCTATAAAGCTGATCAGTCTGTCAGGCACAAAGCGGGACACCTTGCCCATATCGTGCAGCTCTTTGTTTTACATTTGCTCGTTTTTATTACAGATCTGATTATTTGATCCTCTATTTTTGAAAACCAATATCATCATATGCAAATTCCCATATAATTGCCAGTCATATCTTATAAATAGCTCTTTTACATTCATTGCATTCTGTTATCTGCAGTATGTAGTTAAGGATAAAAGTCATTGGCGTTGTTTATGTGTGTGTGGTTTGTTTTTAAGCAGACATCTTCACACATAAAAGAAGCCCATTTAAGGGTTGTTGAGGGGTCCTTCACTCAAGTGAACTAATCTTAAACGAGGACCCAATCAGAGGTAGCCAGCCCTGATGCCTGATGGCTTAATTACCTGCTTCTCCTGTAATACTAATCATGGTTAAATATTTATAAGGGGGAAATCTTTTGTTTAGGCGTGACCTTTCTCTTGAGCTCATTAGCATCTGCTTATTAGCTTGTTTTTTTTTTTTTTATTACTTTCATGGCCCTTTGGCTGTTATTGATTTTGATTACGAAAGTGACGGTGACCGCTATGAATGCGTGTTAACTCAAGAATGACATGACATTTGCTTATCTATGTTCATTGGTTGAGAGTGGGACATTTGGGACGCGTTTGCGCGCGTGTGCGTTTTCGAGGGGGTCGGGGTGGATGGGTAATAGTTATTTTCTCTGTCCGAGGAGACCGGGTGAATCTTATCTGCGGCGCGCACCATTGTCTTCAATCGACCGCGAATAAAGCAGATTCATATCCATTCGAAGAGCCTGCGTGTTTGTGTGTACGAGAACGCTAGCTTTTTGTGTGCTCAGCGCTTTGACTGACCGGGATGATTGGATTTTGCTGTTCCGTGCGAATTACCATTCAACACGCCCCCAATTCTACAACGCTCCCCCACAAACCCTCTTCCCTCAGGCCATCCTGATGCCCTCAATCACAAAAACAGAAAAGGTCTTTCATGTAAAAATGGAGTGGATAGCATTCCCTCAGGCAAACTGAAAGGCAGAGATGCTTTTCTCTTTCTCTCTCACCTCTAGAGTGTTGATGGTTTATTGGTGAGCCGTGTGTCAGTGCTCTGGTCTCAAGTGTTTCTTGGGATTCGGGAAACATCCAGTGCAGCTTTAGATGTGCAAACCGCAAACACACTCTCTTTAAATCATTGAAAATTCTCTGAAAAGACAGCAATGCTAAATCATTTTCTCAAGAATATGAATGATGCTACCAGTCTCTTTAATACTTCGACGGCTCAGTATTTACTATTTGTTTCAGTCACAGACTTTTCTGCTCATCCACCGAATTTGTCATATTATAATTAGTAAGGCATTTTATTAAAGAGCTTGTAATGTATAATGGTCCCTTACCCTTTCCATCCTTCTACTGTTTCTCACAATAGTGTCAAAATTCCCCGAAATAGCATATACAACATACACACATGCATCTTGGATGGATTTCTGAGTCAGTCATGGTCACCATGAACACCCGTACTGTAATAATCCCCTCTCCAGCTCAAACTTTTTAGCCACCAGCCAGCTCTTATCCACAGTAGGCTAACCATTATCGCAATCGACCCCAGCTGCAGCCGATATTGCACAGACAAATATCTCAATCTGTACTATAACTACATCATGAGCACAATGGAAAATCAAGCCAATAAATGCTGGCAGCTGAAGTCTGACGTGAGATTTGCAGTATCCCAGAAGGGAAATCCAGTGGTTATAGATGTGTGCTGTGCTTATTTACAGAACAATTTCAGAGTGCACTGGCCCTCTTCGTAACCTCTGAAGTGTGTGTGTGCGTGTGTGTGTCCACTCTTGAGACTATGAGACTATGGCCCAAGGACTGTCATTACCACATGTTAAAGTGTGACATATACCACAAGCCACAGTCCATCAGTACACACACCGTCACACACAGATAATAGACAGCCACCAAATAATTTGTACCCCAAATAATTCCATTTTTGTTCACTACAGGCACATTTAAGGTCTAGAGATCATTGCGGCAGTGGCTGAATGACTGACTGGCAGGCGTCATTATCAGACATGTTCCGTTCGACACGCGGGTCCAGACTGAGGAGGAGGTGAGAAGGGCCCATGTTCAGTGAGCGTGTAATGAAGCCGGGTTTGGATCAGGGTCACTGACTTGAGTGCCATTTATTTCTCCGAGGAGGCTAGTCTGCTGTGTGCTGCAAATTACCGTGGAAGGGTTCGGTGAAACCTGGATTACTTGAGCTGACGGCAATATACTTGTGAGTAGTTGACATGAAATTTCAAGAAGTGGTAGCAAAGTCCTACAGTGTGACATGTTTGTCCTCTTCTAAAAGTATTTTAAATGGGTGTCTGTTTATTTTATACTGTAAGTGTTCACTAAGAAAACATATGTACATTCAAATTAATTGTCAAACATCATTGGTTATCTCATAAATGATTGCGAGCGACCCATTTTGAATCTGCACATATTTAAATTGCACAAATGAAAATTGAGAGCTAGTTGAATAACGCATGAGGGAATGAATTGTTCTGGCTACTTTTATGGTACTTTTATGATACATTTTTGAAGCTTGACAGATTGTGGTAAGCATGTAATCTAATTCTATGGAAGACAGCACTAAAAACATCCTGCCTAAAATCTAAAGAAAGTAATGTGAGTTTGGAAGCATATGAGGCTGAGTAAATTATGACAATATGTGTATTTTTTGTGAATTATCCTATTAAGAATGGCTTTTATGACACCATGAGATCCTATATGTAATAGTTGTACTTTTAAAATGTATTTATCACTCTTGAGGACCATTTATGTGAACTGCTAAAAAGGTGAAAAACTGGAAAATGAACTAAAAATATATATTTTCCCTTTTATGTACTGTATATAATACAGTATACATACAACACTGTTCAAAATGTGGGGTCTGTAAGACTTTTAAGTGTTGTTTTTTTTTATAAGTATCTCTTATGCTAACCAATTCTGCGATTGTTTGATCAAAAATACAACATAAACACTAATACCGTGAAATATTATACAAAATTTAAGTTTAAATATTATTAAAATGTAATTTATTCCTGTGATGCAAATGATCCTTCAGAAATTTGCTGTTTAAAAAAAAAAGTCTTTACTTACCTTTTGTTTACATTTCAACCACACACACACACACACACACACAAAAAAAAGTTAAAAAGTTATATTGGGTTGTAATTTATCCATTTTCATAATTTGTGTTAATTTCTCAATGCACTCTGTGACTGCAGTATCTGCGTTCGTGTGTGTGTTAATAATTGTAATTTGTGTCTTCCCCACAGACCCTCACTTGTCCCTGCTTTCCGGCCTTCAGGACAGAAGCAGTCATCCATACACCACATCGTCTAGATCTTTATTTATTTTGCCACCAATCGACTCGGAGCAGCCTGCCGGACAGCTGCAGCAAGTGAGGTCACTTCACGCTCATTAGCATGGACTAGAGATGAGACCCTATACACACACACAGGCTGATTCCCTCCTTCCGCCCATCTTGGTTTGAGTGTGTCGTGCCTTTGTATGCAGATTCAGAGATGACGAACTCCAGAAACCTTTCTCTGGATTTCAATTGTGGGTTGGTATTCATTTTTTCCATATATATTTATGGTCATATATATATTTTAATGTGTTTAAATGTCTGACTGCTCATTGATTGAGGGAGCAAGCAACACCAACACACAATCAAGCTTGAAACGGGGTGGGACAACTCACATAAGCTGCTTTCTATCATTACAAAACTAACTTTTCATACAAGAGTACCATAAAATGTACCTCATAAATAAGATACCATGTGATTTCCATAATACTTTGATGTATATAGGCAATACCAAGGTAATGAATGACTACCATAATCATTTATCATGGTATATTGCAAATACTTGGTAAATGCCTAAAAAACAAAAACAAAAAACCCACATGAAAATATGTTAGGGTAAGCCTGAAAAACATGACAGTACAATTGTAGTTTTATGTCTCTTGTTAAGCATAAATTAAAAAGTTGGCAGTCTGTGTGTTAACAAGAATATATATATGTATGTATTTGAGACACCTTGCAGGTTCATCCTGTGCAGAACATGAGCAGAAAACAGGATTATCCCTCTTTTTCATGACAACGCTATTTTAAATATAAAAGTTTATCCTCACCGTGAGTGAGTGCAGGAAATAAAGGAGAGTTGAGGTGAGCACGGGTATGAAAGCAATAAAAAGAGAGGAGGGAGAGATGATTAGAGGATAAAAGGGAATTGTGGGGCGGAAAAGAGAGATACGAAAGGCTTGTGGAGTGGAGGGGAGAGATGCAGGGCTGCGTGTTAGTTCCTGTTCATTTGCTCTCTGTATGTGGCGTAGAGGTCAGGCTGAGAGCTGGGACTCGGGCCATGAAGGAGAGAGCAAAGACAGCCTTAGGCAGGAACACACACACACACACACTTATCCTGAACACACCAATGTTCTCTCCCTATATTCCTCTATTGCATAAACATGTGGTCTTCTTACACTAATGTTCTCATTCTCTAAGACACGCACTGTATATATTTGTGCATTTGGCAGAAAATGAACAGCCTAAATTGATTTTTATAAAACATGACATTGGTGTAAATTATAACGAAAAGAAAAACCTTTAAAAATGTAGTTAGAGGTGTTATGAAGTTCATAGTCATTTTCAAGAATACATACACATGAATACACATTTGAATCAGTCTTCAAAAATGATTAATGCTGTGAAATATGTCACAAAAGTCATGGTTAATAGTGAGATTTGGACCCTAAAGTAAAGTGTGACCATATTAAGTATTTATGTCAACTTGTCAAAAAAAAAAAAAAATATATATATATATATGGTGACCGTGATTTTGCCATATATATATATATATATATATATAATTATATATATATATATATATATATATTATATTAGAAAATATACAGTATATATTTATTTATATATTTATTTATTTATATATTTATTTTTATTTTATATATATATTTATTTTTCTAATATTTAATTGACATTGGCACATTCAGGGATCCTCTGTATAATATAATTTCCAGATTAATGTTTTTTTTTTTTTTTTTTTTTTCTACACATTTCTGCACTTTGATTGGACCACATCACTTTTTTGGTCACAACACAATACACAAATATTTTGCCAACAAAAGCTTTTTATAATATTAATAAGCAGTGACACACTTTTATAAAATTAACAATTTAAATAAAAAAATATGTATGTGTAATCATAAAAGATAAAAGCAGTCAATTCAAGTCATTTTATATATATATTTTATATATATTTTTTTCATAAATTAGTATAGGCTATACGTATGGGACACAAAAATTAGAATCATGTAAAGTTATATTCAACACTAAAACACATTTGTATTATGATTCTAAAAGACCGGAGTCACAAGTAGTAGTGTATGTTGCATGACCCATAGAATTGCATAATGTAATGTCAGACAGTCTGATAAAATACAGAGCCAGAGTTCAGACATGGATGACACTGTCACCTCATTTCAATCTTATAAACAAGCGGCAGCCCAAAGATTCCTCCATCAAGTGAGTTCTGTTTACCTCCAGCTCAGTAATCATGGGAAATAATCAGCAGATGGAATGAGAGGGTCCGCGCTGTTTCCATTTCCGAAATCAAATATGTGCTCATCATTAAAAAAAAAGAAAAAGAGGACGGAAAGAAAAAAGCCATCAGAGGAATCCATCAGATCAACGGAATAAATCTAATTTCCCTACAAATACATCTGTAATATTTCAAATCCACGGCCCGGGTTAATCTAACGCTTCATTTACATTCAAATAAAGGAAAAGTCGTGTCTTATCAATAATAAGAAGCCGGCAGAAAAATAAATGAAGTTTAGGGCGGTGGAGGGGAGAGAACGCAGGGTTTTCTTGTGTGTTTTATTCTCAAAGAGTCAATAAAATATAAAGAGACTCAATTATTCTATTAAGCTGAAACACTGCATCATCACTGAGTCAACAGAGATCTTCGGCCGTGTTTGATGAAGTTTGGTTTAGACAGAGCATGCTTGATAAGCAGAGCCCCGCTGGAGCTGTCAATTTTTCACAAATGAACCAGAGAAGAAGAGAAAAGAGAGCGAAGGAACTCATTTAAATGTTGTGTAATGTCTCTGGAACTGTCTTGTTTAAAATTTTGGCATTAAACTCATGAATGATACCCAAAATAATTGTTTCGAAGTGATCAGACTTGCGTTGCGGGCATAAAATTACTTTCAAGAAAGGATCTAGGGCTGGATGTCTGATGAAAGATTTAGCCATGCAGATTTCATAACGGTCACACAAATTTGCCATGCTTGCCAACAGAAAGCTGCTTCACCTAAAATGTCACTAATGTAACACCACCTTTACTGGTATATTCGCCACATCTTCGTGGACAAAATCCACTCATTTTGCAAATTTTGCAAATGGATGAAAGATTTCCCCATAGTCACCATGATTTTGTCAAGTAAGACATGTTCCTGTGGATAATGGAACAACATTCCTGTCCCTAACCCTGGTTGTGAGCCAAAACTTTGCACAAACTGTAAACTTGTCCCTCAAATCAAGATTGGTTTGGTTGATTGGAATGTTGTTCCAGGCTCAACAAAGTTGATGAGGAACATGTTGTACTTGGTGAAATCACGGTCACCATATTCCCAACACAGATTTCGCAATGAGTTGGTCAGACGGATTCACCGCACTTTCAAAGTGATTTCTGTGTTAGCTGTTCAATCATTGAAAACAGCAGCAGATGCTAGCAGAGGTAACACACTGATCCGACAAAACCTGATAATGTGTCTGTTGCTGCAGGGTTAAATTGCCTTAATATGTCCCTTTTTTATTAAATTGACCAGTGAGAAACCTCTTAGAAACACCCTAGCAACCAGTCAAAACTACTTTGCAACCTCATAGCAATGCACTTGCATCCACTCCGGACACCTTAGTGAAAGCACTCTGGTGTAATGGCGGCAAGATTTCCACCCCCCCAAAAATGACAAATTTAGTTTTTAATATCTTTATTTTTATTATTTAGTTTTGTTCCTAGGAGAAAACTGAGTGTATTGAGAGAAAGAGAGCGATAAAGAGAGAGACTCTTCCTCCCCTCGGGGTGTGAGATGCATGCTGACTACCACACTGCAGTAGTGAGGTCAGATCCTCTTCATCGTAATGAGACATTCTGAGAACAGGAAACTGCAACACACACACACACACACACCGTCTTACACTTCCTAAATTACCATTATCCAGTCTGTTGACAACACTTATTCCTACAATGCATTTCAGTTAAAACATAGGCTATATACTGTAACACAAAACCCACATGTTCTCACGGGTTTGCATATTCATTGCTTTAGTCTCAAATGATGTAGGCTATTACACTGTGTATTAGCACTTTATAGCAGATATATAGCCAAACATTACACACTTTCAGTAAGAAAAATAAATGCATACAAAAACAAATACAGTCTGGGCAGAAAATTACCAGGACCTATTCTGTTCCAGGACATTTCCTTAAACACAACAATGCAATGCGTAATTCAAATTAAGGGTAAAAGGCCTGTGAACTAAATACACTTTTTATGGACTTTAATGTGAACGTTTGAACACATTTCTTGCCGTTTGTACCACAAAATGAGGTAGAGATCGAATATTGTAGATGTTGAACAGACCTATCCATATCGATCAAACCAGACTAACACTTTTGTGTTGACAAGTTACTAATTCCTTGTTTCAAATGAAAGTAGGTGCACCAATTCCATGCTGTAGTCTTAAAACCACACGCACAGACCTTTCAATATCCTTTTAATTAGCAATCAACACACTTGCACATTGCCTGTTATCAATGTCTGAGACACACACACACACACACACACACTCGAGGACATTATCAACCAACACACACTTGAGCTGCTTGCTGCTCCTATTGTGGCATGGCCTCAAACACACACACACACACATACACACACAGAGGATACTGGTCCTGCTCTGCCGTGTGGTTTGACGGTGATAAAGGTTTTTTATGTGTCAGCTGCTCATGGCTCCTGAACTGCAGTGTGTGAAACTGTCTTTTAAATGTCACCTTGTGAAAACGTACAGGAAACTCCCACAGGATACAAACACCCGCTCTCATTTTTCAAAGAGAATTCCTTGTGTACGGTAGTGCTATGATTCCCATCCAGGGGTACGTACCACAAGGGGAAAAAGATTTCGTTGTTGTTTTATTAAACATATAAAGCAGAAACTATGACTTTAAAAAAAAAAAAAAAAATTAAAATTTAATCCACACGCTCACTTGCACACTCACTCATCACAGCGCCATCTTCAATGTGAATGAAAACGAGGTAGGGAGAGACCAACCCGATCTCACGGGAATTCGTACGAATTTTACGAGGTGGCTAATTCGTAACAATTCGTACGACCTCACTCGTACGAATTAGTACGACTTTGCTAAATCGTACATATTTTACGAATCAGCCAATTCGTATGAATTCGTACGAATGACCTACCCCTGACCCCGCCCCTAAACATAACCGTCACATGGGTTTAGACAAATCGTACAAATTCGTACGAGTGAGGTCGTATGAATTAGTACGAATTAGCCACTTTTGAATCACTCGTACGAATTGGTCGTGAGATAGGGTAGGAGAGACAGACATGCATCTCTTCAATGGGCTGTACTGTTATTTAATGTGTTTTTGGATTGTTCTGCTCATGCAACACTGGAAAATATCTTGCCAAGAGATTTCTGTAGACAACAAACGTCTGTCAATATAAGCGTATTGAAAATTGTAAGTAATAAGGAGCTGTATACAGCTTTTTACAGTGGATGCCTTTGAAAACACGGCAAGTCTATCCCTCACAGCCTCACTTTCATACCCGTCATGGCGCCGCTCTAAATAAGGTCTATTCCAGGTCAAGGTGTCCACCTGAAAAAAAAATAGTGTATAGGTAAAAATGATATTTTAGTATCAAAGTGACATGAGCTGTAATGTTTGTGCAGGGATTAATGCTGTACGTAATTTATTTTAAACATTGAGATTGCAGGTTGACATTGCAGGTGCACCTTACTACAATTTGTATTGCATTTACTTATTATCCTCAGCGTTTAGCTTCACAAAGCCAAACAAACCAATATCACACTTTATAAACACTCTGCAAATGCAGCAGACAACAAACAACAACAGTTTTTGACTGTTGAAACATTATAATGGTTAATTTAATATGTACATTCATGAATTAGTATATTAATTTTATATATTACTATACAGGGATACTCATATATGGCTTTCGGAGTAAGCAAATTTGGAAACATTTTAGTAGTTAGTCAGAGAGAATGGGAAACCCACGCTTAAATGAGTTTGATTCAAGTTCTCATCCCACCAGTACTGTCCTGCTCAGTGCTCTCATGGGGCGGGATGCACCTCCGCCCTTGACCCTAATGGGTCTGAGGGCAGTTTACAGTCACACTATTAGTGGTGAAAAATTATCCTTGTCTGCATCCCTGGGCAACACACTGACCTATTAATGCCAATCAAGTCCCAAGCAGACCAGAGAGAGATTGTGATCTAAGCAGGCCAGAGATGGAGAGATGGTATCAGCTCTCTGCTTTCAATCAATACAGGCTGATTCTAATAGGCATTGATTGCATCAAAACCTTGATCCCAAATCGCAGATGTGATTATGTAATGGGGCGCCGTGACACTTTATTGAAAACAATGAGCCTGACGGTACAGGCTGGAGGAAATATTAATCTTACTGTGTCAAGTTACTGAACTCTGTCACTCCTTTGTGGTCATTTTTTGATTTATGATATGTGTGTTGTGATGATTAGTTGTGACAGCTGATTAGCTATCTAACAGTAGTATGCCTTATGGTTAAATTATTTTTTTTTACATGCATATTATTCAGCGAACTGCATAGTTATCTTTTTTTTTTTTTCATTTTTAATCCAGTTTTGTTTTCGGGTTATGATTTTATTATTGATCGTCGGATTAAATTTAGAGTAAAGTAGTAGAATGTGCATATTGTGCACATAATTATATTATGTGGAAATAGCAAGGATGCATTTATTTGTATAGACTGTTGACACAAGTTAACCATAATACTTCTTTTCTCCCTTTTTTTACATTTAGACAGGGGCTTCCTGTTCGTCACATTAGGAAATTGCTCACAGGACTGTATCTTGGTAAGTCTAATGATTTCTTCAAAAGTCTAATTGCTCTAATTTTTATGTTATTATTTATTTTATAGTGATATTGGATGTTTTTCTCAAGTATTTGAAAATTCTCTAAAATTAAGAGATTTTTTTTTATTATTAAAATTCATTGTCATATTTTAGTATTTGGATTTCTAAATGCAAGTTCCATTGTGACAACTTTGCTAAGTTCCTCTCTTGTTTAGTGAATTTCAGAACTTTGTTCAGTCTTTTTTTGCTGAGTAACAACAATGGTGAAAATGTGCAGTTTTGTAGACAAGGCTTTATGGGTCTAGAACTTGACCTTCAAAAATGAACCTATGCTGAGAAATATTCCTTAAAAAGTGTGAGAACTAGACCTGGGTACACTGTAAAAAATATTGTTGGTTTAACTTAAAAAATAAGTAAACTGGTTGCCGTAAAATTTAAAGTTGAAGTGAGTTAATACAACCGTTAGTTCTGATCGGAGGCTGCCATAAATATTTAGTTGTAACGTAGAGTTACGTTTAAACTAAGTTTAATGGTGCAGTGTAAAGATAAGTTGTAAACTAGTGCCAGTTTACGTCAAAACTAGGCTAAGTTGTAACTTACATACATCTGGTGCAACCTTATATCACATGACTGTGTTATTTTAGTATTATTTATAGCTATTATTATTGTATTTATTAAAGTTTTTGTTGAAACTTAAATTCAATTTTAGTATTTCTTTGTGACTTTAAAAAAAATTAAAAACATATATCTTTTTTTTTATTTAGTCATTTTAATACTTCAACTTGAACTTGTTTCATTCAGTTGGTCAGGCAATACAACATTTTTATTTCAATATAATATTCATATTTAACATTATGTCAGCTGCATTTAAATTACTGAAACATTTATTTTTAGTTTGAGTTAACAATGGCAACACTGATCCATCATCCCCATGTCAATACAGAAGCACATTAATTAGTATAATAAAGAAAAATATACACTCAGGCACATGGCCATTTGACACTTCTTCCTAACGACCTGTGATGGATTGATCTGTAAATAAATAATGAATATTTCACCTGGTGTTTCATGAGAATGATATATCATTGCATTTATATTCAAAAGAGAGATGGATGCTTAGAATAATAGCAGGTACAGGCAAAGTTTGGGTAAATGAACGAGGCCAAGAATGTAATACGGAGTTCCATATATTAACTCAAGAAAGAGTGGGAGAGATTGATTTTTTTTTCTTTATTTACAAAAGCCCTCAGTCTGCATAACAAATAACACAAATTAAATCCGCAATAAGATGCACATTCAATCAGTCTCAACACAGAAACGCTCAAATTTTCCATCCACCACAGAACAAAAGATATCATTATAACTCCACTGTTGTTCATGTTTCTATACCTCATTGCTTTGTGCAGCTGTATTAAATTGAAGCTTTAAACAGCAGGATAATGTCCTGACCATGTGATAAATAGCTTTTCTAACTCTACAAAATACACATTTATCATGAGCAATATTCTCAAAGTCACCATATTGATGTGATTTTCTTATTCCATGCAAAGTTTGACACTGTTTAAAATGTCATATAACCTTCTTTAAATCTGTAATGTGGTGTTTTTTTCTGTGTGAAACCAGAATCACCAAGAAGCATTGGAATTTTTATCAGCATTTTAATCCATTGGAAAAATATTTAATTGCAAAAAGATAACCAGAATGAGGCTTGACTGTTTGCTGAAACAAAACAATAGTAGCTCTTTTCTGGTTAGACTTCTTCTGCAAAGACTAACGCTGCCTTGAATATGCCTTCTATACTATATAATAGACATTATTCATAGTCTGGATTCATAGTGTTCATAAAACAGGTGAAAAGTACCCGTATCCCATGAAGCCAAATGAGAGGATTTGTAAATGGAGGTGAAGGGATGTATCTGACGCCATACGTTACATGACAACATGGCAGATGAACAACATCCGAATTTGTGATTTCGGATGCAGCAGTAACAGTAACCTACAATTTGATTATCCAAATTTGAAATAAGTGAGTGTGCAAGACTTCAAATTTTGCTATTGGTAAATAATCAGAAGAATAACACTAGAATAATAACAGAAACTTTTTCTTTGAAATAACACGCTCGATGAATTGCTCACACCATAGGAACGTTCATTAAAAAGTAAATGGATTCCATTACAATTTCTCATTAACTTTAACTACGAATTCTGCATCAATAATTGAGGATGAGGAAGGATGTTAGTTCAAGTTCAAACAAACAAGCATGTCTATTTCGGTCTTTAAATGACATATCGTTAATCTTTCACTTATTAACCTGTGTGTATTGAGTGTTTGATGTCAAAAACCCTGTTGGATTGAGTTTGCTGCCCAGGTTTTTGGATTAGAGGATTTGGGCCTTTGAACCGCCAGAGAGAAACATCATGCAGACGAGCCGAATCTCAAAACAAGAGCCTGCTATGTGATTGCGCACACATTGCTGCCGGTGACCAGACCATATACACAGATATGACCTCGCCTTCAGCAGCTGTGATTGAATTGCCTGAGGCGGAAGAACATTCCGGAGATTCTCCGGTAAAAGTTTTCAGTGAAGACTGTGTTTGTAACTTGGGCTTATCGCCACAGCCTTGGGTAACAGACATTTGCTGCGTCTCAGGCATGCAAATGATAGCGGGCTGTGATGAAGGGCAGGTTTTCGTGGAAATCTTCGCATGTGAATCTGAAGGCCCCCGGGAGGACCTCTGCGGCTTTTTTCCATGAGGAACATCTCCCTCTGAAATAAACCAATCTCTCCAGATGAGAGTGTCTGACTTGGACTGCTGTGCCTGGAAGACAAACATGATGCACACACAATGATTGCCATTGACCGAGAGGATGGAGTGACCAGCTGTGTGCGAGGAACAGTGGCAACAGTCATGAATCTCATGTAGGCGTCCGAATTCAGCCTTTTAATCTTTTTTTTTTTTTTCTCTTAATATGATCTAATCAATCTTTTTAGACATAGGAACTTCAAGTGAGGTATGTTGAGGCAAGTTGGAGCTAAACTCGGCAGGACAATGGCCCTCCAGGACAGAGTTTGGACACACCTGGTATAGACTGTGCCTGTGCAAAAGTAATTAGTACTTTTTAGGGGATTATACTATTAAAAGAATTGTCATCTGTTAAAAACATTGACTTTTATTACTTTCAAATAAAGAACATGACTTTGTGAAAACATGGACTTAAAGGAGTAGTTCACTTTTAAAAAAATCTTTTGCTGATAATTTACTCACCCCCATGTCATCCAAGATGTCCATGTCTTTCTTTCTTCAGTCAAAAAGAAATTAAGGTTTTTGATGAAAACATTCCAGGATTTTGGGATGGGAACCAAACAGTTTAAGGTCCAAATGACAGGTTCAGTGCAAACTGCAAACTGTTCAAAGGGCAAAATTAACGTCAAAATGTTCAATGAACAAATCTTTTCCCGAGTCAATTTGTTCATTTCATTCGTTGAATGAACCAAATGACCAGCCCATTCTCACCCCCAAGGCGTCACTTAACTGATGCCTTGGGAAGCATTTGGACATGCTTCAATATCTGACGCTTTAGGCGCCCTTTAGCGTCAGTTAGATGACGCCCTAGGATCGCGTGTACCCTACCCCCACCCCACACCTAAACCTAACCGCGTCCTCTAACAGACGCTTTCCTTTAGCGTCAGTTAGATGACGCCATAGGATCGCGTCATGTAAGTGACGCTAAAGGGTGCCTAAAACGTCAAATATTGAAGCATGGTCAAAGGTGACGCCTTGGGGTGAGAATGCGTTGAAATGACACGAAAAAAGATTTGATTATTTTGATAAATGAGTTCGAACAAGGTGACCATTTGAGCTTGTAAAACTTAAACTTTGTTATTTTTTTTTTAAAAATGAGTGATCGTTTCGCTTTATAAGACCCTTATTCATCGTCTGAAATCTTTAAAATTCTTTGAACAGTTTGTACTGAAACTCTCTTTTGGACCTTGAACAGTTTGGTTCCCACTGAAGTGCATTATATGGAGAAAAATCCTGTAATGTTTTAATCAAAAACCTTAATTTATTTTCGACTGAAGAGAGAATGATATGGACATCTTGGATGACATGTGGGTGAGTAAATTATCAGCAAATCTTGTTTGTTTTTTTTGTTTTTTTAAAGTGAACTATTCCTTTAACTAAAACTTAACTAAGAACAGATGAGGTACACTTGTTCCCAGCAGTGACATACAGGGATACTGTTTCTGTTCATCAGACAGAAATGAGTCTTGAAACACACACAGAAAGCAACCAGTAAGAGGGTGGACACTTTTATGAAGGCAGACACCATAAATCCTGTCCTTGGCAGCCCATAAATATTATTGTCCATGGTGTAAATGGCTTTGAAATTGACCCTAGCGTGTGTGCACAGATTTTGTATGCATGACGTAATGACATAAATCTAGTATGGTGCCCCATAATGCAGAGAAAGATGACCGATGAATGGATATTATGTAGCTGGTACGTGCAACCACTTTCAATCGGTTCATTCAAAGCCCCGATTCATTCAGAACCGAAAGACATTACCCTCGCCTCTTGATTAGCGAGTCATTGAATCATTCATTCAACCGAATTGTTCAAAACACTGATTCATTTAGGACTGAAACAAAAACTGGCTGCATCGGATTTCGCAAAATTAATTTCGCACTTTCGCTTACCTCAAGGGCATCCAAGATGTAGGTGTCTTTGTTTCCACAGTATTTTCAATGTTCATATTTTTAGGTCAAACCGTTGTTGTCTGTCAGAATACTGTGGAAACAAAGACATACATATCAAACATTAATTTCTAAGTGAACTATCCCTTTAACTTTTGTTTTAGACTGTTAAGCTGACCTCTATTTCTCTTGAATAGACACTAACACAAACTTGAGGACCCAAAAAGGACATAACACGAGTCGCCCTCATGCTTCGCTTCCTTCATCCTGTTCTTTTTAGGCCTCAAACACTCCAATCAATGTTATTGATCATTCCTCAGCAGACACAACCTGTCTAAGGAATCTATCTGCAGGTGTCAGCGGAGAGAAATTTATGAACTTTAAATCTACTTCACTGCACACACACTGATCATTTGAGCGATGCTAGATTGTA
Organism: Pimephales promelas; assembly: GCF_016745375.1. The sequence goes on from NW_024121144.1 coordinate 7,690,557, forward strand.
CCTCTCTGTCATGAACAGGAATGATATATCTTAACTAGATTCTTATCTAGAGTAACTGACAGAAAATCACTGGACACACTGAAAGCTTGACAGAGGACTAGATCATGGCAAAATATTCCATTACAAGATGTTTATGCATGGTAAATTGTGTAATTAGTAAAACATACAGTATCTGTGATGGTTTTGAGAAAGTAAACTTTCAGAAATAAACCATGCCGTCACTCGTTTTTACTTGTCTCTATAGTTTGACCGTTGTGCTGTGCTTCTCAATGGCCTTTCCTCTGGTCTACACAGTGTCTATTGATCAGACTGACAGGAGAATAGTCAGTATCGGGGTGCAGATCTGTTTTAATTCCACTGTGGAACGTTTGTTTAAACTGACAAATTGTTTGTGTGTTTATTTTGTCTTTTAAATTAATTTTATCTGACAGGTCCCAGCCAGTGGGACAAGGGCTAGAAGTGTAACAGATTACAAAGTTGACCCTTCTGCCGACTCAATCAATGGCGTCCAATTGTACAATGGAACTTTGGTGTTTTCACAGACATATTCAATGTTGATTCATAGTCTCTGCATTGATTTACAAAAAGGTCAATGTTCTTTACGGATGACAATTCTTTCAATAGTAATCCCTTCGTTTTATAACAGATGAGTTCGACTTTGCAGTTGTCCTTTCCTAATCTCCTTCATTCACAGTTGGATATAAAATGTTCACAGAGAAAATGTTGTCAGACACTGCAGTTCTAGCCTATAATTTATCATTGTTATAAACTTGTGCATATATTTGTAATCATCACTGTGAAGTTTATTACATCATTGTTATTAAAGGAATGCACAATATACAGTATGTGTACCATCTCGGTTATTGGTAATATTGTTGAGGGGTTGATTTAGTGTGTGTTTGTGTGTTTAAACACTGAAATTTACACTATTTTTACTTTTAGATTAAGTCAGCATTGGAAAGTAATCTTTAACATGCTTGTAATTAACACTTTTAAATTTTAAATTTATCCATTTATTTGTATGTTATAATGTAATTCCTACATTTAACAACATTTAAAATTATTCATTTCAGTTTCTGTAATTTATTTAGACAAAAGTAGTATTAGAATTTACTAATACTATTTTATTAGAATTTTATCAGAATTTAGTAAATTTAATAAAATTAAAATAGAATTTTATTATCAGCATTTTATTAGTTATCAGCTTACCATCATGTATTGCTACAGTAGTTGTGTAATTTTTCTTGATTGGTTAATAAACAATTAATTAAACAATAAATAAACAATAAAGCCATTAAATTAAAAACAATTAAATAAACTATATATATATATATATATATATGTGTGTGTGTGTGTGTGTGTGAATAAAAAAAAATGATTAAGAGAGACTTTAGAACTGTATCCGTGGGTCAGCAAAGCTTATCCATTTATCATCATTATACAAAAGACTTGTATTGATTATTGGTCTTTTAAGATTGATTCCTCAGTTTGCTTGTCCTACAATCTATTCATTATTTGTACAGCTTATGCAAAGTATGCACAAGTCCATGCTAACTAATTAAGTTGTTGTCTACAAACTTACCACTTTCTTCAACTATTCACTTAAATTGGATAATTGGGAAGAATCGACCCATTGAATGACCAAAGCATCTTTGCTATCCCCAAGTAATTAGACATTTAAACACCCAATCCTAATCCAAAACACCACCATTGGGTCCTTTTTAAAAGTTTATTAGTTCGTCCTTCCAAACACTTGATACACCTTACTGGGATGTTCCCATGGGTCCCATCAATGCATGCAAACCTTTCTTGTATCGCTCACCTTGAATTTAGGAAATAACTCACATGGTGCTTGTAAATCAGTTTAGTTAAACAAGACAATTAAGTCAAATAATTAAAACAACCGTTTCAAAACAACTGGGGTGAAGAGTTTACATATACCCCATAGACTTTAAAGATCAACACAAGCCTGGTTTACATTTCAGCCTTGTACAAACAAACAAACAAGGGATTTGAAATGAGTGAATGAGCTGATTCATCTCAGATCTGAACTGACTGCTGTCTTCAGGGTTGAACAAATGAATGAATACAAGACATCCAATGATTATTGTCTTTAGAACTGGCAGGGTAGCGGGTGGAGTGCGCATGCAGTACTGTATGCGCCTGCAGGTGGAGCTGTGATGCAGTGTTTTGAGTGCTTTGCGTTCAGGGATAGTGCAGTGAATCAACCTATGATGCCAACCAGTGTGTTGCTTCATATACTGCAAGGTGGAAAAGTTCGTCAGATTGTTAGTTAAGAAAGTAATGCTCGTAGCTATAACCAAATAAACCTTTTTCTGCAATGCGATTATAAAACATTTATAATCTCGTTGTAAATGCAAGGGTTGTTACCTTCTTTTCATTATGTTTGTTAATTAAATTGACGGCCTGGGTTGTTTTAGTGTTATCATCATATATTTATTTTTGATTGATCTCTGATGAATAAAATAATCAGCGTAAAGAAATTGGCGTAAAGCTAATCTCCAGACAAACTGTTTGTACTATTGCATGTTAACATCCTAATCTCCAACTGATCTTGCTGATTAGATATTGAAATCCGTTGCTCGTTCTGTCCGCAGTAGCTATTATGTTCAGCCGCTTGTTTCCCCCAAATTCGTTCCACAGTGTAATGCATGCATTTAGGCACGTTATAAGACATTGGGGCGCAGCATACCTCATTCATGCCAGCCGCGCGCGCTGATTGCAGCCAATAAGATTTTACAATTAGCCCAATCAGCGGCCAGCTTCGGGATGTCACTGCGGGCGAGTCAGGAGGGTTTGTAAAACAAGACAGTCGCTGCGTCTCAGCAGAAAGCCACTGACTCACGCCTCTCTCCTCTGGTACTTGGGAGTCAGCTGCGAACCAGCAAACTCCGAAACAGCCGCTCTGACTGACCGACTGCAGCGCACACGGCGAGTCCCCATTGCTGCGGCTGCTACTGCTTATTCTGCACGCGGAGTTCCAGTTGCCGTTTAAGCGCGCTTTAAATTCTGTCAATCAGCACGTCATGATGGAAACTATAGTACGAGCGACAGTTTTAACGGTCACCTCACCAGCGCTTCAGCTTTAGTCGTTGATGGGATTCTGAAGCTCGTCTGTCGTTTCTGCCTGAGGAAATTAAACGCGGAGGATCTTTGCGATAACAATAAGTGTGTGTGATACTCGAAAACACAGCGAATCGAGTGTTTTAACGGGCGTCTGGCTGTATTTGTGGAGTAACGTTAAGTGAGTTGGGATTCCTGTGAAGGTGCCCATCATCCGCAGTGTGAGCGCGACTGCGGCGGTGAGGTGAAATACGCAGCGAGAACAGGTAAGCGCTTGACACGGGACAACCATATAACAGGATTGGTGTTTTACATCTTCAACTTGTTATTTAACGGAATAGCGACTGGGAAATGATATTTGAGCAGGTAGGTAAGCGAGGCGTGTTACCTGCTATGTAGAATATAAGGGCGTGCTGTGAGGAGGGCAATGCACCATCCGCACCCGTGCGTTACTGGCTTGTGTTATCTTACTCTCTGGAGCTTTTATCCTTTAAAACTAGGAACAACATAGGCTATCGAAATTTCTATACTGCATTTTTAAGATATGCAATTCTTTATGGAAAGCACATAAACGCATAGATTGTCAACGATTCTTAAAGGGATAGTTCACCCAAAATTATTTTGTCAACGTTTATGTCGTTCCAAAGCCCTTTTACTTTCTGCTTAGCAGATGTTAGGCATAATGACAGCCTCCGTCTCCGTTAACTTTTATTGTATTGTTATTAATGCTGTCAGTCCCTAATTTTAGGCATATGCAGCCTTTCAAGTCATAGCCTAACGTTACATGTTCGGAACAGTTAATGACACAATTTTTAGTTTTCTCTGACCTATACGGTTTAAGATTATAAGATTGTTATTACAGTTAGTCACAACATCAGTCTCGAGACGTGATTTATGATAGAAAGTGGTGTTGACGCAGTTCGCATGATATTCATTATTTTACACACGTGTTTCTCCGCTAAAGCGCTATCTTGGAAAGACTGCTGTATGGCTGGCAAGAGATTAAACGCTACAAATAACACTGTTACAAGTAAAAAAGGGGAGCCTGTTACTGGCACGCGGCTGCCGCGCTCGCGTTAACTCGAGAGCGCAACTTGTTCTCTGTGAGTCGCGTGCGTGAGCGCTTCTTCTCTGCGCGCGCTTTACCTGCCGGCACAGGGTGGAGAAAGAGCGACTGGCTATCATGTGTGAGATTTTACCCTCATAAAATTTCTGGCAATTGCCGTGCTATTTGTAGACACGAAGTGTGTCACACTGTTTGGCACACCTTGGTTCCCCGTAATCGTGCGTAATTTTCCAATTATTTCATCAGGGTCATCAAAACAGCGGTCTGTTTTGCGCGCCCAAGGTGGTATCTGACTTTCTATCTATCTAGAAAGATGTAATAATGGTTGGATAAAGAGTTTTACCCTAATTTGCATTTGAAATCAGTCGCAGTTGCAGTAATGTCATGACTCTTGTTCACCGAGGGGTCCGTTGACCATTTGAGCCATTGTCTTGTGTCTCAAAGCAACACATCTGCAAACCCTCATGGTTGCCTCAATGCAGCCAAGATCAGCTGAGGACACATTTTACGCATGTTTCTGATGTTCAGTTTGTCCGTTGTACACATCACATGTCTTCTGCTCTCAGCTGTGGAAATGTGTAGCCTATCATCTTCAGTAATGCATCTGCTGCTGTTTGCAAACCTTCTAATTGCCAGTTTCTCATTGACTTCAACCTGAATCGCTTTGTTCCACTCTTGTTTTCTCTGCTGAGGGTGTGAGTCTGGGGAGTTTGTAAGGAAATATTAAGTAATCGGAGGAGTTCACTTGCTTGTGAGTGGTACTTCATAAGGATTCCATTCATACTGGGACTTGACGCTGTGTCTTGTGGTTTCTGTGTATAAATTATGAATTCATGAAGATTGTGTTAATGAAGTATTTTAGCTTTTTTGAACTGAGTGGAATTTGTTCTCTTTAGAGGCTGATAAGACAGGGCTTTGGGCAGTGAGTCTAGAATTGTGTCTGCATGTTGGCAATTGTGGCCAGACTTGCTATAGCATATCTATGAATGGCCACATGTGTTTGCATTTGCATGCAGTCGAGAGGCAACAATATAGCAGTTTTTTTTGTTCCTTCGTCTGGATGAAGTGTAGGTGTTGATGAATGCGTGCAGTCAGAGTGCCCCTGAGTTTCAAGGAGAAGCAGCAAGTACCATCAGACTGTGATAAAACACAAAACTTAATCATTTCAGCGTGTTCCAGTGGTGTTTCAGCCTTGAATGCTTGACAGTCTGCTTGTCTCTTTGCCCCCAGAGATCTTTGAGAGACGCAGTGCTATCAGCAAGGATGAATTTAATGTTGACATTTTTCAAATACTTTCTCTTCTTGGATGTAGTTGAGAGATAAACTTGGAGATTGAAGGGAATATGGGAGGCATAGAATGAAAACAGAGAGAGACAGTACTTTATATTATTAAAATATTAGAAATGTCATAGCAGTTAGAATGAGTCCACTGTATTGAGCAGATATGTTGAGATGAGGATGAATGACTGGTTTGGAAACTGGTGAATGACTCTCTCTGTTCTTTCAAAGGAAGCGTCGCTTTCTATCTTCTTATAGGCTGCTTTTTGCTGATTGGCCAGCCATGTTTAAGTTTTGCTTTTACCCTCCAGTAAAATAGCTATTATTCATTTGTATTTAAGTTTGGCTATTGCTCATTTTGGGTCACTGATGCACTTTTGGTGCAGAATAATGGCTTTGGTTATATAGTTTTAGTTTATATATCTGTTGTTCTGTGTACTGTGAGAGCAAGTGTATCTTTACCCTGTAACCCAATTAAATAGCGGCTTGATGAGTTGACTTTGGGAAGCTGATCTTGAACTGCATGAGCTTTGAGTAAAAAATGTTTCATTTGAACAACTCGGTAAGACACTCAATAGCCAACAGGATTCTTTGAGGAAGAAAAATCAATTTTTGTAATCTTGTGCTTAATGAGACTCGGCTTGAATGTTTCCCTCTACTGGCTTGTTGAAAACCTGTTTGCGTGTGTGTGTTTGGACAACCCTTCTGTTATGATTTGGTTACTACAACAGTTTTATGACTTATCATCCCACTATTTGTATTAGTTTAGCTACAAACACGTTTTTGGCGTCGTCGGAATGTGTCCTTTTACGTATGCAACGTGATGTTTCTATGGGAAGTAAATTAGCTTCGTACCTGGAAACTGGTTTGTGTATTGGCGGAACAGTTTATTTACACAGTAAATATTTACAGTATGTTCAGAACATAGCGAGAACATTCCTGATCTGTCCGTGTGTATGACCATATGCACATGTCATGTGCAGTTCAGGTGCAACTGGATGGGATCTGTAGGTAAAAGTGTGAATTGTGAGTGACAGTTCTGTCTGCTTGTGACATCTTCAGAATAGACCCCCGCTGTGCGTCCCCCACGTCCCACTGCGTGTGCGTGCTGGTGCGTACGTGAGCGCCCGTGTCTTTATGGATAATGAGGAGAGAGTGATTTCCACAAGTGAGAAACTCTGCTTCCTGTCATTACTGTGGCACATACGTGTCCCATTACGAAACTAAAGGCTGTCTGTCTTTGCTTACAGTATATCGCCTTTTTTCATCCCACTGTTTTTTGTCATCTTTTCAAAATGTCTGTTTTTTTTTTTTTTTGACAATTTAATCTGTGTGTTTACAGTACAAGTCTATTGGTTGGAAAACTGGCTAGCACCTCATTTGTGTGGTGCAGATAATCCATCAATGGAAATATAATAAGATAGCTTTGGATTTGATGTTTATGTGGCGTTGCTTTTTAAATTCAATGTGTCAATGACTTTATTCCCACATGCCTTGCACTGTTAAAAAAACAATATTGTTGGTTTAACTTAAAGTAAGAAACCTGGTTGCCTTAAAATTTTAAGTTGATTGAACTCGAATTGAGTTAATACAATGAAGGAGATTAATTTAATCATCAGAAACTCAAAATAATATGTTATCTCAACTAAATAAATTATTTAAGTTGATTTGACAAAAGAAAAAATGTTGTGATGATAACAAATATTGAAAATATTTTTTTACAGTGGTCTTAGACTAAACATCAGGACTAGTAATGTTCACATCTATGAACTAATAGCATTGTGCATTTAACCTTAAGCTCTGTCCACATTGAAAGTTATTGGTTTTTAATGAGGGTTGCTGAAAAAAATTTGATTCACGCTATGCCTTGTTACACTGCAGATGTGCCAGTATTGGAAGCCACCAATGCAGTGTCATTGTGAACTGGGCTAAATTTGGAACATTTTGCTATGATGAACTTGGTGATATGACCTCTCCTCTGTGTAGTTTTAGTAATATACCTGAGGAAAAAGAGCAGAACAAAGTATTTCTGGTGCAGATCTTCCCAGGTGTTAGGTCATGAGGATTATATTGAAAACATCCCTCTATGCTGGCTTTTATATTTGCCTCTGCTAAGCCATGCGTGACAGGTAATAAATTAGTTTTGTTTCAGATGCATGAAATGATTTGAAACCTGCAGACAGGCATACATATCTTATTTCTTTTGTAGGTGAACTTGCTGTTTGAAACATCCCCAAATTTCGATTTTAAAGTGGTGTCAGACTACAAGTTTTAAATATGATTTCTTGTACTTACAAAGAGAGGGAAAGAAAAGAAGCTGGAGGGAGGGTGACAGGGTGCCATCTTCGTATCATTTTCTGCCAGGCCAGTGTGTTCTTAATATCAATTTTTGAAGGGGCTGTTTTCAGAGGGGCTTGCATTTAATGTTCAACATCTCTTTCCATTTGCCGTCCATATTTTTCATTTGAAGAAAGATTGTGTCCCTGACCCTTCAGGGAATTGTTCTTGTGATTTGAGGCGAGTCGACGTCTTGTTGACTTTGGTTTTAATCTGTTTAGCATTTGTCTGGGAGATAAAGCATGGTACATTTGACTTTGACGTTTGTGCATTCTGAGCTACCAAGGTAAAGTTTAATTCACCCTGACAGTAAGCATTGGACTAAACAAACCAACATGTTTTTCGCTGTCTTGATTTCTGTAGGCACAGATTCCATTCTGCAAACTGCAATAATGTCTGTACTACGGTATATAACAGATGCATTGAAGCTCGGCAGTGTGTGTGTCTGCAGTAGCATTTGTGTATCCAATCTGTAAATGTCTATGTGGTTTTCTTTCTCTGTGTTCTGTGCATTAGGCATCTCCGTTGTATCAGTGAGCTTCAGTCCCTCAGCCACCCACTCACACATCTATAAGTGTTCCCATGGAAACATGACTTTTTAGCTCCATTATCCCTCTTAATGTACCTCACCACACACAGACATACAAATCACAACTGCAGTGTGGGCTAGAGGGCGCCAGTGAGTCCTGTCATCCGTGGGCATTGATACAATTCAAGGTGAATGGTCATTGAACCCATTCCAAAAATCAGCACGGTTCATTTGTCATCCATTGAATAATCAGATATTGGATATGCTGAGTTGATTGTTAATTGAATGTTAATTATCCCTCCTTTTTTAGGAGTCCACACACTTTTCAGGATTATGAATGGTGCTGTATCATTTCAGGGACGCAGAAAAGGAATTATAGCTGTTGCAGCGTTTTGTACCCTTGCCATCCTTCAAGAGAAACGTTTTCAAGCCCTCATTGGATGCGCTATAAGTTATTTTATTTGGCACAGCTAACATGAATGAAGGTGATATTTGAATCTTGTCAGGGCGATTCATGTCACTGCAGTGCTTTGGGATGGAACATCCTCTTAGAGTATAAAGGAAGATAAACATGGTAAATGCACAGGTTATTTCCTCTGTTCCAGTGTCACTGTGATTTATTTTCTGGGGAACGGTCATGCATGCTCACCCAGACCCCTCGGATTCACTCGCACAAGAAATGTGACGTGGTTAAGCTTGTAGAAAATAAAACTAAACAGCCTGACCAACTGCAGAAAGGAAAAGAAAGAAGGAATGGATTACGTTTCTTTCATCACAAACCACAGGAGCCCTCTGCTGAAAGGACTCGAAAGCAGCCTTCCGTGTTTACGCCAAGGGCTCTGACAAACAGAGCGAGGGAGGAAGGTAAATAGAAAACAGAATGGAGTGCTATCTTCCTGTCCCGACTCCCGATGAGGAGAGGAGCGCTGGCGTCAGGCCAGGAGCAGAAGGCTGGGTGGCAGCTCGTTCAATGACAAAGTTGTGTCAAAAAGTTCAGAAAATGAGTCCAACAACCACGGACCGAATTTCCATTTGATTTGTATAAAATGCATATTGATGAGGCTCATCTGAATGTTATTTGTAGCCACTTGTGATGGTTGAGTTGAGTGGTGTGTAATCTACCAGCGGTGGACAATAGCTCATCTGTCTACTCACACACGCATGTGGATGGATCACGGTCAGCCTTCATCAAAGATACTTCTGTGTGTGCCTTGTTCTTCATTATCTCTACATATGACACCCATGACGGTTTGCCTCCAGGCCATTGCTAGTGTGATATCTTCACTCACGCTACATGCTCATGCAAACGTCTTTATCATCAGCACTTGAATGGTGCTATTGAAAGTCAGTGTGACCGGGAGAGAGTGCAGACAGTAGTTTTGTGGGACATCTCTGGACTGTAGAACCTTGGAGTAGGAAGCAAAGGATAATGCATTGAAAATGCTTAAATGTGTGTGTGTGAGAGAGAGTGATAATGATGACTCATACACTTTAGATGTAATTCCTCCAAAATGCCTCTAAATGAGTGAGTCATTTCTGGAACTCATTCTTAGCAGTAATTTAACGGCTATGGTTGTCTGAATAATGTGTTATCAGAATAACCTCATAAGACTTGACACAAGCAGATATTGACTTGACTCACAGCATGATTCTTCAAAAACCAACTGTAATTGTCACAATAGCTGTAATATAAACAGTCTCAAAAGACGAGGTCATTTTTTCCAATACAAATCTAAGCATACATAAATTGTCACCTTATGATTATACTGAGTGACTTTGTTGAATGTTGCTACGGTTACTTGATTCGTCTCTTGCTGTTTTAAGCTGTAATATGCACAGACACAATGTTTTTTTTTTTTTCTTTGCTAGAGGCACAATTTTAGTTGCTTTTTTGTGACCTTGTGGTAAACCGTTTCCATCTCTATTCTCTCTCCCTCTGTCCATTCTTCCCTTTGGTCTCACAGTTAATGTGGATGTGATGATTTATCAATTGTGTGAGTCTGTAAGAAAATGTTTCTTCTGGAACAGTGTTGAAGCTGACAGAGTCCTTAAAATCTGCTTTGCAGCCTCACTGGCAATTACAATGTGGTTCCAAGCCGTCCAGTGTGTTCAATTGACTTCTATTTTAGGCTTTGAATCTACATCTGCTTTCTGAGTGCTAGATTTAATAGGAAAAGATACTGACAGGGTCTTAGTGCAGTTTAAGTGTGTTAGAATTCAGCGGTCATTTTCCTAAAGTGTCCACCCTCATCAGATCACTGCCAACAAGAGGGAAGAGGCTTCATGGTTTATGGCAAGGGCTTATGCCCAGCCATTCACAACCAATGTAATAAAGATGATACATTTAATGATAATTTTAGCTACATCGTTTTAATACTCATTCTAATTCTATGAGAACATAGAAGTCCACACCACCCCTGAGCAATGAACAATATTCTCATCACAAGCTCCAGATGCAATCTGCTGAATCTTTTCCACATTTCATGTACTTACATATTTTGAGGAAAAGTTTGCAAAATGGACCTGGACACTCACAGAAATTCATGAGAGTTCTGACACTTTTGAATGGCAAATTCTAGGAGGAAAGACTTAATCCAAGATTTCACTTAAGGAACACTGAGAGGATGAGTGTGTGTGGAGAATGGGAGGGTAAGTTGGATTACCAGTGTTGAAGCCAGTGGTGTGTATAAGGGCCTCAATCCCATGATTATTCAACCCCCCTCACACACACAAATTAAAAACAGAGTTTAACGGTTTATAATAATCAGTCCAAAGCTTGCGATTATCAGGCATTCATGTCTAAGAAGTTAATCTTCCAGGTCCAGTTCATCCAATACTGTTTGAACTATATTGGGGGAGTTTGCACATTAATACTGTAAACCAGTTCTAGATGGGTTAGCTGCAGTTCAGCTTGTAGAGCATGGAGCTAACAACATCAAGGTCATGTTTTTGGATATTTGGATTTGTTTCCCAAATGAGTAAATGAGTGCCAATCTATTTCTTGATGTGGACTGTGTTGGCTTTGTTTCAGAGATCATATCTCTGATTTTTTTATTTTTTATTTATTTATTTATTTTTTTACATGCAAGTCCTCCATACTTCTTTATTCAGTTCACTCTGACTATGGCAGTTTGCCTTTAGGCTAAAGCAGAATCTGTTGAGTTACTGTTCTAGGGCCAGCTGTTGCCATCTAGCCACGATCATTATTGAAGACAAAACTAAGCTCAAGTCAGCTGAAACCTTTAACCATTTTTCCTTAAGTTTATGAAATTTGGCATGCAGTGATGACAGGCAGACCCCACCCTCGGGCTGGCCCAGCACACATCAGCACTGTATTACTGACTCCGCTGTGTGGAAAATGAACTTTTATGATCTCTGATTTATTATCTGCATCAGTGGCTCTGAAACGCCCCAGGATTGCTTTGAGGAAAGCTGAAGGGAAAAGCCTTCAGTCTGGGTGAGAAATCAAATCCACACCCTCCTCATCGACACCCTGTCCCTCACTGCTAAACACACATGTGTGCGTTCTGAGTGTATATGCATTCAGCGTTATATCTGCACGTTCATATCTTGCATATGTTGTGCAGTAATGCGAGTTTAATTTGCAGTAACGAGAGTATATATTTAATTTGTTGTTAATTGATTTGTTACAGGTATATTTTAATTGAATTGATTTTTTAAATGTATATGAATACATGATTATATTGTTTATTTTGAACGGCATGTTATTTATTTATTTACATGCACACACTTGCCGTACCATTTGTTGGCAATTTTCACACTGCAGTCTTTCTCTCTTTTCACATGCATTTTATAATCTCCGAACTCAGCTAAAATGTTTTTTTTTTTTCCTTTTTCTTTTAACGCTGCAGTTTCAGCAGCAGCACAGAACTGCTCTGAAACTCTAGTGTGCTGAATATATTTGTGCTGGAAGTGGCTAACATCTTGATTTAAGATGCTGAACTGTGCATTTGTCTCACAGCAAGTGTTGGGATCATAAATAAGACCCTCTTAAACTCTGAGAGGTAACCTCTCATGAATGTCTTTTAAAACTAATCAAGTAGTATGTGGAAAAGTTCAGAGTGAGCAGAGAGAAAGTACATAGAAAAGACAGTAGAGAGCTCATGAAAGTTTAAATGTGCAGTTCAAATGTGGTTTGACTGAACAAGGATGTGGTTTTACTTCCCTCGTCTCGTCTGTGGAGGTGAACTGAAGGAATGTGGAACATGTTGCGACTCATGATAGTCGACCTTTAGGTTAGAATAGACCTGATCAGCTTCTCTTGTCTAAAGTAGCGATGCACGATATATCAGCCATCATGCCGATATACGATCAGTTTTAATGTTATCGTTATCAGTCCGATAAGAGAATTTGCCCAATATCTTAAAGATGATTTATAATGGATTATTTCCTTCAGCGGAGACACTCGTCACCATGATGGTTTTAAATAGATTGAATAATGGAATAATTGGATTAAAAAAGGAATCACTTCAAAAAGGAAAATGCAGTTAAGTGCAACACGTGCATGCAATTCTGTAGGTTACATAAAATCGCAATCAGGCTTTAAATTAGATCTGCCAATAAATCAGCTAACGTCTTTCAAATATAACGAATTATCGGTTATCGATATCGGCCAAAATTTTCATATCGGTGCATCACTTGTCTAAAGGCTTTTCAGTGGCATCTGGGTGTTTGAGAGATAAACTTGGCTAGGATTAGCTGAGCAGCCCTTTGAATACTGCTTAGAAACCCCTTGTTTTTTTATGATTTTTATTTATTTCTGATTGACCAGGATATCATATGGATGGATGGCTGTTTAGTCTAACTTTGATAATGCACAGTCGACTTTATGACTTAAGTGTTTAATTTGACTGTCAGAGAGGCTTTTTTTGTTTTTACATTAGTGTATTTTACATGGTTGTTTGTACTTGAAAATCTGTATCTTCTGTTGGGCTCTGTCTCTAAAGAAAAGGAGGATTTAAAGCCTCTGGAATGAAACACAATGGTTCCAGTTCTTGTTTAAAGGGATGGTTCAAGAGTCAACTATCCCTTTTCCAATCAGTGCTTTGTGCACTGGGTTCCCAGTCATTGGTTAATTGAATACAAGACCTCATCTATTTATAGTAATGAGTGACAAATAAGACATTTGTTTATATGGTGAGCTGGACATGGCAGACAGCAACAGGAAGAAGCTTGGAGTCTATCCTAATAACAGGATACTGACAATGAGGATCAGTTTCTTTTCAATATACCTCCTAATAGAATCAAAACATCTTTATCGGAGGTGATAACATTCAGTACAGTCAACACCCATGACAATGGGCGTCAGGAGAAATAGAGAGCGGGTGGACCAAGTGGGAAATGGAAGGTATATGTTAATGTGATTCTATGCATGATTGTGTGCTTATCTTTATATAGTTGTTTATCATTTCCATGTGAATCTGTATGTGAGAGCTAGTACAGCGGATTTATGGTCAGCAAGAGATGTGTTCCTGAGATGCACCCCCCTGACAAACACAAAGACCCTGACTCGTTTGATAAAGGTGTGTGAGGGGAGAAGTGAATTTGTGTGCAAAAGAGAAGTGATTTGTGTATGTGTGTGAGTGAGGGAGAGGAAGATGGATGGAAAGCATTTGACAGAGTCTGTTTGAACCGAGAGCTGCTGTGGAGGATTACGGACCCTCTGATCAGAACAAGGGAGGAAATAGAAAGAAGGAAAATGGGGGAGAGAGAGCGAGGACAGGCAGATGTCAACATGTCTCTCAGATCCACTGGATTTGTGTGACCAGTGTTTGGTCTCAATCCCTTGCTTTGAAATGCCACAATTCTGGGAGAGCTGTGGTTTTGATGAATTCTGTAAATACGGAGTAAGTTTGATGTGTGCATACACTTTGACCTTCACATGAATGAAAAGTTTCCAAAAGCATCACAGGAATGGGACATTATGATTTTGCTGTTAGTTTACAAAAAAAAATATATTATTTATTTATATGATGATGTGATGAGTATCATATTTTTGCATTCTGCATAAAATTCGACGTAGGACTGTTGCAACTGTGATATAAAAAAATAATAAAATATGTTAATACTACACATGATGACATCGTAAATAATCCAGTGCCAGTAGCTGCTTCATACTCCAACATAGTAGGTGGCGGTATTGCACCTTTGCGGGTTGCTACCCATCATGAACACTCGTAAAGACACAGTTTGCACCTGAAAAAAAGTTTGCTTGCCAGTGAGTAGTTTGTATATTAATGGTTACAAATTCCTTTTCGCTCGTATTGTGAGTGATTCATTGATGAAAATAGACTTTTATGATAAAGTTTAAGTTGAGCATTGAACCCCCCCTCCAAAATTCTCCCCTTTTGCCCATGTTGTATGTGTGCATCGGCACTTAATTTGAGTTCAGTATGATTGATTTTAGAAGATTTTAATTGACACTGAAGATTAACTGCGTTACACATTATTTGTGTTGAGTGTGACCTTTCTGTTGCTCTCTCTCTTGAGCATCCTGAAGTCCCATCAGATTTTGGTGGGCATAGCCTTTCACCCTCTGGGAGGGCTGTAGATAATTAAAAACCCTTATCTATGTGCTCAGTTTGTAAACATAACTCCTTTTCTTCTTAGCATCCTTCTGTCACCCTTTCCTTCAGAATTACATCAAGGATGAATCCCTCCATCTGTCCATAGTGGGATAAGGAGCGCAGGCTGTGCTAAGGCAAGTTGTACAGGAGGATGCGTGTCTAAGCGTCTGTGTGTGCGCGCGCAATTTTGCTTGTGCGGTTGTCATAGAGTATGAGATTTTGTGACATGCTGTAATCAAAGTTGAATTGCACTGTTCTGAGATAATGCTCTTAGATCAGGGAGGATAAATTCACAACTGTTCGGTTGCCTTTGGCCCCCCCACCCTCTCCCACACACATCTGATGAAATTCAAGGTCAAGTGTTGGCAAAGCCTGGAAAGGCTACAGTCAAACGTCCGGGTCTTTAAATGATTTTAGTTGCTTATTCTCCATTGTTTTTTGTTTTCCTGGCCATTGTCAATTAATGCGGCAAACTGGTCTATGAGATTTTCACTTGACTTCATTTGACACTCAGATGGCCTTGAGTTTAGCTCAAAATCCAAAAAGTAGCATGGAAATATGGAAATAGTGAATCTACCACTGCCAGCACCAACCCACCCAACTTGAAGCCGGGATTTACACAGCCTGGTGTCAACTCAGTTGCCATACTAATGCCCAGTATGGAGCGTATGGTCCTTGGCAATTGGTGCACATTTTAACCAGAAGGCCATGAATGAAACAACCTGGACATGCTTGTTTAGCAGATCCAATCTGAGATGTGACTCTCAGATTTGCAAATACAATTTCACTGATGATTGTACATGCATTTTAATATTATAATATATTATACATATAACATCTGATTATTTGGGCTGGTTTTCTGGAAGCATGAAAGAAAATGCATAAAGTGACACTTCCAATGTTGCAGTTGTATCCTAGAAAGACAAAGAATTGGAAAGAGTAGCATAAATATCCAATTATTTATCAAGTGAACCACACACTCCCAGCTTAAACCCTAAAATGTGCAGTTTCCTCTCATTCCCAGAGATGCTGCTTGTGTGTGGTATTAAACATGAATTCATTAGCACTCTTTGATGTGGCTACTCAGCATGTGGTCTCCAGTCCATGTATATGTTTGTGTGTGTTGCAAGCAAGCTTTCCAATTGAATAACTTTTCTTTTGGCAATGTGCTAGAGTGTTGGAGTATCTCTGGGCTTGAGGTCAAGTCATGTTCCCTGTTCAAGACTGGGAATGCTGGGAATGCTGTTTTATATCCAACTGGCAGTCTCCTAAAGCAACCTATGGGAAGATGCTAGAATTATAAACCCCTGTTTTTGGACGACCTTGCAGATTAGCTGATCCTAAAGCCCCAGTGCCTTTTAAAATATTTTACCACCATGGATTGGCATGGGTACTTGCTCTTAACATCCATGCACAGAAAAGCCTCTAGCAAACCAAGCTGCATTTTACAATAGTTTGATATCTGTATATTAAAGGGGCTATGTGTTGGTTTTTCCTTAAAAAAAATCTTTAAGAGTTTTCATTTGTACATTTATGAGCCAATCATAATGTAATAGAAAGAATGACACTCTGACTGTCCACCATAGTTGCCTCTATTAGCCTGTAGGCTCAATTGTGTCTAGAGGAGTCGGGTCCGAATTGGCGCATCATGCGTGTTCCGTCTACTTGGGCTTACATCTGTACGGCAGCCATTAGTAAGCAGCAGCAATTCCTAGCAGTAGTGTTTCAAATGGACTGTGCGGACGGAAAGATTCGACCAGCCTCCAAAACGATCCAGACACCCATGGAAACTCCTTGTAAGTTAAGTAAAAAAAAAAAAAGCCTTATCTAGAGACAACGTCGGGCAAAGACAAGAATCAACATCAGAGCGGCATTTGCTTCTTGGAGGGAGCTCCGGTCAGCACTGGGTATAAAAACAGACCCCGTGCTGTCAAACAATAACCTTACAGTACTGTAACTTTTCTTACCTCTGTAAACATGCTGGTGAATCTCGATGAGCCGTCTGTGGTTGCTGCAGCAACTCTCTGGCTACTGTGGTCGTGCTCATACGAGCGTGCGCACCGAGAACAAGCATGAGACTGGCTTTTACTAACGGCGACTGGTGTTAGAAATTTTAGAACTTGCGCAATGCTTCTTTAATATTTCAGACTGTTGTTGGAGCCATAGCCTAATGGTTAGTAAATATGCTACAGGTCCATTGAGCCGATACGGGAGATGCGGTTTTACGTCCTTATCCCTGGTCCCTAATTTCCTTCTTAGTTTCCTATTGTCTCTCTGATTTGTGTTTAATGACAGGGCTTTAGCATGTGATTGCTTTATGGGAAGGATGTTCGTTTTGTCTTTTGGCTGCTATTTGAGCCCACAGACTAGCCGAGGGGTCATAATGTGTTTTGATTCAGCTTTGCAAGACCACCATTTCCTCATGCATGTTTTTACCTCAGCTCACATCTCCGTTCTCTCCCACTTTAAATGTAATCGCTAGTAAATGATACCTGCTGTAGTGTTTTGAAGTGGTTATTTGCTATACTTTTCTATAAGAAAACATTATCCCCCACTGCTCAGATTACACGCACTACTATTTTTCCAACCATTCCCTTCCATACACACCGCTGCAGTAGGACCATTCTCGCGCAGAATGGAAAGTGTACCGAACCCTTTATTACTCTCCTATGCCTCTGAGTGGGCTAACGCTCCCTCCCTTAGTGAGTCTCTGCTTTCTGTTTCAATGTCTAATCATTACTGTGGAGTCCATACCCTTCACTCTGTATAACGTCTTAATGCCCACTACAACAGCTAGGCAGTGATTTTCACATCTGCTGTGAACCTCGGCAGTTAAGTGTCAGCCTAGCATACCACTGCTAGTTTGCTCTGCAGCTAGACTCTGCTGTCCATTTATTTTCAAACTTATACAATTTGTGCAGCTCAACACTACAGACCAGTGTCAAAATGAACCTATTTTGCTCAAGGATGAGGAGCAAACTGTTCTTCCTCCATCTTTTATGTAGATATTAGCATTTCCTTCTAATTGGCCCTGTGGTCCACCACTACTCAAAGATTGCAGGCATGACTGTGAGCTCTGCCACTCCTTCAGCAGTGTCAGCAGGTGAACTGCTATCTGGAAAGATGGGAGAAAATCAGCCAAGCATGCAAATCGCATACCAAGGGAAAAATCAATTAGAGGGCCAGAGGTCCAGCTGTGAGGTGGGGCACTGGCAGAGAAATTGTGCCCATCCTGGCTGTTAACTCCTGGGGCAAATGCATTATCCCATTGAGAATGGCATCCATTCATGCCAACCGTGCATGCTTCAAGAGTGCCTTTTTCCACCTTGCTTTTTCTTTCTAATTACTCATGCATTTTTTTTTCCAAATGGCTGGAAAACTGTTATGAGGCTTTAATAATTTGTCTTCTGGGACCGTTCCTCTCATAATCTGATAGAATGAATGTATTGTGGAATCTTAACAATATTTTTTTATACAATATCTTCTGCTAACACTCTTTTGTTCTTTCTTTCTGTGCAGGTACAGAATGTCCTCAACTTCACGAGAAGCCTGAATACTGATACAGAGTACGGGTAGCGAGTAGTGGACAGAGACATTCTTCCCGTAAGGTATCAGGACAATGGCTTCCCACACCAGGAGATGGAATTTTTTCACTTTTTCTTGCTGCATTATTCTCCTTTTGGTTCCCCTTGTGGCTACGAGACCACAACAGCCTTCAGCAGCAACCAGAGTACGTGAGGAATACAGTACCTTCCGGGCAGAGCACCCTGAATGGACATTTAATCACCTTGCAGTGGACCACAGAAATGGGAATGTGTACCTGGGGGCAGTGAATCGCATCTACAAACTCTCACCTGGGCTGGACGTACAGGTGTCACATCAGACTGGTCCAGATGAGGATAACCGGAACTGCTATCCACCCCGTATAGTGCAGCCTTGTAGCGAACCACTCACATTGACCAATAATGTCAATAAGATGCTGCTCATGGACTACCGCGAGAACCGGCTGCTGGCCTGTGGCAGTCTGTACCAGGGTATTTGCAAACTCCTTCGTCTGGATGATCTCTTTAAGCTTGGAGAGCCCTTCCATAAAAAAGAACACTACCTCTCTGGCGTCAATGAGAGTGGCTCCGTGTTTGGGGTCATCGTGTCTTACAGTGATGCCACTACTGATAAGCTTTTTGTGGCCACAGCTGTCGACGGAAGACCGGAGTACTTCCCGACAATATCCAGTCGTAAGCTCACCCGTAACTCTGAGGAGGATGGGATGTTCGCCTACGTCTTCCATGATGAATTTGTTGCCTCCATGATTAAAATCCCATCGGATACATTCACAGTGGTGCCAGACTTCGACATCTATTATGTCTATGGGTTTAGCAGTGGAAATTTTGTGTATTTTCTGACATTGCAGCCCGAAATGGGGGGAGGCCCGACAACCGGGTCATCCTCAGCCGGACGTGAACAGGTGTACACTTCCAAACTGGTGCGACTCTGCAAGGACGACACCGCGTTCAACTCGTACGTCGAGGTTCCTCTTGGTTGTGTTAAGGGTGGGGTTGAGTATCGCCTGCTGCAGGCGGGCTACCTGTCCAAGGCAGGTACCATCCTGGCGCGTTCGCTAGGCATAGGACCTGATGATGACATCCTTTATGCTGTGTTCTCCAAAGGACAAAAAAGGAGGCCCAAGGAATCATCCCAGGAGTCGGCTCTCTGTGTGTTCACTCTGAAAGAAATTAATGAAAGAATTAAGGACCGGCTACAGTCATGTTATAAAGGAGAGGGAACCCTGGACCTCGCCTGGCTCAAAGTGAAAGACATCTCGTGCAGTAGTGCGGTAAGTACATTCAGCACTCCCCTGCTTACCTTCCATTTGCAGAACAATAGTAATTGTGACAGTGACTATAGTAACATGGTTATGACTCACAATGGTTGATGTGAAAACTTTTAATTTTAGGGCTAGTCATCAAATTGTATACAAAAGGAAGGTTTAGAAACAAAACCATTCAAGTTTTTACCAGAACTTAGGGCTAATTTTGGTCAGATAAAGGCACACATATGAGGTAGTGCCCAATAGCAATAAAATAACTCTTTTGATCAATGACTTCTGGCTGTGCTTATAACAAGCATTTCACCATTTAAAACCATTTCACTTTCCTACACAGTCTAGGAAAGGACCCCAAATCTTATAGTTGGGGTCAGAAGTTGTCAGAAGATCCATAGAGAATGAGTAGGAGGTGTAGGCGATTTCATGTTAAGTGAAAGAGAGAGAGTACCAAATAAAGTTGTAACAGGCAAAGGTTTAACATAAATTCCAAGAACTTCAGATAATGATTTAAAGATCAGAGACCAATATTTGTGTAGAGATGGACAAGACCAAAAAATAAGTGCAGTAGATGCAGGGGCTTGAAGATAGCGATCACACTTTGGATCTACCTCAGAATATGTTTTAGAAAGTCTAACTTTGGTCCAGTGGGTACGATGGAGGATTTTACACTGCATCAGAACCTTTTTATAAAGCAACATTTTTAATAGTTCCCTGGAAAGTGACTGTTTTGAAAGCAAAAAACTTATATTTTAAACTGTGGGTGCTTGGGCTAAATTAATTGGAACATTTGTCATTACATTTTCAGTCTTTATTTTAAACCAATTTTGTTTTACATGTATTTTACACCAATGGTATTTTACATTTGTTTTACTCAGAGATTTTAAAAACCAACGATCACTGATCACTAAATATGTATAAATACAGTTTTAACAAATGCAGGGGACATACTTTGGCATTGTTTACTTTGTATTTCTCTTGATTTAATTCTCAGAGCATTGACAACATAATTGCTACCATTTTGGTTACCAACTTCAGTTCAAGGAAAAAAAAAAAAAATAAAGATTTTGACCTAGCAGTTTTCCCCTTTGATTCGATAAAATAAGATTCAATTCTTAAAATGTCTTCTTGGCTAGGATGCTCGGTGTGGATTCTGTTTTTCTAGACATTTTGATAAAAGGCAACCAAGCTGTATAAATGTGAAACTTCCATACTTGAAGAATCAAAGTATATAATAACACCGTATTTAATTCCAGCCATGGAATAGTCATCCACCCAATAAATTCTTGCTCCTTTCAGAAACCTCAGTGCCAGGTCAAATGCTACATAAATAGAATGAGCTGTTAAGGATTGTACAAGAAAGGTTCCTTGTAAATAACATGCAATTATTTTGAAGAATTTTGTAGTAGAATGTAAATACCATATGAAGACCATTGTACATATACAAGACCATCATATTACCATCACTGTTCCATGGTACTGCCACTGTACCTTTTTTAAGATGGTGAATGAGGTAACATGACGGTTTCAGCTTGAAGGGTGTGATTTTTGGCTATTTTTTCTTGATGTAGAGAGGATATGTGTGTGTGGACTGATGTGGAAGTGAAACTGACACTCTCACACACTTACAGGCACTCGCACACAAGAATAAATGTGAAGCAGACTGTGAGAGAATGCTTTTGTGATAAGTGTATGGCTAGGGATGGAGGAAGAGAGGGAGTTATGTTGAGGAATGGTGCCATTTCTGCGTGCTCTGCAGTATGGCCACTGCAGCATAAATTAAAGAGAGAGCGTCACAGTGAGGATAGAGAGATGGATTGCCTGTGTCTCCTCCTTTGGTAACTATGGCTACTGCCTCCTCATTTAAAAGCCAGACAATTGTTTGATTGGGGAAGAGAAAAAGACAAGTGAGCTCAAACACATTATATCTAAGACTGATAAATGCTCTGTTACTGTTTAAATTATTTTCTCAGAGAGCTGCTAGTTCTCACAAACAAATATAAACAGAAAAATACAAAGTCATGCATGCATAGGCTTATAAAAGACAATATGAAATTAATTATTATATGAAATTATTTACTTTAATAAAATAAAATGCTTGTGGTCTTAAGCATTATTTACAGCATGTTATTCTGAAGAACAAAGTATTTCATCTCTATATAAAAAAACTGATTCAAGCCAATATTGTATGTTTAACTATACAAGCTCATTTTCTATTTTTTTTTTCAATTTATCTTTAAAAATTGTTTAATGTAACCATTAAGTAGTCTTTATGCACCGCTAACTTAATGCATTGTGAATGCTGTCTTTCACAGTAAGCAGACTAGGTATAAAGCAGCGCCCAAACACCCACAGGCAGAAGGAACATGAACATGATTGCGCTGACTCACCTATGAATAAAAGCACACGCTCATAGAGGGATACATTCAGACACTCATGTGTTTCAACACTTACAAACACACTTATTCGAAAGCATCCAAGGGCAAAAAAGAATGACATGTCTTTCAGGCAATTCTGTAACTGAAGTTAAACGCTCTTGGGCTGTGGTATTCCTGAATCTGCTCAATGGGACCACATTGACAAGATAAAAAGTGGGAAATGACAGGAGTGATAAAACGGTGCATGAACCTGATATCTGAGTGGGGGAGATGATTTTACAAGAATCACTGTTGTTAGTCTCAGATGGGTTTGTGTTTTCAATAATGCATGGAAAAACTCAACACTGCCATGTTAGAATATTGCAATAAGGAATAAGAAATGTAAAAAAAGGGCAGCTTTTTGACTCCCTGATATGAAAGTCTAATTAAGTAAGCAGAGAAGCGCAGTGAGATCAAGCAAGCCTTTCTTCATGAATGTGAAGATAACATTCTCTCAATATTCAGCCCTCTGCAAACATTACATCAACATGACGTGATAGTAATGCAGGTTCGGTGAAGATATGAAAGTGATGTATATCTTAATATCCTCTCTGTGCCCTCTGCAAACGATAAGGATATTATGCTGTGAAAAATCATAGCATAATGTAAGCCTGGCTCATAAGCTTGGCTCATATCTCTAGTTCTGTCCAAAAATCAGGTACTAGCAGTTATCGTCATGTATACTGTGCAGGAAGATGACATGGATGAATAGCTTTTTTATTATTTTAGATGCATATCAAAAATAATATAGAAAAATATATGAACTATGATCTAATCTGTTTGAGACCTTACAATGAGAATAGTTGGTCATAAACTATTTTACAGCTTTAGTAGTTTGTCTTTTATCATTTAAAAAAAAAAGTCTTTGACACAACGCATATCATTATTTTTCCAGTGTCTTGCACCATGTGCCACATTTAAGATGGCGTGTCAAGTTCAATTTAGCGAGTTCAACCAGGCTTCCTGAGACACCTGCTTTCTGTCTGTTTTATACATAAGGATTCGTCATGTGTGAATTTTTGTATTTACAATGATGGCTTATGCCACAACGTTTCACTGTATAAATAACTGTAGTAAGCATGGTTCATTTTGTATGTGTCAAGTGCAAGCAGAAATGTATGTGGAGAGGCAGCAGCAGAATTCTGCACTTTGCTGACTCTTTCAAGCTCTCTGTTAGCCTCCCCATGGTGTTTTTTTTTCCCCAAATTAATGAACAGATGAGCAGACCCACTGCTCATTAGGGCAGTCAGACTTTATGAAGGGGCACTGTTAATGTCAAACATGATGTGCGCGCACACACACACACACACATTTACAAAAGAAAGGGTGTGCATTTCACTATGTGAGACAGAATAACCATCTTCATCAGTTCATTAAACCAGACGTAGACTAAATATTTCTAGATGACGATAATGAAGTCATCTCTCACACACGTACACATAGCCGTGGCACGTCACACACAATGGTCATGCTGTCACCCTCATTAAGAAGAGATTGTGTCTCTTTGAAATATGCACCACTATGTATGTGACATGAACTCTTAATTACGTACTGCCTAGATGCAATGGTGCCCTCTTTCTGTGACTTAAATGTATGTATTACCCCCCCCCCCCATTATTTTAATTATTTGTATTAATTTATTTATGTACTGTTTGTTTGTTTGTTTTATATATATATATATATATATTAGGGCTGTCAGTTATACTCGTTATTAATGGAGTTAACGCCAACCCATTTTTAACGGCGTCAATTTTTTTATCATGCGATTAATGGTCTTATTGGCCTAACAAACTTTGTAGTTTTCTTTCACATGCTTTTGCAACAGGACGTGACATGCGTGCGCTGCGCTATGAAACCCATTCATTTCAATGGCTTGCGCCATGCGAGGACGTTTTGTTGCTTCGTCGACCAAAGCGCAAGCGGATCTAGCTAGACCATAAACAAAACAACATACACGCCGCACACACACGTTTGGGCTTGCGAGCCGGCCAAATTGTTGGTTAACGTTACATTTTAAGCAGATGACGAGCGCGAGATGCCGAATTGGATGCCCTAAGATTCTGAATGGAAAGTTTACTTTTAAAAAGTTGCCAAATTGTCCCATTGACAAGACCAAAGTGATCTGTCTGTTTTGTCGTTGTGAGCTATCATCATCGCAGCACGTCCAGTTTGAAATACCACTTGATGGACATGCACGCACACACACACACACAGCTAATGCGAATTCTCCGCCCCCTCGTCAATATCAGGACCTCATCAGTATTTCTTTCACCCTTTTATTGATGGACAGTGTTACATTGTGTGAGAGATTATTTGCTCCAAGTGAGAATTCTAGTGTGAATTTGAACACAGTATATGCCAATGTTGTTTTCAATAAAAAACATTTGCACAAAGCAAGCCGATCCACTTTTCCATGTTCATAAGAGAATAAAAATGAGAAAAAATAACGGGACAAAAAGAAATCAAGAGACATTTAGAATAGATAAAAATGTGCGATTAATCGCGAGTTAACTATGACATTAATGCGATTAATCATGATTCAATATTTTAATCGTTTGACAGCACTAATATATATATATATATATATATATATATATATATATATATTAAAACACTGTCAAAGGAAGTATAATTTGCCATATACAGGTTCATGAGATTCAAAGTCAGGCCCATGTTCTCTTAGTCCCAAGTCCAAGGTTTGATAAGTCATGCTCACAGCTTTACTCCCACAGGGTTACAACTGGCAGCTGTGTGCTGCTATTTAAAGATCAGACACATCGAAGGGGAATCCAAATGCAGAGGCAGAGATCTGAAGCTCGCTCAAGACTACTGTAGCTTTGGCTGTGCCAAACATCTCTCAGACTTCCCAAGTGCCTTTGGGCCCAGACAGATGAGTGTTCAAACATGAACAACAAAAGGCGTTGTAATGTTTGTTTGTTTTTTTTTGTTGTTTTTTTAAAGTGTATGGGATTGATCTGTGATTGACTGGAACTTTTTGTGAAACCAAAAACAAGTTAACTATATTGTTCCATTTCCAAATATTTCAACAAAGGAAAATGCGGTATGCTATATTTTTCATGTTAATTGTGTCTTGTCCCATTTTGCATCAGGCGTGTCGTGTACATTCCGGTTAATTAATTCTGATATTTTATACTTCTTTCCAATAACAAATCATTGTAAGGGAAAAGATGATTATAAAGCGCTTGTGATGATGCAAAATGTGCATTGAAGTATCACATAATGAATGTAATAGTGTGTAAGTTGTGGTGTCTATATAGATCATTCTGTGTTGACATCTGACCTATAAAAAAAATAAAAAAAATCTACAAGCGCCCCATGTTCCCTACGTCAGCAGAAAGAAATGGTGTGGAAATGAGTCTGGCACAGTAAATTCATCCCTCTCGTCTCCCGGAGTGATGTATTCAAGCAAACAAGGGCGCACCACCACCCGCTAATAGGGTCTTTTTTCATTAATTTATGCATTTTTCTCAACCTCTGCTCAGTTATAGAGACATTGCGGTCAGAGAGAGATAAGAACATTTTAAATTAAGATTGGTCTCATTATTATTCATAATCATCTCAATTATAAGTCATTAAAATCCGGCTATAGGCTGTTCCCTTACAGCTGTCAGTCTCTCTGCATGCTCATTACATATTATTGCCAAATAATTAGCACCTTTCACTCTCCTAGACAGACCATTTTTTTTATACTATCGAAGTGGCTGTCAGTTCTTGTTAGTTTCCATCTGCTAGTCATACTTATTTTTCCTCCCCATTAAAGGTGCATTTAGTAATTACTGTGTTGCGTTGATCTGGCAGTTATGTTGGACTTCTACTGACTTGCAGCATTATGCAAAAACATTCACAAATACTAATGCCATTGTTAAAATATGCTATTCACATTCAACTGTGATTCATTTATTTTTTTTAATGACCGAAATGATAAAATGGCTTTTAGTAAGCCACTGAATTGACAGGTCTTGATACGATGTTGTAAATTACTTTAGAGATTTTGTTCAGAAACATTGTGGGTGCGGTCTCATTTATTATTGCTCGGCAAACTTTTGTTGAGGGCCAAATGGGCAAAACATTATGATTTTACCATGCAGTGTTTGCATAGAAAATTCACCATTTTGAATGAAATTAACTTCCGTGTGAGTGGTGCTTCATGCATCTCTACACTATTGTCATTGGACATTTTTTGCCAGCAATTTCGACAATGTGACCATGCTTTATTTTTCATATATAAAATATTTTAAATAAAGGTAAAATTAATGAGTGCACTTCTAAATTGGTCAACATACTGGTTAATCACTGTGAAATATGTAGCCCTCCTGCAATATCTTGATTTTTTCATTAATATTGCTCTAGTTCCTCACCCAGTTTCTCTTTGTTAAAGCTTTCTGGGAGAACCACTTTATGGGATGGTGTGACATGGTTTTAATCAGTCGCGTGCACTGTGCGCACTGCGTTTCCATTCATTAAAGTCGATCTCCAGGTTTATTGGCCTCTGTAATTACGTCTCCCATCGTAACTACTGCAGCAAAGGTCATAATCCATCATAAGATCGTTATCTACTAATCAGCCTAAACTCACTTTACATCTAGATGTGAAAAGGTTGTGCTCTGACACTCGTTGGATATTTCTTGAGTGGGACAACACTTTTGTAGTCTTTCCTTTACAGCATTCTTTGGAGCCATCATAGTTTTGGATTGTGGCACACATACATGTACAGTACACTCATGTTGACAAGACTGCGTACACAAGCACATGTACAAACATATTTAAGTGGCAAAACACAAAAACACAATTTGCATTCTAAAACCACCTTCAGTATAACCAGTCTTAAATGAATGCATTTTTTAATATACCCAACACACAACCTCAGAAGAGCACATAAATGCAAACCCCAAACTTCGTTTAGTTTTTTTCACAAATGCTGACATTTCACATCCCAAGGGTTTCATTGATCCACAAAGGGTGATGCATGTGGTGACATTCGTTTTTATCATTGAACTGTACTCAGCCAAATCAAACAAATGGCTTTTTCTGATTGGTGTCCTGAGCTTTGTTTAAATGGTGCAATGGCAGCAATCTGACAGTTGTCATTTACCTCCAGTCTAGCAGGTGATTTTTTTTTTTTTAATATCTGTATAAAGTTTAAAGAGGTGTAGAGCAGATGTAAGAAAGCTTTACAACTCACTGGCTTTTTAGATGTCATCATGGGTCTGTGAAAATCCTGTCCATGTGGCGTAGTTTAGATTTTGGACTGTACTGTATGTCTTTCTGCGTAGTGGCAAAAAATTGGAATTTCCTTTATATCAGTAACACTCGTTTTGATCTCTTTTGACAATTTCTTTGAAATTCTCCGGTTCATATCTCAGTTTCAGCCAATGTTGGATCAAATTATAAGGGGAAAGCGCTTTCAAATGAAGGTCTTTGCTGTGGAAGCGGAAGCTTGCAGAATCTCTTTCTTACTGAAGGGGTTCACAGTCATTAAGTCATTAAATGTCATTACGTGCAGACAGTTGTGCGATATTCAACACTCGCATCTTTTCATTCTCCCTTAGCGGAGTTCTTTGGTAAAGTTAGCACTAGGTAGAGGCCACAGTAGGATGGAAACTGAGATGATGAGGCCTTTCATTCAAAAGAGCATGATGGTAGGAATGGGTGATGATGTGTTAGCTACACTCTAAAAAATGCTGGGTTATTTTAACCCAATTTTGGGTAAAATATGGACAAACCCAGCCATTGGGTTACATTTTTAAATGACATTTTTTACCCAATGGCTGGGTTTGTCCATATTTTACCCAAAATTGGGTTAAAACAACCCAGCATTTTTTAGAGTGTAGGCATTCAGCTACGATTGGTGATTTAGTATTATTTTTTTGGCTCTGATATTTAATCTTTTTGAAATGTATTTATTTATTTTTAGATTGATTTTGATATTAAGTATTTTTAAGTGGTGGTGCTTTATAATTCTCAACTTAAAATAAATAAATTAATGAATCTTTATTTTTTTTTTAATTATGTCTCGCTAGTGGTACAATTTTAATAAGGATTTTTAAAAATAACATTATAATTTATAGTATAACAATGTACATGATGTATATTACAGGTCACTGTGTTTTAAATAATTAGTGTTTTTAAAATTTGAGTCACTGTTATATTGCGGCATAATATAGGACAAAGGAGCTTGAAATTAATTATCCAATATCTAAATGATAAATAAAGAAATAAATATATCCGCCACTAGCAAAATATCATGCCTCCCTACTTGTCAATTTTGCTTCTCGAGGCCTCTCCACCTTACGTTTGTGCATAATTTAGCTGTTTTTGAACACGGGCAGTTTTAAATCACGTTTGGTCAAGTGAACCTGAAATCAGTCTAATTATAAAGGGTTTGCTTAAAAGCGATTTGTCGACTGGTTGCAATTTTGTTAATCTCTAATAGAATGCCATTATGGTGTCTTCCAGAAAGGTTCTTTTCTGTGGAGAGCTAGTGTGATTGTCTATCAGTTGTTCAAACCTCCGACCGAGTGGAGAATGCACCAAAATCAAATGCATAACGGACACAAAAAACACAACCTCTTAAATGCTGCAGAATTGTGAGAAACAAGGATTGCCGTGCTCCGAGCTGATTGAGTGTTGATATAATTACGTCGAACATGGAGCTGAGATTTGTGGGAAATAATGTCTTTGTTGCTAACAACAATCCCTGCGTGAGATATTACTTGAGCATGAAAAGGAAAGACTCTGAAAGGGTAATTATATGACTGTGCAGAATTAGCTCTTGAAGAGCCGATTCATCATCTGAATGATGTACACTCGCAGCAATGATCAGGGTTTATTTGCATAAACTCTGCATTTTGATCAAACTGTGATCTATTAATAGCACATTAAAATGTTTTGCGGCCTCTCAGCTAACAGTGAGGAATACAAAAGCCGTTTTTGAACTTAAAAAGTGTGCAGTTCATGCTCTAGACCTCCATTCAGGGTTCCTTTTACTTCTTGTGCCAGATGCTCTTAAGGTTGGTCCCCTATGTGCTCCAATTGGACAAAAAGACCTAGAACAAAGCTTCTGAAAAAAAAAAAAGCTTGGATTTCACTACTTGCGTTTCTATCCTGGGACACAGAGACGCCGGCACAAGGGAAGAGAGCTGCCTTTGTGTTGCTGGACGTAGCCAGGCAGCGAGTGGTCCGAATGACCTGATTCTGCTTCCCTGTCTCTGGAACCAGTTCAAATGAAAAACGGCGCCTGCGCCGACCCAGAAGCTTTTAGTTGCGCTCGTCAAACCATTCCCTCCTCCTTTCTTTCTCTTCCCCCAACCACCACCTCCTTTACACCTTCAGACGCGCAGCGTGAAATTGCCAATAATGCGGCAGCTTGTTCGAGCGCTCCGCACCGAGAGCGAGCGAGGCGGTTGTATATGGAAGGGAAGCATTAAAGTCAGAGAAACGGAGAGCACGAAGAAGTGGAAAAGGTTGATGGCCGGCAGGGAGGGCGCCCCCTCTCGCACATGGGCTGTCGAAAGATGTTATTTGCGTCGGGATGGGGAGAGAGGAAATGTCATGTTTATGTGGCTAGGTAATGAAAACGTGTCTGCTTCCTGAAAGGTTGACAGACAGGAAGCCTATTTCATTAGATTGCAGCACATAGGGTCTGATTGGCATGTTGTTCCCCTTGCCAGAAATACCGTGGCATATGCCAATGAGAAGACGACGAGACACATGCTCCATCCCCCCTGTCTGTGTCACAGGCATATGCGTCCTGCCACATGAGGCCTGGGCCTTCTGATAAAATAACCACAATGACAAAAGGCATTAGTCTGTGTCACAACTATTACGGTCATTGTGTTTATTCTTAGCGCAGTTTTTTTTTTTTTTTCAATCCTAACATCAGAGGTGGCAAGTCTTTGTAGCTGTTGCTATAAGTCTGCTGTGTTGGGGCTTTACACATTTTGACCCGTGTAAGCAGGATCAAGGCTGTGATTGCGGTCGAGTTTCTTTTCTTTTTTTTTGCGTGTGTAAGCAGGTGCACACGTAAAAGCAGATTGCTGCTGCCTCAACAACCCATGATGATTCATGGCCCCCGATATGGACAGGAGACATCTGCAGAAAGACTAACACTGCAGAAAACAGATCTTTCATGTAGCTGCGCCTCTCTAACAGGAGCCGTGTGCACTAGAAATGAGCACAATTACTCTAGGCTGGCATAGGCGAGGCGAGCGGCACGCAGACTTTGGCTGACAGCGGAACATTTCTAAAGGTCAGACATCTGCAAAGAGAGAGAGAGAGAGTAAAAAAAAAATGACGTTGAACCTTTCCCTGTTCCTTCTTCATTTCTTTATTCCTCATTCCGGCTTCTATTGAGTGAACTGAGAAATGAGTGTGGTGTTCGCTATCGATTCGGCCGATCACTCATAAACCGCCATTTTAGAGAGACAGCCCCTGTCTTCCATTTGCTTAATGAAGGGTCTTGTATCTCCTGACCGCTGACAAATAGACATTTGCTATATTGCATGTAAAGACCCATCCGGTCACTTGATTGATCGTGTCTCTCTGAGGTTGGTCTGATAACTGCTCTACTACAGATTTGTCCCCTGGCTTGGAATAGATTTTCAAAAATATCATTAGCCAGAGGCCGTTGTTATTAAGATAAACTCCGCTTCAAATGTAATTGAACTCTGATCAAGGGACTATGTACATTATTTCAGTTCATACACAGTCTGTTAGTGATAATGTACATCCAGATGCTTCCTCTCCCGACCTGGGCATCACTCAGGATTGCCCTTCGCCCACTTTGTCACTTGGGACTGTGCTGTGGGTTGGTGCCTAGGGGCAAAACAAAGCTCAAGCTGTCTCGTGTTTCATGTTCTAGGCCATTAAAAACGTAAATATTAATGCCAATAAAGCAGTTTGAGACACCTGTGCTGCTTTTCAATGATGGACAAATATGCGGGATGCTTTTAAAACAAAACTAAACCCTTTAAAGTGTCTGACATTATGTAGGTCAACTTTTGTACATAAACAGTGGGAGTTTTTGTAATATTTGTGCGTTTACATTTGTGCGGTTTTTATGTGGTTTTACATCCTTCTAGCCAGATATACATTCATATATATATATATATATATATATATATATATATATTAAAAAAATATATATATATATGAAGAGTTCAGATGCAAAAGCCTCTAAGTGCCATTTGAAATTTTCTTCTAAAATGATCATTTTTATCAAGCTTGTATAAGTTCAGTAATTTCACTTAAATGGCAATGAAGATTACCTATTAATTGTCATTTAAGTGAAATTACTGAACTTAAATATACAAGCTTGATAAAAATGGTCATTTTAGAAGAAATTTTCAAATGGCACTTAGAGGCTTTTGCATCTGAACTCTTCATATATATATATATATATATATATGAATCTGTTTGAATCAGAATAATATATTTAAAAAATCAGTTTAAATTAACATTCACATTTTATTTCTGAGCAGGCCTGATCAGAGCCTGAGGAGGCACTCATGAATGAATTAAAGGCCATGAGCATATCATATTTGGCAGCACTTGAGAAGTGTTATGGTTTCATGCCCTCAATGAGTCAAAGCCCTGGGCATCATTAATCATGCTTTCGATTTGTTTGACATTTTATCCTGAGGTCTGTGCAGCTGTTTCAATGAATGCCGTTGTTTCCAAAGCCCTCTCAGCAGACTGAAATATGGATGCATTATCAAATTATTATTTCTATATCAGAAGCTGTAAATCACTCTATTCTGGCTGACACTGGCAACTTTCCCAGCCATATGTTACATGTCACACAAAGTCACACGGCATCACCTGAAACGCCATATTTAAAAGATGTTTTTTTAAAATGCTTTTCACCTGAAATGATAAATGCACTTGGTCTTATATCAGATAAACCCCTCAACCCATTTTAGATATGACTGGCTGAGTTGATGCTAAATAGTGACAATGATGAATCTGTTGTGAAGCTGCCTCGCAAATGGTCCAGTAAACGTACTGTATGTCGTGACAAACTAGCCTTTTCTCTCACCTTGGCAGCATTTTCCACATCCTTGTAGGCCATTGTCTTTTCATCTCACTACTCTAAACTAGACCGAGTCAATAAGTTGATTTAGTATGCTTGACTAGTTCATTTAAATATTTTAGAGACTGTTAATGCGTTAGTTTGCTCACTACTCGTAATTGGTTGAATTAAACATCCTTTGTTCTCCTTTCTAGCTTCTAACCATCGATGACAACTTCTGTGGTCTGGATATGAACGCCCCACTTGGCGTCTCTGAGATGGTACGTGGAATTCCACTCTTCTCGGAATCCAATGACAAATTGACATCCGTTATCGCCTACGTGTACAAGAACCACTCTTTGGCTTTTGTGGGGACCAAAGGAGGTCGTCTGAAAAAGGTAGGACTTTTGTTTCTTTTGCAAGAGCGTGAGAAACCGAGGAGTTAACTGATCCAATAATTTTATCATTGTTCTAAAAAGCATCAGAGATCGAGCTAGTCTTGTGTAGTAATTGCTGACTTTGGGCTTTTTATGACACGTGAGAAGATCAGAGCGTGGTCAACTACATCCGTTCTGTAAGAACATTAGATCCAGTGAGTTTTGCAATCATGGTCATGCTCGGCAATCTTCTGCTGTTGTGTATGACGCGTGTAGAGAGAAACGGTTGGTAAGCGGCACAATGAGAGGCAGGCAGAGAAGGGCCATGGGAATCCCTGCACAGGCAGAGGCTGTCGGGGGTAATTGGATGATGCGGTGCAGGGGCTTTCGGCCCGGTACCCTCTTCTCTGACTGTGCCTCAGAGGGAGCCGTGTCTGAGACGAATCCAAGGGCCAGCCAGACACTGCGCAGAGCAGAAAATAACATTAAAATAGAGAGAGAGCACGACAGCAAGGGAGGGTAATACAGACAGAGAGGATGAGTGTGAATGAGAGTATCATTTTTCTCTTTTTCTCAAGTGCTAAACCTCCAGGGTGTTGACGTTACAGACGGGGAAATCTTTGCCAAAAGGCAGGATTCCAATTTGACGCATTCTTGTTATTGTGGTGGTGTGTTTTGTAGTTGGGTCTGGCTGTGGATGAAAATAACAGACTAGTAAAAAAATAACCTGTTTTAGTGCTTATGTTAGTTGTTAGTTGTCCTGGAACTTATGCCAGATTTAAGACTTCACTACTGTATATTAGCTTCCACACCAAGGCATGATGACATTCGCTTTACTCTAAGCATGTGCTGCAGTTATGCTTTCTGCCAAATGCTGGATTCCGATTGGCTGTCATTCATCAGCTGGAAAAGATTGTTCTGAAAGTGATTCCAATGATATTGTTCCTCTGTGTCATTATCTATGTAGTTGTGGTGTCGACTTCCCTATTATTGAATTAGAACGATTATTAAAACTAATACTTATTGTTACAATCGAGACTGTTGTAATTATAGAGATGGGACACTCATACTTCAAGACAACTAACTCTGTAAGATCTTGCAGGTAATAATGATATTTTCTGTGTGCCATTCCATTACAAAAAAATGACAGACGAAATGACGATTGACGAAATGACAGACTCCGAATTCCAGATACGAGCAAGCCAAACAAATCTCCAAGGAACAGACAGACAACACAGCGTGTTTCTCTTTCAGGCAGACGGACGCACATAACCATGCGCACACACACAAACACACAGAAACCTTTTAGTTGCCATTTCAGTGATTGCAGATCTCTGCGGGAAAACAGCCGATGATGTCACACTTGCCTTTTAGACAAAACAAGAAAATAGTCCTCGCTAGCAGACATTAATCAATGAAAATGAGTTTATTACTGCCCCTTTTACATGGTGATTTATAGTCCACCAGCACGTCACACTCAGTAAATTGTTTACTAGCTGAAGACGAGCTCATCACGAAAAGTAAATATTGTCTAGAGCAAATTTGATCGTTTGTGCGAGAGTTGTGCGGAAACCTGGGGGAAAAGACCCCTTGAAATCAAAATGTCTTGTTTTTCCTTGTGTTGTTGTGTTTTTCTTTTTCTTTTTTTTCATTTAATGCAGTTTAGAATCTCCACCAGGTGTTTATTTTAAATTTGAACAGGATAATCCAAGGCTTACTGCATTCAGCATGACTGCGGTTCTCCAACTGTAGTTGGCGCTGTCTCTGTGATTGACTCCGAGAGGAGGTGCAGTGGCAGGATGTTTTGTGTCTCACCGTGTTAAAAGTCAGAGCTGTAGCCAAACCCCAGAGAGAAGCAGTAAACAACTTCTTAACCCTCCAGAGAATATATTACACAGACACGTTTTTATAATGCGTGCACACACGGCCATCAGCATAAAAAGCACAGAGCTGAAAACACCAAACTGCTGCGTTTGCTGCAGCAGTTGTTCAGCACCCCTGGCACTACAGCGGTCTCCCAGACCAGATGTGGTTTTGGGACTTTGAAACCTCTTTGTCCCCTCTTGCACCCTTGTGTTTTCATTAATCCATCCATCTATCCATTCCTCTCTCCCTATGCCTTTTTTTGTAACCACATATTTGCATTAAATTTTGTATCCACTTTTTTATGTATCTAGTGCAACAAAATAAAGGAATGTATGCTTTATATATTTTGAAATGTATTTATTTAATAGGGATGCACCGATATGAAAATTTTGCCCGATACAGATAACCGATAATTCTTTATATTTAAAAAACCGATATATCGGCCGATATATTTAAATCCAAATTTTTATCTCATTTTGAGAGCCTTATTACAAAAACATAAGTCTCACAATTAAATCCATGTCCCAAGCGCACGAATATAATGATGTTCTCATTATAGTGTTGTTTAGACAGATTTGCGCTGTACATGTTGTACCGAACCATACTTTCATTTTTTTAAAGAGATTTCAATAATATTTCAAGAAAATATAAAACATAAACAGTGCTCAACAAGTGTCTCAGCTGAAGGGAATAATACATTATTTATCGGCTTTAATATATCGGCCACATTTTCTTACCAGGCCGATAACGATAACATAAAAACTGAACATATATCGGCCGATACCGATATGCTGGCCGATATATCGTGCATCCCTATTATTTAATACAAATATTTTATGATGTAGATTATTATTATTTATAAAATCAATTATGAAATAATAGTATTTAAAGTGCAATTTTGTTCATTTACATATACTTCTGACATTGTAACAGTACAAAGCAGGTTGAAAATATGCAATGTTTACTCATTGTCTGTGTCCCTAATTCACATTTATTTGTCTGAAAAAGTCCACTCTGACATAAAAGACCTTTGACAGCTTTCGGACAGTTGGATCAACAGGACAGAAGGTGTTGTTTTTCAGCTTTCACCCTCTGGCATAAAATGCTGTATTTGTTGTCATCCAGTTTGAAATGTTGACTACAAGATTTTCAGATTTTCCTTTGTGGCATTCTCTCCATATTTGCCACAGCATATTTTACAACGCACTGGATCCTTTGCTGGAAACCAAAAGTAACTCACTCTCACTAAACGTTTATTATTATTTTTTAGTTCTTGCACCAAGGAACGATACAAGTCAAGTCTGCTAAGGAGTATTTCCTACTAAAGCAATGCACCATTTGACTCTGATCAAGTGCTTCCATAGCTGGTGTGAGTGGCCTTGGACGTCAACATATCAAGTGCATTATAGGTGTTGAATTTTTCCTACGTAATTGGCAAAAGGGAAGACAAAATCCTCTCTTCTTTGTTTTTCATAGCACAGATTTCAACAATTTTTCACCTTTCTTACTAGACATAAGCAGCAACGTTTTATTGAAAGCCCATTTTGCCAGCAGTAAAGTACCCCTTTAATTACATTTAAATATAGGCCTAGGCCTACATTTATATTATAAATGAAATTTATGCCACCACATATGATTTTACCCGTTGGCTTAATTCTCTCCGATCTCTTTAGTTCTCTTTAGTAGGCATCTACATTATCCTTTCAAAAACCCATCATGATGCCTTTCAGTGTTTACGTGTAATAAATAGGCCATATGGCCAAGGCCTCAATCCTCCGCTTTAGCCAGTAGCTATGTCAAAAAGGGTGAAATTAAACCTATTAATTGCGGTCAACGAATCTGTT
Source organism: Pimephales promelas (assembly GCF_016745375.1). The sequence goes on from NW_024121144.1 coordinate 7,726,794, forward strand.
TTGAGCCAAGGGTGAAGTCGACAGTCTTTTAATCCTTTTGCGTTAGGCATCCGTGGCAGCCCGTTTCACTGGCGGGATACACGCAGACCAGGAGGGCCGGATAAGCCCCCCCGCCGAGGTGATAATGCATCCAGTCGAGAACCTCAGCCACTCACTCAATACAATGAGCAGCTAACCTTGAAGCAGACCTGGCACAGGAAGTCTGTCTGACAGCGCCCAGTGTGAAGGACAGAGGGGAAAGTGCTTGTGTGTAGATGGGTCGAAGTATGTGTGTTATCTGATGAGGTTCTGTGCATTTAGCCATGAGGTGTGCACTGAAGTGAATTCTTCAGCCCTTGGAGACGCCACTGCAGTTCAAAGGGCACGATTCAGACACTGTAAAATTGTTCAGACTGTGGATTCAGGTTGTTTCAGGATGACGGCTCAGATTGCCGGTTGTCGATGGTGATGGCTGGCGGAAAAGGCTTCAATTTGTCTATGAATGGTAAAAGGTGGTTGGGAAAAGGTCACGTCATCCTTTAGATGTGACTGCCTGTATGTCCCTCTCTCACAAATTTTTGTAAGCATGTAGGGGTGAATATAATCTGTACAGGATTAGGGATGTGTCAGTCTACTAAGGTTTGAATGAATGTGAATAAACTATTAAATAAACAAATAATTATTAGTAGTAGTAGTTCTTTATTGAATGTGCATTTATGAATGTATAAAATATGAAAATATAAATTGTTATAAATGTATTTTGTCTGTTGTTGGATGATTAGTCAACTGGTTTACCACCGTGACCCATCCCTATTTTGTGTGCCCAAACCTGGTGGGTTGGCTCGCCTTTGTTGGATGTGTGTGTTTGTTTGGACGCTCACCACAAATGTAGATTATTGAAATGATGTGAGAGAGCTGGAGCCACTGAAGCAGAGGATTAAGTGTTGAAATTTAATGATGAAATATGCTGCAGGACTGCGTGCTTTAGATGCAGGGGAAACTGTGTGTGTGTGTGTTTCAGAGTGCATATGGGCATGTTGAGTGTGTGTGTGTCGTGTATACAACAGTTTTATCACTCTCTTTGCAGCTGCTTATGCCAATCCCCAGAGGAAAATAGTGGTTTCGAGTTGGGTCTTTCTGCAGAGAAACAGAGCAGGCCTATAGAGAACCATCTAGTGTGAAAGCACACAACTCATTTGTTAGAGACACTTCAATATGTGTATGTCCTGAATACGTCTATGACGGCAAAACTTAGGCCTCTTCCCTTTATGGATCTATGGGAGGGTTGCCATGACAGCCAGGCTGCTCTCTTTCTCTATCTCTCTCTTGCTTACCATGTGTTGTGGCATGTGGCAGTAGATTCACTTATCGAAGAGAAAAGAACCATTTCCTGTCGTGTGACAACAACCCAATCTAGAGTAGAAATCGAACACAACAGACATTTATCAGATTGGCTGAGATTAAACAACAGATTTTATAATCAGTCTGCTCTGCCGTAATTTATCACATTCAAACGATCATGAGAAAATAATATCTCCTTATTTTGGAGGGGGGTTGGTAAAGCAAGCATTACTGCTATCTTCAGTAAATGTAAAAATATAGTTAAAAAAAATCACATTTCATAGTTGTCCTTTCTTTTCCTAAGGCTTCCATGGTTTCAGTGTCCACACTATAATGTGTTGATAAACCTCCTGTCTGTCTTGTTGCCTCTCTCTCTCTCTGTGCGTGTGTGTCTCATTCCATTTTAATGACTCTTTTGTGCAGTTTTCTAGGCGAGTTTAGCTGCAGTTGGTCTGTTCTGAGGCAGAGCTGGAAACCTTTTGCTGCTGTTGTTTTGTGGGTAAAGCCTGCAAATGAGAAGTGAGGCGCAATAATGACCTGGGAGCGGTCTGAGATCCACACTGCCGACAACATGCTGGTCTGTTAGTGTATCTGGGGTCAGACGTACACACGTACACACACACACCAGCCTCTTATACTGGGCTTATTATTCAGCCTCAGAAAAGAAGGGAGGGCACATGGGGGAATGAAGGTAACTGAGAAAAATAGGAGGATGCAGCCTCACCTTTTTGTTCTTTGTAACAACACAGTCAGTGACTTCACAGAAAGCCTTCCCAAAGGCATCCTAACATCATTTATGATCTAGAACAAATTCAAGTGATAAGCAAACTAATAATACAATGCTTATTTCTCTCTGAAGATTTAATTGAAAAGTGATAACTATAAACAAATTCACTTTCGATGCACAGGATTGTGGGATATTATAAGCTTTCTTGATCTTATATAATTTGATATCTGAATAATATCTAGTTTAATGTGTAAATTTAAATGAATACATTTACCGCCCTGAGTGCTGAAAAAGGTATGTATGCTAACACTCAAATCTTTGGGATTGGTAATGTTTTTAAAGTCATTTATCTGATTGAAAAAATACAGTAAAACATGTCATATTGTGAAATATTACAATTTATAAATTCTAGTTCGGAACCTTGCAAAAAGAACAGCATTTATTGGAAATAGATTTTTTTTTTGGAACATCATAAAAGGTTACTTTTTGATCAATTGCATCATAATGCACCCTTGCTAAATAAAGTATTAATTTCTTAAAAAAAATAAAATAAATACATGAACTTTTGAACAGTAGCTCATGCCACCTCACACTTGGCATACTTTGGCATTCACATCCATACTTTGTGTACCTGTGAATGTTCCTGACATAAGGATGTGCATTAGATCTGTATCAGTAAGAGGAAGGTTTGAGCTATTGCACTGCATGAACAAAATGGGTCTTAAAATAGCCATGACATGTCAAGCATTTGATATGTGTCTATTTTTAGTGAAGCTTTGTTTGGTCTACCACTCCTCTGTGCCCTCTATAATTGATAAAGCCCGTTTGCAGCTCTGCAGGGTGACTGCACATGGGTTCTTCTGTTACATCACTGATTACGCACAGCATAGATGGAGCAGAGTATCATGGGGATTGTAGTCATTGTGTTATTCATTGTGCTTGTCTCTATTATTAATACTGTTAAATTTAAATTCAATGGTTTTCTGTCTTGTAAGAACAAATAAATCACGCTCAAGCCTTCTCTTGTTGGAAATTTAAAGACATTTTTCCCTGACCATTTTAAATTCAGCCACAGTTCCAAGTTTGTGACGTTCTTGGATGTTTTCTGAAAGGAAGTGAGAAATCAAAGCTGACAGAGACACCAAAAAGGCGAGAAAGAGAGAGAGGGAAAGAGAATATTCTTGACTATGCTCATTCATAAGGAGGGTTATTCATCCCGAGGTGAAGCGAATGCCAGAGCTCTGTAATCATACTGCTGTAATGGAGGATACGGGCTCCGCTCTACCATTCAGCGCCAGTTTAAGATATGCGGGGCTTAGATTACCATGTCTATTTTAGCTGGGCTGCATCGTGTCATTTTTGCATATGTGTGTGAATAACTGACATTGTGGGTTGTATGGATGTGGCAGTGTTAACTAGGTTGTGTTGAAACGTTCAACTAGTAGTTTGCTTCACAAGGGGTGCTCAACTGGTTTTGTTTCAGGAAAGCGGGAGAAAAAAAACTAAATAGAAAAATTTCAAAAAATTACATTTGTTTAGATTTATACTATGTTATATATAGTTTTTTTTTTTAGCTTATTAGTTATAGGCTAGTTTATTATTAAAAAGTAAACTGGAAATTACAGTAAATACTAAATTTGGAATGAATACAACTAATAAGACAAAAAAATGTATAGTAAACATGGATTTTGCGCTTAGCTTAATATTTTGCTTTGTAACAAGCTCAGATGAGTCAGTCGTTGATTTATTTTGACATGTTTGAGTATTGCCTTTCTCAATATTGCATGTTACACTACTTGGAAAAAAAGTTTAAAGGGAAATCTACACTGTTTCGTAAACAGCTGATTGTCACGCTACTAAAAAATGCTCACATATTCTCTCAAATATGTCTTCCAAACGCTATGACTCTTTCTTTCTGCTCTGTCCTCTCACCAAAATTAGCATGTCTGGATCCGCCCTGAAAGTCCAGAACCCTCTTGTATTTTATGAGAAGCCTTATTAAAGCATTATGAGCCAGACCTCTCCTTTTAAACAGCAGTAAATCGACCATTAAGACTGCCATAAAACTACGCCCTGTAGGAGATGCCCATCTTCGAATGGCAGCTTCGGCTTCTAGATCTATGAACTAATGGACGTCTGCTAGAACCACCTCTCTCTTCCTCAACAAACTCTTACAGAAAATCAAACTCTCATAGAGCATCAGAAGCAGTTGTGTTATTAGATTAATGCCTATTAGTGTTAGTCGTGAATTTTGGAAGGTGAAGAATTTTTTTTTTAATGCAAAATCTCTTGGTATATTAAGAATTAAATGTTTCTGACATGTATGACTTACTTTTTGGCTGAAAAATCCCTTAAAGAAGTTAAAAACCATGGCTGATTTTACACACACAGATAATTCACAGTGTAGGAAATGAAAATCAAGTTTACTGCATTGCATAAGCAACTGCACAAAACCCATAAATCACCATCGGATGTGTAATTTTCCTCAATTCTCCATTATAATCACTCCTCCCGGTCACGTTTGCCAGCTGCATAAGGGCTGCATCCTGTCCAAACTGGTTTAGAACTTCAATGTCTCTGTTTTGCTTGTACCCAGTAATGTCTTGTAATGTGCTAAGTGTATTACTTCATTCAGTGCTGCCGCCTTTGTGAGCAGACAGCCATACCAAGCTCAGGACTCGAGTTCAAGAGATACTTCTGTTCGGTTTAATCAACCCAGTTTGATCTGATCCACGCGCCTGGCGATGTCCAATCAACTGTGTGTGCGCTTGTGACAGAGTTTGTCAACATGTTCTTAAGCTTGCGGAAGTGCTAAGTGTGTAAGATGGTGAGGGAATGATTAGAATCAGACATGCTGAGGCGCCACTCCTTTCAGCCAGATAGGAACTCCTTGATTCTACATTAATTACTCTGTGTAACAGACTGTGAACATTCTCTTTCAAACGTTTAATTAAAACCAAAGTTGATCTTTAATTAAATAGTGTGGCGAAAGGTTATTCATATTCGTTCGGCAACTCCAAACTTCTATTGTTTTAATTAGTCTTTGAAACGTCTTTGTGTCTGAAGATGACGGTTGATTTTTTTTTTTTTGTTCCAGGGCTGTAGTTGAAAGCAGAACCAGGTGTAAGAAAGTTTGAGTTGATTAATTTAAACATGTCAACATTTTCCACTTTGTTTATTTTTTTTATTTTTTTTTTATTAATCTTTTAAACATGCAATAAAAACTCCAATAGGCTGTACAATGATGTGTTTTTACACAAGGAAAATCCATTGCTTTATCAGCTGAATTTATTAACATTAAACTTTACAGTTAAGCAAATCTGAAGACAGAATGCAGGGCCTACTTTGTTCAGCTGATTTGTGTTCCTTGAAACTGTAACGCATAAATTATAGCCGTCATTGAATGTGTTGTGTTAGCATTGCGACGGAGAAATATCTGCTGTCCTGCTTAACCGCAGAGCCAGCTCTTTATCTTTTTCTTTTGTTCCTTCATCTTCATTTCTTTTCCCTTTCTCTCTCTCTCTCTCTTTCTCTGATTTATGAGCCGTGGTCTTCACATGTCACTGTAACAGTAGAGGACATATTGCAGGTGAGCTTACATTAGCCAATCACTGCGCTCCTAGTCTCAAGAGGTGACCGGTGTGACTCTCTGCTGTGGAAGCAGGAAAATGGGCTTCCTCACAACTGGGTCACTCATTCTGTTCCCTTGACAATACAAGGCAGGAACAACCTAGAAAAGGTGCGCAGCGGGTGTGTGTCTGCTGTTATTGAGCTCCTACCCCCTCATTTTGTTGCTGTTTGTAGGATAAATATCATTTACATATGAAAAAGGTTACACTCACACTTCCTTTACATGCACTATAGCAGAAAGATGTCTCAAATTATGCTGAAATTAAGGCTCAGCCCTCATTTCCTTCATTCCCTCCTTTTCTCTCGTCCCTTCATCCCCTGCTGACAGAACCATCACCCAACCCTTAATAAGTGGATTTTTATCTCGGCTACACCGTCTCTCCCAAAGGATTATGGGGCTTTTCACTACGCTCATGGAATGGTAATTACAGATCTTTGGAAGAAACACTTTCTACTCCAGTAGATGGGAGATACATGAGATGGGCTGCTCATTAGAGCCTGTGCCCTGCGTTTGACTTGCACATGCATTCATCATGCCATGTTCTTTTGTGTTTGTTTAAAGGGCTTAGAAGTGTATGTTGTTTGTAACCTTCCGTAGGGGATCCATAAATGGGAAATCATCAAGATCTCACAATACATTGTTATGGGCATTATGGGAATTTTCATAATTATTGTAGCCCAACTGCGAGAGTTACGTTTGTTCAGAGATGTTAGCAAGTCAGAAGAGTCCTAAAATTGGGGTTAGTGGCACAACAGAGCCCTGGACAGTCAATCAAACAGAAGAAGTTGGGAAGAAGTTGGTGGGAAGAAGTTTTTGTGTTCTTTGAAATGACTGTGTAATTCAGCCTGCAGCCCATTGACCATTTCCACAGTTTGAAGAATTGGTGAAAATTGGTGGAAGTTGGTCAATATGCAGTGAAATGGCTGAATTTTCATCGAATTTCACTGAATTTTCACTTAGTGTGATTCTAAGGACAGATCACTGCAGTCTCTTTTCTCTTTTCACGTCCTAATAGAGATCAAATCTTTGGTTTGTTCAGCCATAATCACCAATGATCGGTCTGTGATATCTAGTTTTCTAAACCTGGATGTGACCTACTTTGTAAAAATATATATATATATCAGAAAGGGACCTTTGAAGAAAAAAATTGTTTTATTGCATTTTATTTTAGTGAATGATTTTGACTTTTGTCGACCAGCCGCGGATCACATGACATGGCTTTTACAGCTGGAAATACTGGCTAGCTAACTAGTCGACTAGTTCTCTGAATGACTTGTAAAAACGAATAGTTATGCAAGTCTTCTTGTGCATTTCTAGTAAAATAAATGTCATTGTCAAACAAGACACATTCTGCTCTTTCACATTTAATTCACCCCAAACAATACAAGGCATCACGGGAAATGAAGTTTCAAGGGCATTCAGATGAGATTCAATATTTGAACAAAAGAAACTGCTGACCAACATTATGTTCTCCTGAGTTTGTGTCCTAGTTTAGACACTGTGTGTAATCAAGCAAACCTTTTTACTGAAAATTACATTATAATAAATCGAGGCTTAGTCATAAATGTATTCTCTTTCTCTACTTAAAGAGATTTTCTGCGTTAGCTGAGCAAAAGCACCAAAGAAAGACCAGGGCAATTTTATTGGATTTGTCTCTAATTGGTTTCTGTTATTTCATTATAGCTGTTTAGTCTCAGCTGTTGGCCTGGCAAACCAACCGTTCGTTCACCGTAGACTCGTTCCTCAGTGGGCTATACCCCATGCTGACTCGTTGCAAGGCCTCATCTGTTTTTATACGGTAGGCTTTTAACACAAACACACGTTTCACTCTGTCACCAAGACCTTCTGTTTACACCATTAAGGGAGCTGAGAATTGATGTAATCTGCTGCAGAAGGTCTAATGGACATATATGGCCTTCACGCGTTCCCCTGAAGAGTCTTGCTGGTTCTTGCAGCATGGCATAACTCTAGCAACACCCGTTGTACTTTGACACTCTTAAATCTTTTTAATTATTTCAGAACTTCATCATTACCTCAATTTTGAAAGCACAAAAGCATCATTGCTGTTTATGGTTAATACAGTCCTATTCTTGGATATCATATTGAACTCAGCCAGATATTTTGGGGTGATTAGGCAATAATCAAGATATGGAGAGCATTTTTTTTTTTTTTTTGGGGGGGGGGGGCTTCTCTTAAGTGGATAATTAATCTACATATTTTCTCTGTAGCTTATTTAAAAGGGGAAAAAGCCTCACAATGTGACACGACAAAAAATTTTACTATTCTCTCAAACCGACCTCACACCCAAACGCTAAACTTGACCTGTTTCTTTATTGCACTTCAAAGCTCATATCGGGTTTAAATAACCCTCTACCCCATTGGCATCTACTGAAATGTAGCTGAAGTGCTCCACTCACTTAGCACTTATCAGCATTTAGGATTGCTTTATTGGCTCTGGGCAGCGCTGCACACTTGCTCCTGTTGTGTCATTAATTAATCTCGGCCTCTGTTCTGCGTGGCCCAGAGCAGAAGACTCATGCCCGTTTTTTTTTTGTTGTTTTAGCAAAGTGCTCTTCATGGCAGACCCCCCCCAATTTCCCCTCGCCCCTCGGATTGGCACTGGCACTCTTCTTATCAGTGGTGGACATGCATAATTGATTCAGGAATGAGGAGTGAAATTACGATGATCTACGGAAAACGCCGACTCAGACCGGCGGGACTATTTTGGGTTTGCCAGGCCGGAAACTGTCTCTCTACGGGTGTCCAAGAGCTCACTTAACCTCAGGATGGTTTTCATGGACAGTAGCTACTTACTGTCTGGGCCTTTTACAGATTTGAAACATACTCCAAGTAATGCTTTAGTTTGGAAAGTTGGTTCAACAACCACTAATTTGTTCTTAATCTTCTCAATGGAACCATCTGTTTGAAAGAAAAGAGGTCCTGTTACAGTCAGTGGTTTGATTCAGACACGGTTTTGTATTATTTTTTTTTCTGCCTGTCTATGGATATAACAGCATTACGCTTGTATTGCGTGTGGCAGAAACCCAATATGGGCTAGAAAGCGGTGAAGAGCTGGTGTTTTTATGAAACGCTATACACTGTTTCGGCAGCTGAAGTATCTGTTTCCACACCTTCTGCGGGCCACAATCGATGAGCCTGATCCATTTCTGTGGAGTTTTGTGTGCAGTGTTTTCCCCTGGCCGTGGGTTAATGAATGGCCATTTTGCAGAGAGAGGGACTTTCTCTTGTCTCTCATCTCTCATCTCTGATCTCTGAGTGCTGGTAATCTCTCTCTCAGCTGATGGACCATTCTCCATAGACAAAGCAACTCTGCCGGAGCTTTCTGTTGCACATGGTTCAAGCAGAACACGAAACAAAGTTATTATAGTTTACTTATATGTATTATATTATATATTTTTTTGTGGGTTAGGTTTTTTTTTTATGTATGGCAGTGATATATCCCCAACAGAATACACAATGCAAGGTTATTAGTTCATTATTAATTTTAGATTATATGTTTATTTATTTATTTCTTTTGATTATTTATGGGCATGTTTTTTTTTTTTTTTTTTTTTTTTTTTTTTTACATCAACATGTACAGATCTAAATTTAGAGTTAGTTTAACTCTGAGGTACTGCATTGGAGTCTTTAGCACTGTCTAGAATTACATTACATGAACAGACATACTATGTAGCAAGGGCAAGTTATTTTACATAGATTGGTGCCACAAAATGTGCATTAAAATGCTCAGATCTGTACTCCGACTTCACCGCCATTAGTCTGTATAGTCCATGCGAGCTTGGCTTTTAGCTATATTAGAAACAAGCATTTGTTTAGCCCAGGGGAGACCAGAGTTACAGTCTCCTGTCTACTCGCTGTCATAACACTTGAGCTGTTCTCACCTCATTTCTGAACGAGCTGCTGATTTATAGGTTTAGAGGTGAACTGTGCAGCACATCATATTGTTAGAGAGAGGCCATTTATACATCGCTCGCTCTCGCTCTCTCACCTGTCCAACAGTATTGATTATGCTCTCCTTTTGAGCTCCCGTAGAGGTGATAGTGTGACCTTCCGAGCCGTTCCATTAGCGTTATTACTATTCAGTCCAATCACATTTTAGACTATAGACACACATACATGCTAACACACAACTGCATTGCTGCAAGTTCAGCTCTTTATTACTAATGTTTCGATTGAAAGAGATGAGAAAATGTCAAAATGTACAGGCATCAAATGACCATGATTAAATCAAAAGCACTCCCTATGGGGCATAGTAGCAAGTTCTTTACAAAGGCGGGTGTTGTGGGTGTTATTTTCCACGTTTGATAGCCATCTGATATTATATATTGATATATAATTTTCTCCCTGGGGTCTGCAGGGGTTCGATCTTGGCCTGCCAGCAGCCAAAATTGTGTTTATTTCTGAGTACATACTGTATAAATGGACATGGTTTCCTTCAGAATATTGAGACCTATAAATAGTAGAGTACATACAGCAATTAAATATAGATTCTGATGAAATGCATCATGGGAAGGTATCTTTCATGGAAAAATCCATATGAGACAGATTTATTGTCACTCTGATCACCTGTAGACACATGTGGCTCTGAATGCAGGTAATAAATGTCAATCTCTGATGGGCAACAGTGATCAGGCCTTCAGCAGAGGTGCATGGGAATGTAAAAAGAAGACAGACTATAAAAATATACCCCCCCAGATTCTGGTTTATTGTTTACCGAAACCTCACATTTCCCACTAAATCTTTCAAAAGAGACACCCCACTGTTCAAAACAAGGACTTCTCAGCCCCCAACCAGGGGTCAGGGTTAGGAAAGTTGATTAATCTGGCAGTGAGTCTAAATAGGATCATTACTCTGAGTTTAACATGGATATTGAATCTGATTAGCGGGAGTGCAAAACCAGACGAAAAGAAAGAACAGCATGACTTTTATTTAAATGCCACACACGTTCCCCCATTCGCTTGTCAGCGCTCAAACGCAGCATCCTGCAGCCCCCGGTTCTGTCTCTAATTGCAGTGTGAGATGAAATATGTCATTTGCTGTGATGTGACGTTGAATGGTAACAATAAATTGACGTGGCTGTGGAGGGCAGAGTAATGGAGAGAGTGGAGAGAAACCGGAAAGATATGATTAGTTGTTTGTTTTTTGTGTAAAACCTTCGCTCACAATATGCCTCCACTTGGGTTAGGCTGTTGGCAAACCCCAAATTCCCTCAATTTCGGTGCTTTGTGACTGTTATTATGGATTTTTGAGGCTGATAACGGTAAACAGTATCCAGAGGCCGTTGTTGTGTTTTCTGCGGCACATTTTTTGACTTTGATGTATCAGTGGGCCCAGCTGAGCTCCTTTTAAAGGGATAGTTTGCCAAAAATGAAAATGCTGTCATCATTTACTCTCCCTAATGTCATTATTTAGCCTACTGAAAATCTTTCACTTTGCTGTAGCTTTCAAATCAAATGGCAGCATTAGTTTTGATGTCAGTAATGTTTGGCTACTTGAGCCACTTGAGAACCAATCATATTTAGATGCCTAATGGTTTTGATGCACCTACTTCTACTACTACTACTATTATTTTTCAATAATATATAGACAAATGTTATATCATATAAGATGCATTTCATACAATAAACAAAAACATAGTAGTCTTTAAAAAGCGACTCATACAAAATTAAAATAATAATATTAATTGTAATATTTGTAAGCAATAAGGTACGAGAGGCTGTTTTATCGTGAATAAACCACAGCTATTGACCAATCAGAATCAAGGATTGGAACTAACCGTTAATAATCAATTAGTAAATTATTAATATATTATTATTATTATTTTACAATCTTATTTTTTTATAATAAATACTATTTTTAGTTTGTAATTTTGGGGATTGACCATGGGAAACAATGTTTTACTTGAGTTACTTGAGTAAATAATGAAAATTTTAATTTATTGAACTATTCTTTTAACAAATTGTGGTCTTGACTACAAAGGGAAAACATTTCCGAAAAAAAAAAATCCCGGCGCATCTGACTGATGACTAGGTCAGGCAATGAATCAACTGACCAGATGTTTGTAGTCTTTGTTGCCCTTGAGCTTTGACCTTGATCCCATGCCTGACCTTGACCCCTTTATGTAATGTGTTTGGGAAGACATGGACAGCTGGCATCATTGATTTTAGTGACCTTTCACATATTTGACACTGTTTTCGATCCCATTTTTCTGTTTGTTTACCCCATGCTTTGAATTTTCATATTTTGATCAAGTTCTTTTGGCTGACATGCTTGTGTGTGTTTTGATTAAACTGTGTACCGTTCACCTTGCCGATTCTGATGAAGCTTTCAGGCCCCAGAGGCCCCTGCCATTCGACCTGGCCAGGGATGGTTTGAGTGCATTTGTTGTGTTTTTGTTTTGGAGAGCAGGGAGTTGGGGATAGAAAGACACAACAGGGCAGTTTTGACTCATCTTCTTGTGGTTTGTTTTAAAATCAGTATCTCACTTTCTTTTGATGTCTCTCCCTTTGTCTCCCTCTGTCTGTCTCGCTCTCTCTTTGCTGTCATCTCTCGTTTAGGATGAAGGGTTTATGAATAGTGCAGAGGTTTACAGTGATTTCATCTCTGAAGTGACATCTAGCTACTGTAATGCACAGTTTGCGTTCACTATTCAATATCACATGCACAGGCACACACAGATCTTTGTTGCATCTCTGAATAATTTACATTTCGGGAGGCAGCATGTGTTACTGTAAGAAGTCAACTCAAACTGAGTGTCAGTTAGAATAAAAATACCTCCTAGATTGCTTGTTGCGGTATTAGAAAACCTTAAAAACCTCAAAGCTGCAGTTCACACGCTGTACTGAAAGACTGTTTCATTCCGCCTGTAAAAGTGCACTATGTAAGACATCAAAACATACAGATAGCATTTCACCAACAGCCATAGTATGTCAAAAATATAGCTTATCTTCAATATTTCTTCAGTGAGGAGAAGATTTGAACAGGGCTCTGTATGCTTTTTCATGTTTAATCCCATTTACTGTAATCGGAAAAGAGCAGATTCATTCCAGTCCTGTAATTTCCCTCAGAAACGAATCAGATTATGGCGCAAGACATCGGCAAACGCCATCTTGTTCATCCACTGTTAGAATGTGCAAACTAATCTTTTAATTCTGTGAATTTGTGTTGTTAGATTCTGTCGATTTTACTTAGTTTAGAAGGCCATCAATTATGGTTGTTATGAGAAAGATACACATTTATGATGATGATCATCACAAACATAAAGGCTTTAGAATAATGAAGTCTATTTCCCATTTCCATGATTAACGCTTGACATATCCCAGTTGTCCGACTACTGACACTCTACTGACTTTCTACAAACTACTGACACTCCAGCCCCTGTTTGAATATTTGATTATTATTATACTCATGAATTATAGATTGCTTTCCATCACTGAATATAGCTACAAACCAGTGATGTTGACATACAGAAACATGTGTGGCCATTAGGGGACTTTAATTTATTAATGCGAAACAAGCTTTGAACCATGTTAGCTTGAAAACATGATAATTATGAGGGGAAATGTCTCCAAATTGAAGTCAAACTCTAGCCATGGCCTAGTCCTGGGTTTATTTTTAAGTATAAAGTGGGTGTGAAGTTTTGAGCGAGACCACATTGGTAAAACTGTCATATAGTGAAGACAGAAATTGAATTGCAAGTGAAGAATAAGGCTCTATTTTTAATCTCTCCTCCATTTCAGCGAGTGGGGATGATAGGCTCCGAGTGCCACTGATGGAGGGATGATAGACCCCCCCCAACACCCTTCAGATAGCACAGCATCTTTCCTATCACACACATATACTAAGACCAATTCCTCTGCCAATTTTTTTGCGTCTATCTGTTAAGACAACAGCACCATCCCATCCCCTCTTCTAGATAAGCTCGTTCTTGAGCAGGAAAGACTTTTATTTGCTGATTTAATGATTTCAGGATGACATAAACCCTCCCTTATGCTCGTTATTTGATAACACTCTTTAAAACCTGTGTGCATGTATAAATGCAGGTGCATCTCCAACGCTTCCAACTACTGTATATAGGCTACCGTTTTCTTGTTGTTTTCTGGTGTTTAAAAAAAAAAATTATTAGACATATTAAGAACTATAATGCTTGTGTTTGTCTTTGACATTGTGTTGATTATATTATATACAGTTATATACACTTGTCTCTGAAAACAGGTTTATATTTTATCCAATAATGGAACATTGACTCTCATGCATTTTTTATTTATTTTTTTTTTTTTTTTATACTGAGCACATCTGAATAGTATTTGAAAATGTTTCAAATTTTCGTTGAAAGTTTCAAAACTTGATTAGTCACATTTTAATAAGTATTCATGGTTTGGCCATTTTGTTAAATGCATTATGTGTTATTTCATAATCATTAATCAAATTATTACGAAAAGTGTGAGTTATAACTATGGTTAGGCTACCTTTGTTTGCTTAAACACACAACTACATATAAGGAATTAATAATTCATTGAATACACAGGCTTCATAGAAAGTGTTTATTTCCCCCCGTCCTCTTCTGTCTGCCTTTTTCACCATCTTGATCTCACAGGCTCTTTCTTTATGTCTGAAGATGAAAGTCTCCCCATGACTCTTTTCTGAATCCCTCAATGAGCCCAAATTAACAGGGAGGGACAGCGGCCCCTCCTCAAACTGCCTCTCGCTGCAGGCTGTGCGGCAGAGGATCCGGGAACAAGGCATGGGATCCGGGTGCAGCCCCCTCTGGGTAACGGGACGTCATCAGAGTTAGTGTATTATGGGGGGGTGTCGTGGGGCGTGTGTCAGTGGGGGTCTGAATCGGGCATTGTGAAGAGTTTTTTTTTATTAAACCGTAATCCGGGCAGCTGTTCTGGATAGATGCCCGCTCCCCAAACACACCGCCTCGCTGCGACTCTCTGCCTTTGTGGCTTCCGCCTGTGGGCAATAGATTCCTCTAATTATACACATCAAAACACGCACACATCAACATGCTGGTGTCATTTTCCGTTATATCATGGCACACAATGTGCCTTCGTTATTGTGCAATTCACCTGGGTACCATTTGTGTGCATGTCTGGGTGCGATATGAATCGCACGCGTGCCAAAATATTAATCAAGTTTATATGTGTCATAATAATTAATGACTTCAGTTGAAGGTACAGCTGTACCCCCTTTCTGGAGATGTATCTACATTAACATAAACACACGCTCATCAACCCTTCACACTTAAACACAGTAGTGGGATCTAAGGAGCTCCTTATACCTGCAGCTGGCTTTTGATTGAGTCGTGTCTCGCCGGGGGACTTCTCAAGGCGAGACATGTGCGTCCCTCCCTTAATTGCCCCTTCAGCCGCCTGCCAACTTTAGGTTCCCCCTTTTTAGTGTCCGACTGCCATTGCCTTTTTTTTTTTTTTGGACGGCAGATATCAAAAGTGCCACGATCTCAGCGTCTGGATCTCCCATGGCTTTCAAATGTGTATTGAAATGAAGCTAATAACCGGTTTAACTCTCACCCTGTGGGATCATTGTTCGTATGGGCTGAACCTAACACCACTGGTGCACAGATTAATCTACCCATGATGGTCAATAAAAGATCATAAAGATCCTTATGCCACTCATCTAACCAAAGAGGAGAAAGAAACAAAAATGCAGAGATTTGAAATGTTACACATTCTTTTTTTTCTAAAACATGCTTATTTTGGCATTTGAAAGATCTTTACCAGAAGCTTTGTGCCCATTAAAAACTGCCCCCTCAGATATTTGAGCCAAGTGAAAATTTTCACCGGAGCCAAGTCTGAAATTCTGTTGCAGCAGTTGAGAAAAATTACACTTTTCCATGTTTAAATTTGGTTGGTTTGTACTTTTCCACAGATATATTTTTTTTTTTTAATCAAAATTTTGCCATTTACCCAGCAACATGCAGCTTAATATGAGCCATTGTTCTACGTAAAACACAAAAGGAGTTAGTGTCAAAGCTGCTATTTTACATACAGTAAAATAAAAATGCATGTTGATTAGCTGATCATGATCATGAAGATCAGCTGCAGTTTTACTTGGTTCATTAAAATGTCAAAAGAAAGAAAGGAAGGAAGAAAGAAGGGCAGATATTTTAAAGCTGAAGGTGGTGGTTTGCTCTTTGATGTGTTAAGTGTGCGAGTGGGCTCGGTGCAGTAGTGTTGCTCTTTTATAACAGCAGGAGTGGGGCTGGGGTCCTGATCCCACTCCGTCAGCTCAAGTGCCACGTCAAGTGCCGTGCAGCTGCAGATATGAATATCAAGAACCGGATTCAAATCAGGCTAACTTATTAGATCAGTTGACTTCCTTCTGCCTGTGTGCATGTGTATATTCCAAGAAGGAAGTATGACAGTCTATTCATTCATGAATCAGCTGGTTGTAGGTGCATGCAGTATGGTGCTAAATTTAATACACACTACTGTCCTGTTTTAAAGTAACACTACTTGATTAGATATCCACATCTGTCTGTCTTAGCGCACTGTGACATTGGTTCAGTGAAAGCCTCTGGAGAGAGACGCTGCTTCAGGCTGTATGTGTCTGGCAAAATATCTGGATTAAAAATACATGTATGTGATGATCAGACTGTCAGACCGAGTTAGACAGTTGAAGAGAGGAGGAAAGATTCTGTGAAATATATTGTTCTCATGCATCTGGAATCGATGCTTTTGTTTGTGATGACTGAATCTGATGCCGAATAATTTGATTCAGCATTTGATTAAGCATTGGAATCCAATTACCTAATATTACTCAGACTTAAAAAACAAACGTCATGATGTGCTTTATATTGCGGACATGTTATGTTACTTGTGTCATTGTTCAGAAGTCAGTTGAAATACAGAATTGCTCTGCAGGAACTTTACAAATCCTCCAGCATGAAAGCCAGTGTGATTTTTGCAGTGAAATTATGTGGCCAGTGTCTGCTTGTTACTGTTTATTTCTCTCTCACACACATTGTTCCTCTTTCACAATAATGAGTAAAGTCAGGCGAGCCAACTGAAATGATTAAGATACAGTATGTTTACTGTTGTGAGATGGACAGTGGTGGCCTTTCTCTGCATTGTTTTTTCCCCTTCCCTGTTACTGAGTGTGAAATGAGAGAAAGAGAGAGAGAAAAGAGTCTTAAAGAGCAAGAAACGGAGCTAGCCAGAGCTGAATCAATCCTACTTGTTTGTCTTGTGAGGTGACACTTTGAAAAGGGTAGCATTTCTCACCATTTTTTTTTTTTTGTTCTAGCTTGGGCGTTGAAGCGCAAAAGTTTTAAAAGCAACACCTTTAAGGTGTCACTTTTTAGAGAGTAATTTTGGGGATAGCTGTTTTCTGTGATTGAGAGCTTATACAGTGGGCGTCTGGAGGAACAGACAGGAAATGGCATCTGTCCAGAGAAGTGTCAGACATCCGTTTGAAAAGGTTGCTTCTGTCTATCCAGATGACAGCTTTTTTTTGTTTGTTTGTTTTATACTGAAACTGATGTCCTCCGATGTAATTGCTTTTTTGTTTGTGTATTTGTCTAGAAACATTTGAACACATTATTCACAGTTCTATATAAGTGTCTAGTCAATTTTAAACAGTAATTTGGTTTTTAGTGTTGAAATTAAGAATTCTTCTCATTCCCGCACACAGAATCAGCATAGAAATTGTGAAAAAAGTCTGAAGATATTGTTTCCTGGCCAATCTAAACCTCAGCAATCCAGCCGTTTCGGTCCACAGTAGTAAACATTACACCAGGAAATACATGTTCATGCTGTGAGCTGTTCAATGACCTTGCATAGAAAACTCTGTAATACTTACTTTTCTTCACAGTTGCCTTTCACACAGAGTTTTTATAGTTGGTAAGTGCATTTGAGAAAATCACAGCTGTGCGCTGAAGAGACAATCACTGTTGGCACTCAAGTTCCTTGAGGAGATCAGTGTTGAAATATCTTCATTGTGCAACTGTATAATGAACTTGTGACCCAGAATGCTCCTTTTCTCACCATTAATGCAGTCTTGAAAATAGTTTTCATTGCTTTCCACTGTATATAGCGACTATACAGTTTTTCGTTACATTACTAGTTCCTCAGATCAAGGTCTAGGTTCCGTAAAGCTGCAGTAAAAATGCAGAATCTGACTTGAAAAAGTTTGTGTCTGACCGTATGGGTGTTTTCTTTGTGTGCATATCAACTCCTTTGTTCCTTTCAACACTAATGGGAATGAATTTTAAATAGGTGCCGGTTGACGTATGGCCATGTGTTTACGGGTTCTCACATATGCTAGTTGTCTGTGTGTTTAATGACAGACTCTAGTGTTGCTGACAGTCTGTTTGGACCGTGTGTCTGCTTGTGTTGTCATAGATTTATGGCATTACATTACCCAAGAACGACACCGGGCCACTTACCCTCAGTCCCATGTGTGCATTAGCACACCTCCTCAACACGCACACACACACACGTCCCATACATCAGACACTTGCCCACGTGCGCGTCTGTCTCTAAAGTGCAGGTCGGTGACCGTACGACTGAGTTGGTTCAATATCACAGCAGCTGTGTGCGATCTCATCCTGAGAGCAGAGGGCAGGACATGAGCATTGCTTTAATGGCTTTGAACTCATGTTGGCCGCTAAATGAGCGTATATCCACACTTACACTTCCTGCACACACATACACCCTTCACATCATCGTCACTGAATAATTCCACTCTGTTGGAAAGTTTCCAGCCTGTGCTTATTAATGGAGTGAGATGAACAAACTGTAACCAGCCTGCTTGAAGAACGATGAGAAAGACGCAGGAATAGGGACACCCATTATTTTGGGCTCAAAGTGTTAACAAAAAAGCTTCATCATGCTTCATTCTGCTCTGTGTGCTCCAACTTCTCTCGCCCTTGCTCTGTTTCTTAATTGTTCTGCCTTTCTGTCTTATTTCCATCTCGGCTAAAATGTTTAATGTGTGTGTTTTTTGGAGTGTGAAAATTGTCTTTTTACACCAATCACATAGCATATAAACTGATTAGTGGTGTTTATCATGGCAAGCATCACTACTACTAGTGCTGATTTTTTTTAACCACCAAGAATACCCTAGCAATGCATTAAAAATCAGCTTGTAACTCCTTAGAAACTGCATAGCAACGCCATAGGAACTGCCTATTTTTGCACATTTTCTTGCCGTTGCTCATCTGTATTTTTTCAGTCTTCACATGCAGTATTTTGCAATATGGTTTAATAACCTACTTGATAAATGCTTGTTTTCCGTTGATATTTCCTGCCATGTGGGAGAATCTTGGAGTCTTCCTTTTTAGTGCAGTATCAACACGCACACCTAATGTGACGTCAGAGTTCAAAATCTTGTTATTTGTTTTTCTTTTCCTTGTATTGGACTCGTGCCAGTCTAATTGCATAGTACATGCACTTTTTATTTTTACTGTCCTTCATTCTGTTGATGTTGTGAGTGCACACACACACATTGTCCCCTGAAGAGTCTTATATTGTGTGACCTGTGTTTTATTTTTTTGTTTTTGAGACCTGTAGAGTTTGGCACCCGACTTCTCCAGATGCCACACGCTGAAAGCATATGCTATCTTTCTCTGCATAGCACTGTGGTTTGCTGTGGTTTCATTGCACTCTTCCAGACATTGCTTTCTTTGTGTCTTTTTTTCTGGCAGTGTTTATGAGCACTTTTGTTTGTTTATGCACCTGTCTCTTCTTCAGTCTCTCCTGCCAATCTTTCAATCCAATGCTCCAGTCTCTACCTCTTTTTCTCTTGGTCTTTGGTCTTTCTTTCCCATCGTTGGGCTCGGATAAAACAATTCTATATTTAGTTTTGTGTGCTTCCTAAGGCAAGCGTCACTTTTATTATTGCTCATAGTTGGTTAGTGGCCAGTAAGCACCCGCCATAGTAACCACGTAGAAACACGAGATGCACCAATCATATTTTATTCAGAACGCGTAAAAACAGGTTAAAAACTGAATTGTGACTTTTTTTTTTTTTTTTTTAGAAATAACCCACTCAGCAGAATAAAAAAGGTTTTGTTTGTTTTTGGTTTGGTTTTTGGTTTGGTGTGTCCATACAGTGAATGTCAAAGGGGCTCAGTGTTTGACCCCATTCAGTTTCATTGTATTAATGACAACAGTCTTTTGTATTTAAAGAAGAAAGTAAGTCATACTGGTTTTGAATTTCATGGTGGAGAGTAAATCATGGTGAACTATCTCTTTAACATTTTATCCATCAAAAAGGTCTTTGTGGCCTTGAACCATAGCAGATCAGGAACCCCTTTTGCTCTACAGAGACAGTGAGTTTCCTTCTGCAGTCACCCTGATGACGTGTGTAGTGAATGCTCATGAGTGTGAATGTGTTTGTGTGTGTGCACATGTATGTGAGTTATTCTGTACCATGTCCAGGCTTGCTCTTTCACTTGGGAACTCAAGGTGGAAACACAATAGATGTATCTAAATCTTTCCGCTAAAAGTTACATTTACCTACCATAGAACTAAGTTAGAATAGTGTATGTGTGGTTGAGTCCAGGTTACAGGGCCTCAGCAGGGACTGTGTGTTTTGGAGTATGAGGGAGCAGGGAGTTCTCCAGTGGGGGTTTTCCTCTTCCACAGGCCCTGGAGGACATGGCGTTTGCCTCAACTAGTATTGTCATCAACCTACGGCAGGAAAACACACACATACACAAGCGCGGTCTGATCAATGGGCTGATGTCTGTTTTGAGATTTATCCTGTAGCTCCTCTGACAGTGCAGCGGGTTTTAAAAGACTGTAACTCAGGCAGGGTGGACAAACACCGCCAGACATTCATCTCCTCTCTGTTCAACTCCACTCGCTCACTGCCT
This sequence comes from Pimephales promelas, assembly GCF_016745375.1. The sequence goes on from NW_024121144.1 coordinate 7,747,338, forward strand.
AAAACTGACCATTTATGGAGAGAGAGAGAGAAAGAAAGAGAGACTGAACGAGAGAGAGAAGAGAATACCAAGCAAGAATCCTTAGAGAATGAAAATGATTTAACGTAAAGATCTGCAGAAAAGGAACAGAGTGGAGGAGAAGAGAGAAGGAAAGAAATAGAGCAAGCTCTGTGATGTACTGGCTTATGTCTCTGCATCCCAAAGTCTCTGTGATCTGCGGCTCCACTGCAGTCATGCACCATGATTCTCACTTAGATGCAATCTTGATAATGTTTGACCACTGGAGATGTCATATCACATTTATTTGATTATTTGCATTAACAGAACAGAACTTCTAAATCAAAAATATAAAAGCAGCAGCAGCGCAAACGTTTTTAAACAGCATTTTTCCCATTTATTAGTTTTATTCATTTAATTTAATTTCTGACCTCATATTAATTGCCAGACCAGATATTGGAAAATACACACACACACACACACATATATATATATATATATATATATATATATATATTAGGGCTGTGCAAAAATTAATTGTGATTAATCACATCCAAAATAAAAGTCTGTGTTTACATAATATATTTGTGTGTGCTGTGTATAATTATTTTGTATATATAAATACATATGCATGCAAGTATAAATTTAAGAATTATTTGCGCTTAAATTATGTATATATATATATATATATATATAAATACAAAATCTATATTATATAAATGAAGAGTTCAGATGCAAAAGCCTCTAAATGCCATTTGAAATTTTCTTCTTTAATGATGATTTTTATCAAGCTTGTATATTTAAGTTCAGTAATTTCACTTAAATAACAATTAATAGGTAATTATCATTGCCATTTAAGTGAAATCACCAAACTTAAATATACAAGTTTGATAAAAATCATCATTAAAGAAGAAAATTTCAAATGGCATTTAGAGGCTTTTGCATCTGAACTCTTCGAATATTTTATATATGAATAACACATTTTCTTAAATTTATACATGCATGTGTGTGTATTTATATATACAAAATAATTATATACAGCACACACAAATATATTATGTAAACACAGACTTTTATTTTGGATGCAATTAATCGCAATTATTTTTTGCACAGCCCTAATATATATATATATATATATATATATATATATATATTAAATATATTAGCTTACCTTAAATGACTTAATGCAGTTTTAAAATGAAATTTGTTTGTCAAATCTGTTTTACAGGTCTAACTGTGTCCCTCTAATTGGACTGGAATGTTCTGTCTTGTTGTGAGTCTTCTGTAGACATCTATTCCTCCCCAAGAGGGCTGTATGTACCTGTTGCCTGTAAATTCAGCCTCTCAGGGGACATCTGTGTTTACCAGAGCTCATGCAACAGGATTTAAGTGGGATGATTTTGACTCTGTTTTCGTTGTGTAGAGTAGATGTTCAACACTAACTGAAGTAGCTGGTCCCTTTTGTGGTCGAATTTAAAATCCTTTCATATCCTAGACATGGTAGCCATTTTGTTTTCTGCATCCAAGAAAGTTTAAACTGAAGTTAAAGTTTCGGAGATCAATGAATAGTTTTAGGGAAATGCTTCTTGGCATTTATTGAGCCTTGGAGAAATCATGTTGTCTTAATAGTTCACGCTCTAATGCGCACGTGGGTTTCGCTTTATTTGGGTAGAAATGTCTATAAACAATTTCATCGAAGAGGCCTTCATACTGCGCTTTGCACACTGGAACGGTGTAATGTAATAAATCAATTCGCCCGTGGGTCTTGACACGTCTGGCAGCTCTGTGAAAGCCTGGCGTAAACACACTGATATAATCTGCTTCTGATCGGCATGGAAACTTGATACCTTATTAAATGTTTCGCTAGCACTGATGCTCATGCCTGGAGCTAATTGGGGAGTCTGCATGTGTGTTTGTGTGTATGCATCGCCTCTCTTTAACCCCTTAATGTCCTAGAGCAGATGCCTGCATGCCAACCTTGCCTTGCCCAATGATAAGCTCAGGTGTTAATGAAACATTAGACAAATATTATTCTTGGGTGAGAATGGCAGTTAACCCCATAATAATGCATGAGCTTTTCTGTCATTTGACTGAATAAATGCGTTTGTCAAATTGCATTGCAATAATGTAGAATTAGAGTAAATATATTATTATGGGTTCATATTTCAGCAATTGTGTGTACATATCATTTGCTTTTATCAAAATAGGCATTATATCATCCATTGACCACCCTGCACTCGAGATATCAGCTAATGAAAATCCCATATCAGTTAACAACTAGTTGCTTATCTCCATCTCCTCCATCTCCTTTCATGTATTCTCATTAGTTTTACCGAGTCTGAAGTCTGCAGTGAGCATTTGGTGCCTGGTGCTGAGACTCTTTAGCTCAGTGACCCAGTAAATCCTCTCAGATGTGTGGCCTCCTGCCCCCTGCTATACACAGGCCATTAGATCTGCCCCAGAGTCCAGGGACCAACCTGAGAGAGAGGGAGAGAGATGAAGGGATGAATGAGACTTAACACCAGCATCAGAGATGATCTCATCACTCTTTGCCATTCAGTCAGTTGTATATATAAAACCATATCAGTGTTTCTTTATATTTTTACTGTATTTTTTTTAATGACATAATGGGACCAGGAATATGTTTTTAGAAATTAAATTAGTTTGTCTTGCTGACTTTAATCATTTTAGTTTTGATAGCTATGTCCACAGTTTTTGTGTCAAAACTCAGCTGGTATCTGTAAGCTTGTCAAAATGCTTCTCAATGCGTTATGTTAGACGCAGCTGCATGCTACGAATCTGCTCAGCAGAACTGTACGAGTGAGAAATGAGCTGTTGTGTCCAAGCTGGAAGCCATCTTACTGGATCACAGACGAGGGAGAGAGAGAGAGAGAGGCCACGTTTATTGCTCTTTACAACCGCCGCTGCACCTGAATAAGAGAAGCGAGGGATTTTTCCGATACTCGCAAGAGCGATGGAGAAAGAGGGAGGAAAAAAGAGAAGGGGGAAGAGAGAACAGAAGGAGGGGTGGGGGATAGAGTCAGCTACGCAAATAAACAACTTTGCTCAGTTGATTTGAATTATTCAGGGTTGTCAACAGCAGAGAACCAGAGAAACAGCCCAACAAATAACAAATTACACCATCAAGCTCACTGGGGCGGAATAGACGGAGTGTTTGGTTGTGCGGTGAGAGCTGGAACATGCAGAATTGGAAATTAAAGGAATGCAAATGCGCTTCACAAGAACATGTGTTTGCCTGTAAATGCCGTCAGGTTACATAGTACAAATCTCATATGAGGTTTTATCAAAGCTTATTTAATTTTACATAGGGGGAATGAACATTATGTAAATGGAGGGGTATAAGCACATTTGTGTTGAACCTTTCAAAAGCAAACTGGATATATACTGTAATTGTTGTACAAATGCAAATGCATAGAAATTAATGTAACAATTTAATTTAAGTCTAACCATTTACAAAGTCGGCAAATGTAGCCTATAATGCCTAGTGTATTAAAGAACCATTACTGAATGATTGAATAAATTCAGGCTTATTAAACAGTCTACAATTTTAGTCGGAATGATTTTGGCCTCTTGTGTGTCATTTATAAAAAGTTACACACAGGTACATAGAGGACAACAATGTTTGTGTCAAACAAACCGGCTTGGGAGCGCAGACTTAAGTTTGGTCTCATTTTAAAGTAGACCCATGGCAGATTATTGTTGAAGTCAAAGAATAGGTTTAAGTTTATGGAAATTATTTTTGAACATTATTTTATATCAAATTCATATTTTATGAAACATGTCGAACTTTAAAATGGTTAGAAAATCTAAGCCATACAGTATTTTATTAAGTTGTGTTCCAAATTTGAGGTTGATTCAAAATGAAATTCAAAATTAGCTTTCAATAAGATTTTGTTTGTGCGCAGTACCAAAATTTTTTACCCATTAGATGCCAGGAAAACTGGTGCACACAGTGGTTGGATTTGTGATTTGCAGTAGAATTTCTCTCTCTCTCAAATATTACAAGCACAAACTCAGACAATTTATTTTTTATTACACCCATATAAACCACACTCTGACATCCAACACATCCAGACAATTATAGCTGCATAATTTATCCAATTGACTCCATAATAATCATAAGCAGAAAACCAAAATAAAGCGAGTATTTGCTTTATAGGCCAAACTTGAGAGAATGTCACCATCTGGTAAAAAAAATGTTAATAAATTAAATTTTGCCGACAGAATGAAAGCCTATTTACATATATTGCATAATTTTATAGTTAAATGGCCCTGGGATTAAAAAAAGTTTCAATGGGGACATTTTTGTCCCTAAGGTCTTGAGTGGAACTATTTTGCGTACCTAGTGCAAAATAGATTTATTAAAGAAAGTGGGGGTGGAAAAGTAAAAAAAAATAAAATAAAAATAAATAAATAATAATAATAATAATAATAATAATAATAATAAATACACTCCTGTGCCAGAATTTATGCAGCTGGCATTAAGAAAAAAAAAAAAAAAATGAACAAGACAAAAATGTCCACAAGGTCGCACAAGGGTTAATTAAATTGCAGGTTTAATTCTCTAAGTAAGCTCAGATGTTTCACATAGTGCACCTGCATCGCTGAAAGCACCAGTGAGGTTGATAAAGCATGGCTTTCACCTGCGTCACCTTTACACCTGAGACCAGCAGGTCTCTCCCCATCCCTTGTATTCTGTCTCTTTCTTCCAGGAGAGTGCACAGGTGGATAAATCCTTTCCTGGACTGTTTAAATAGGCCATTCCTGTAAAAATAGCACAGATCCAGCCGATGACGGACGGAGTTGCCATTTTACAACTTGGTTCATTGCAGACTAACAAGATCTGTTTAAAGACAGAAGGAAAACAAGTTTCTTAACCTTGAACTTTCTTTCTACTGTCCCTGTTTCCATGGCAATACACTCTAAAAAATGATGTGTTGGATTTACTTAAAATATATATGCACCATTTTTGCATCATACTTTTTAAGTAATCCCAACTTGGAATAATTTTACTTAAAATTAACAAGAAAATCTTTGTTATATGTACTTAATTATTTGAGTTCACGCAACATTCTTTACTTAAAAATGTATGCATCACGTTACATATATTTTTAAGTAAAGAATGTCACGTGAACTCAAATATTTAAGATTATTTTATGTAAAATTATACCAAGTTAAAAATTTACTTAATTAAATGATTACGGATTACTTAAAAAGTATGACGCAAAAATGGTGCATATATCTTTTAAGTAAATCCAACACAGTGCAGGCCATGTGAGATCAAAACAAATCTTAGTTCTGTTTACTTAACATTTAAGCTCATTTATATATAAAAAATAAGACAATTAAATCAGTTGAACCAACCATTTTAACTTATTTTAGATCTTCAGCTTACATGTCTTAAAATAAATTAAACATGCAAATCACACACAATAAAGCATTTCACTTTATTATTATTTATTTATTATTTTTTACCCAAAACTTTTAAATTGCATCTTAAAATATATTAAAATAGAAAATAGTTGTTAAAATAATAATAATAATAATAGTCACAATATTACAGTTTTTTCTTGGATCAAAGAAATGAAGGCTTGGTGGGCAGAAGATATATAGGCTTATATATTTATTTTTTTCAAAAATCAATAAAAAACAATTAAATGTAACAAATTAGTCCATTATTAAATGCCTATAAATATAAAAATGTGTCTATTAATATCTATTAATTTAAACAAAACAGAAGTTAATTAATGACTTTTGTCCAGAGGTTTTGAACGAATCTCTTCAGTAACTACTGCAAAACAGTAGATCTACAATCTTTATTTGAAGCTAAACTTTTGTTTAAAGGGTATTTACTTATTTTGATAATAATTTTGAAGGTTTAATTTACTGAATGTCGCTGTCATTTAGGAATAATATTGTGCTAGAATCAAGATTGCCATTATTTAATGATAAATTGTGCACATGGAGCTGTAGGCAATGTGTTTTTGAATGTAATATTTATGTTAACGTTAACCCGCGCCCAAAGCCCCCTTTCCCACAATCCATGTATAGATAGAGAATATGGGAATTTGTAAATATGCAAGGTACATTTGTTTTATCCAAAAACAACTCGCTAATAAAGTAGGCCTATAATCTAGGCTATCCGTGGGGGAGAAAGCGCCGTCCGAATTGGTAACCGAACGCGTCAAACACGTCGCGTCTAGTTAGATGCTTGAATCTTCCGCAGCCCGCTCAAGTTCAAATTTTTCTACCGAGGAAGACTTTCGCGGCAAACGAGTCACCCAATTCGTGACGCCCGGCGCGAATGATGCGTCTTCGCGTCTTTGCATTGACTATGAATGTAATCTGCTATCGCAAGTAATTAAATTCACGTTCTGTGTGAACACACCATTAATGCATAAGCCAACATCATGGTCATATATTTTGAAAAAACACAATATACTCTTCAAATACTCGCGTGCAAAACACTTATTTCATTCATTAACATGTAGACTAAAAACGTTTACATTCGTAAGTAACACGTTTCTAATTGTTGATGCACAATTTGTAGCAATTCTGAAATTCAGTTAAAAGTAAATTTCTTGACCAAAAATGCAATAAATGATCATGTGTAGGCCTAAGTACAAAAAATAAGCTTACCTCTTCTCAACGTCTTCACATGTGCTGTGAAATAAAATGGCTTAACATTTTTGTCTGGATAGGCATCACGGGAAATTGCATCACGTGGCTAATATAGTTACTTAAAATGATATGCTAGATTTACTTAATTTTGACGCAAGTTGACATGCCTTATGTATTTTTCATTTTATTTATACATACATTTAAGTGCACCTAGTAACTTATATTTTTGTGTTACACACACTATATATTTTAAGTAAACGTTGAAAAGTTATGAATACTTATTTTTTTATGTTTGATCCAATTACTTTTATAAGTAATGGTTGTTCAGCCAACGAATCGTTTTTTAGAGTGTAGCGCTAGTTCAGAATAGAGTAGTTCCTCTCTCCTGCCTTTAGCTCAGTCACAGATACACCGCTCAATCCCTTTATCAGCAGTTCTGGAGGATAACATAGCACTTCTCACACAAACATGTACACACACACACACAGACACACATACAAACAGCTGTCAGGAATTCACAGCAGCACACAAATCCCAGCATGCCCCTCTACCCACTTCATGCCAGTCTCTGTGGAAACTGGTGTGCAGGGACAGACAGAAACATGCAGTGTACAGGTGTAGCCTGAGAGATAGTCTTGACAGACTCCAGCCTGGTGACACTCTCCTGTCTGTCTTCACAAAATGTTGTGCAGTGGACAAGTATCTACATTATTATTGGAAGATTTGTTTGGATTCAAGTTTTTCATCTGTGGAGTCCCTTGTTAATGACATCACAACATATGTCATCTGTTCACACTTGGCAGGTGCTGCGTCACACCAGAGTCATTCTCACTCTTGGGGGAAAGAAAAAAACAACACTAGGTATTGCCCCACACGTTCACACATCTGAAAAAGCTTACTTGGCATCCACTGTTTGCCACGGGCAACATGATGTGTTTGTCTCTAATGGCTCCTGCATCAGGCTGGGGAATATGATGGAAAACACTCGAGCTGTGTCTGATGCAACGAGAGCTTCTAGCTTCCTCCTTTCTTCTGTCTTTCCCTCCCTCTTTACCACCACAAAACGTGACCAATTCAGAGATGAATCTTTCAAAATCTCTTAAGAATCGGCCATATTTTACCCCAAAATCAAAATAAAGATACAATTTTACTGAAATTAGAAGAAAAAAAGGCTCATGTTTAGAGCGAATGTGATGATTATCTGATAGTTGAGCATATTTCTGGTACATTTCTCATTGTAATTCCAAAAATAACTACAATAATAAAATTACAAAAATAGAAAAATCACAGTCGAAATCAGAGCTATCAGAGCTTCATATATTGCATTAAAAAAGGGAATTATGAAAATTGATATGAAAATTTTGGGTCAGATGTGCTTAATTGTCAAAAAAAAAGAAAAAGAAAAATTTTGCTGACCAAGAACTTCCACCTAATGCACACGTACTCAAAAAAAAAAAAACAATTCAAAAATAGTGCAGCTGGAACTCATCCCATCCCTATACAATCCCTCTATTCCGAATTAGTGGCTAGCCAAGGAAATTCTTTTGGCCACCAATAAACACTTGGCCAGAAGTGTTTTTTTGTGTCTTCGTCTTTCTTCTCTTCCGCATATTTTCATCCCTCTATTCCACACACGCCCGCCTCCTCTGCATCCCATTTCTTTCCCAGTAGCCCTGCTGATTGAACAGAGCTACATATCTTAAGCTGAAAACACTGCCAACAATTAGAACCATTACTGCCAATTTCGCCACCTGCAGCCCTACTGAAACGAAGAGTGGAGCCTGAGCCAGTGTTTTATTTGCTGGAACGCCACTACGCACAATGTTTAATTACAACTAAGCAGCCAACATTCATTCTATCTGTCTTTGAATATACAGTACACTGCTCGTTCCTTCCTGCCAGCTCGGTCTTTCCGTCACCGATTTTTCTCTTTCTTTTTAAATATGTGTGACGTGAAGTGGGCGTGTTGGATTTGTTTGCTTTGTTAGGAAGTGTTGGATCGGTTTCCTTCGGGATCAGAGAGGTCCCATCTCCGCTGTTGGTTACACAAACACACTCACACACACAATTAAATATCGTGACCACGCCTGCATCAATGCAAGAGAGCTGCACTCAGCACCTGCAGCTGGGTTGGACAGCCTCTCTCTGAATCCTAATTCACCTCATAAATAGGAAAGAGAAAAAGGCCATTCCTTTGTTGCATCTCAACGAGCAAAGAGTGAGTGTGTGCGTCAGTGCCAGCTAAAACGCTTGAATGGGGCTCCCAGATTACTCCAAAGTGCAGTCGTTTCAATGACATGACAAGCTTGTCAATTGCTTGTGTTATTCTTCTCTTGCGTAAATGGTTTGTCTAAGCGTTTGGGCATGCTATTCTGTTTTAATGGGTTTTAATGGTTCTGAAGAGGGCCCTGTTGCAGGGGCTTGTTTAAGAAAAATGCTCAAGGGCGGAGTCCCGCCGCCTCGCTTTTCGAGTTCTTATTCGCAGCGCCAGAGCCTTCTCATCCCGTCTCATTTTGCATCCTCTCCTATGAATAAGTGATGAGATTTCATACATCACTGACCTCGGGCCTTTTTTACAAGTTCATCAATCATCGAGCCCCCCCCCCCTTCTCATGAGGAGCAGATGTTTGGGGATTCAGACGTTTGAGGGGTACCACACTACCGATGACCACCATCAGCATCTGACCCCACACAGACCTGAGTCAGCACGTAGACAGGAAGAAAAGTTAAATTAGGCTTTATTGGGAAAGAATATGTTGGGAGAGTTGAGAAGTTATGAAGCAAGATAGGCAACGAAAGCATGTGGGAGAGGTATTAAATGAGCCTTGAGGGATCATTGATCTGCTGAAAGTGCAAAGTCTGCATTGAATCGTAAGTGTAGAAGCTGTGCTTTGAACTTGTACAACATGTTTGTGTGAGAGGGAACGACAGAAAAGAGAGATGGAGACAATGTCTGAATCAAACTGACTGCAGTTGTGTTTGATATGAATGTGCTGTTAGAATCATACAGTAGGATAAAAGTAAAAACACAATCAAATTATGACAAATTTTCACAATTTTGGGTTTTAATAAGATTTGTTTTGGAAATAAAATGAATACTTTTATTCAGCAAGGATCCATTTGAGGTGACAGTAAAGTCTTTGTATCACGTTATAAGAGATTTGTTTCAAATAAACATTTTATTCTTGAACTTTCTTTTTATCAATGAATCATGAGAAAATGTATCATGGTTTCAACGAAAATATTATTCAGCACAACTAATAATTAAAAAAATAAATTATTTGTGTAGTTATATCCTTTTACAATCACAATAAATTGAGTAAAGTTTAAACTACAATAATGTGGTTTCTCACAGTAGTCATAAAGGGTTAGTTCACCCAAAAATGACCCAAAAAAAGACCTCCGTTCGTCATCGGAACACAGTTTAAGCTATTTTAGATTTAGTCCGAGAGTTTTCTGTCCCTCCATTGAAAATGTATTCACGGTATACCGTCCTTGTCCAGAAAGGAAATACAGACATCATCAAAGTAGTCCATATGACACCAGTGGGTTAGTTAGAATGTTCTGAAGCATTGAAAATACATTTTGGTCCAAAAATAACAAAAAAACTGTGACTTTATTCAGCATTGTATTCTCTTCCGGTTCTGTTGTCAAGCCACGTTTAGTGATGCTGATGACGTAAGACGCTGCTGACATGTATTTGGTGCGAAAGAGCTTCGTTCACAGTCTGAGGGAGATGCCGAAGATGAGCAGAGGTCTTACTGGCTTGGAATCAATGATATAATTTTCATTTTTGGGTGAACTACAGTAACCCTTCAAATATTTGAGAGACATTTAAAATGATTCCATTTGATCGTGGCATTTGGCACAGTTTCAGTTGTGATCCAATTGTGGCACATCACAATATATATTGTCATGTTGTAGTTTATACAAGCTATCCAGCACTAGATTTTGAATACATCAGCACCATACATGTAGTTAGTGATCTCAAAATGAATAGAGAACGTTTCCTTTTGCCGTTTGTAAACGGTATATAAAAGTAAAATCAATATTTATTTTCTTATCAGAGATTACGTTCCAAATAAATGTGGTTGCAGAATGCTGCAGTACTTGATAATACTTATTTGTGCAACCAATAGATTGCAATCAGTCTTTAGAGTGGGACTCATGGGAAAGACAAGCTTGGAAAGTGGTGATAATGTGAATCTCAAGTAGATTCAATGCACCATATTATAAACAGAGAGATTGTTCGACCACAAAAACAATAAAAAAGAGACAATCAGGCACTGACTTCTGCATTGCTGCCTATTTGTATGCCTTGAAAATGGCTGTAGTACATTTGAAACGCTTCTGTATGCAAGCTCTTAATGTATTGTCTCCAACGCAGTGCTGAGGATGATGTATTGATTTGATCAATCAATGCAGTGTAAGCTATAAAGGCATTCTGTAATGGTGGCACTTAAGGAGAGAAGGCAGAACACTGATCATTCTCAAGGAGATAAAAAGAGAGAGGGAAAAAGCGACCAATAGAAAGCGAGAGACAAAATGAAGGCAGAAGAGTGTGTGTAAAGTGGAGTTAAGGCTGCGTCTGGTGCTTGTCTGTTTCACTGCTTCTTTTGTATTTTAATGATTAATGCGCAGCTAAGCAGGGGGTCCGATTCATCATTACTTTAGGCCCAGTCCTTTATTCCTTATCCGCATAGCTCTCGCTTTTGTCCCTCATTTGTTTCCACCCATATTTCATTATTCAGACAATGGGCGAATATGTGACTGTTCTTGTCTGTATACGCATTTTTAGTTTGCTGTCCATCACACTGCTGTTGCGTCAATGAATCAACGTCCTGCATCCTGAGATGTTAAGAGACAACATCTTGTTTAGTGTAGTGATTTACTGTAAAAAAAAAAAATAGCATGTGCTTGCATGAAATCACTCTTAGCTTACACATGTTCTTGTAATGCACACTGTCAATAGGTATACGGCCAGACATAGGGCTTCCTCGTAGGGCCAGGCAGACAACCTTTCTTCTGCCGTATCCTCTGTTTCCAGAAACTCATTTAGTTGCACTTCTGCAACACTAAAAGCCCTTCATTCCCTGGCAGCTGTTTGAGGGATAAAGCCATTTCAGTTCATCAAAGATTCATTGCCCCAAAGCACGTCCTCCAGAAAAGGTCGGTATTTGTTTTAAAACAGACCTGCGGAAGCTTTAAACGCTTGCTAAGATACTGTAAAGAAAGGCAAAGCCTGTTGAGGACAGTGTCAGGGACAAGAGTGAATGTTTCCAGAATGCAAACACATTTTTTTCCCCCTCCTAATTAGGATTCGGTTTTGGTGATGCAAATGGTGCTACAAATCCAGACTTCAAGTTTAAATATTTATTGGTCCATGTTTGGAGGCAAGATCAGCCTGAAGTAAACAGTGAGAATGGTTGTGGGAAGTATATGAAGGATTGGATCAGGACTGGGAATCTTGGTAGATGAGTGAAATGTTTAACCCTAATCCAGTAAAACCTTTTTCCACTTAGCTGGGTCACTTGTTTTGCCTCCTGCGGGCTGAACGGCTCCAGGGCTCATGTATGTTTTAAGAAGGCTCATATCCAGGGATGAAAGGATATTGACTTGCTTGATGAGCTTCTTTCCTTGGGGAGGGCGGGATAAAGCTCTTGAGTGCCTCCTCCAGGCAAAAGCAGCATGGAGTAAGAGAATGGGTCTCTCACCACACTGACCTGCCCAGATTGGGTGAGGCTTTGGTCACCGCAAATGGGCTTTTGTGGTTCCACCATAAGTATCTCCGTTGGGACATTCTTTGTGCCTCCCAGTCATTGCCTTAGAGCCATGCAGTGTGATGTTTGTGGGAATCACAGGGAATGCTGGGATAGAGGGGGAGAGGGGTGCACAATCTGAGCCTACAGAGGTTAAATATGTTATGATTGATGAGGTAGCTTTAATAGCGCACGTCTGGCCTCCTCTATCGATTATGCGATGGATTATGCATGCATTTCCCCATTGTGTTGGCACAACAGATGACTTAGATTACAGTGACGGATTCGGGAAATGTGAACTCTGAGCTGATTGCTTTTCCGTTGTGTCTCAGCTGCATTAGGAATGATGAAGCATGCTAGTCCTTCAGATGCTCCGAAAGCGGAGGCAAAGAAGCCTTCCGGAAGCCTATAATAATCCTGGTGTAATATTTGGGAAATCCTATTACAGACGTTTTTATGTGCTGAAGAAAGAAAAATAGGTAAAGACGACGGCGTCTCATAGAAGCGAAAACAGATTAGGACTTAACAAGATAGATGTAGACATGTATTAGTCTTTCTTTTTCCTCATCCCCGTCATCCCCTCCCTCCACAATCTTGTAGAACAGGGCCTACTTTTCATTTTTCAATAGAGTTGTGTCTTGCCTGCTGTAGTGTAATTAAGATTCAATGTCATCCACTGCAGAATCGAAAGAATTAACTTTTATGGTCACCTTAATTTATGTCAGTGTATACCTTTTTATAATATATATATTTTTATATTGTACCTATAAAATATATAATTGAAGCTTTGTTATAGTTCTGGTTTACAGTTCCCTTCACTTCATTGCTGGGCTGGACAAAATCATATAGATGCAGGCAATGTCTTTTTTAGACCCCAGTGTATGATCGAGTCTCTGATTTTTGTTTCAGCCCTGTGGGCCAGAACTCTCAGACCTCTCTAGCCGATCACAGAGTCTGTCTGCGTCCCTGCAACAGCCGGCTGATCACAGAGTGCAGTGGAGCCTGATCCCACTCAAAGGCCCAGTGGGCGTCTAGTGACTCTTTTCAAAAGCAGAGCAGAAAACCTTCCTTGTTTATTTAATCTCACATAGAGTCAGACCCCTCTGCCTGCAGCCATGACTGGTCTAGACATATTCAACCTCTGTGCCGCAAGATCAGCCCCACAGGTCAAAGGTTGACGGTCAGGCTCAATGGAAAGACGAACGATTGTGTTGATGTCACCTCAGGGTGTGTCGAGCACATCATGCAAGCCTGTGATAAGGTTATACATGCATGAGGTTGCTCTTATTTCCAGCCTTTCTTTGCATGGTTACTGATTATGATGATTGAGTCATTAATCGTCCCCTGTGTAAGCGCTAGCGTGAACTAATATTGTAGATTGTTGAATATGAATGAAGATTTTGATTTATAGATGCAAAGGTTAGGCATAATACTACAACAGTTCCTGCCATGGAAATGCAAATAAAGCATGAAATATGGACTAAATGTAATCAAAATAATAAAAAAAAAATATTGTCCCATTAGATTTACAAATAAAGACTGATAAGCATTATTAAGTGATAAGCACTAAATGAGCTTTCACTCAGAGAGGGTTTTCCTCTGATTTAAATAAGGGTTGCGGGATCTATGTTAATTTATTGTGGCTAGTGTGTGTGTGTGCCGTGTGTCAAATAATGGGCTCAGGCTGAGACAGAAGTAGAGACTTCCCTCTCTCTTTCTCTTCTCTAGATACTCGGTTTAATTGAAATGACCCCATGGGGTATGGCACTGACCGCAGCAATTAAAACTGCCATGCAGCACAGCAGAGGGAGAGAGGTCAGGATAAGGGGGGTGCAGGGCACTGTGAGTGTGTGTGTGTGTGTATAGTCCACATTCATGCTCAATCAATAAGCGCTGATGACTGTAGATAGTGGCCCTGATACTTAATATTTAAAAGGGTCAAGTGCTGTGCAGCCCCTACCACACCTTCATCTCCCACTCCGTTCTTCCTATCTGGTCCTAATTTGCATTTTACCGCTTTATAGTCAAACACTGATTCAAATCTGTTTGCTGTACTGTAATTATCCACAGGTTGTTGAAAAACTTATGAAAGCATTTTTATGACTCTGGCATATGACCATATGTAAGATGGGTTCTCCCTGGGGGCATCAGACAGTATGTGCCTTTTTCTTTTTCTCTTTTCTCATTCTATGCAACATGGCAGCAGATACAAGCATGTTTTTACCAATATTCAAAATAATTTCCCAGAAGAGGACACTTTTTTGCCTCAGAACACAAGTCCAGATATACAAATAAGAGGGTGACTTTGTCTTAGACAACGGATGGGCTTCTGTGGTTGGACTATTTATCTTTAGCTCTCAGCCATATAGAGCAACTTTCTTTCTGCGTGTTTCTTCGCTGACAGTTTGAGTTGATCGAAGCTCTTGTGTCATGTATGGCTGTCTCTGCTGTCACCATACACCATACCAAGAGTGTGTGAACATCCATATTGGATTTCATATTCACACATCCTGACTGCGACACCATTGCGTTTGTATGCATAGCTCTGTACAGGTACATGTGTAAAAACAGATGCTGTTCCAAAGCCTAACAAGCTGTTTAGACAGTGGGTCTCATACACTAACTGTACATCTGTGTATAAATGCTTTCGCAACTATATATATATATATATATATTATTTTTGCATTGAAATGTATTATAATATTCAAAAGAATGTAGGAACGAAGGCAAAAATTGCAATCCCACATTAATTTATTACCGCAAGAAAAATAGCCTAAAGGTATTTAAATGAACTGTTATAGCCAATATTTATGTAAAATTTATTTAATATTTTAACGTTACATTTTTACATTAATATCAAAGTCAAAATATGGAGTCCTCTGAGTAGTGTTATTTGTGTTTTAGAGCATTTGATATCAGCCGCTTACAGTATGAAGAACGTTTCAATTAGGATTCTGCCGTTAAATACACGGCAGCCAGCTTGGTTTTGGAAACATCTGTAGTGCGTGCTGACATACCTGGTGCGGTTATCTGCACTCGTGCTGCTTCTGCTGAGATAATTAGAGGCGTGTGATTAATGAACTGTGGGTTAATGTATAGCTATAGAACAGGATGTGGAGTTCACTTAGATTCACAGGGAGTCTCAACGCAGCCATAAAGCAGCCCCACTTCCTCTCGTACTGCCACATGACTGATTAACGCTAGATGCACAAGGATCTCCGATTGATCATTTATAACCCAGCTCAGGAAGCCACTCTCGCTCTTTAATTACACAGGATGTTGTGGTCCACAAGAACAGCGCTGTGCGGTTTTAATCCAGAGATATTATACAGTATTAGAGCAGTGTGCTACTGTCTGTAAAGGTCTCTTTTACTCATCCGTCCCTATCTGAAAGCAAATGAAAATATAGTAGGCCACTCACTGGCCGTATGCGTGTGGATGAATCCTGACATGAGACAAAAGCAGAGGCCTGTGACCTTTTCAAAAGGGGAGATTTTCCCTGTCGTGACTTGCACGCTGCTGGATAATCACGACTGTTCCTAGAACAACGGCTGCTGCATGGGGATGTCAGAGCTGTTTCAGATGTGTCTTAAATGTTACACTCTCCAACAATAAAATGACCTTAAACGGGGAAGGAGCTTTTGGTTTACTGCGTCGCTATCCATAGTCGTGATCAATAATCATGAGTAATAATGATCGTGAACAGTCTGGTTTTTCTAGTTACCTAACATGGGGTACCTTTTTGGCACTTTAACACTTTTTAAATAGTTAAGGGACATATTAATATTGAAGAGATGAGCAATATGGCATCAGGACACATTGCAAGCTCTACTCAGTCTTAACATGCCGGAGATTGTTTTAAATAACAGGAATATGCCAGAAATGATGGAGAGAAAAGGTGGAAACTTCAGGGGAGCCTCAGGATGACTTCAATATTCTATGGGGTAGGGCTCTGAAATATTTTATGGGGTAGAAATTAAGTAAAAATAAAATCCTTATCCAGTAAAACATGAACAACTGGAAAAATAATGGGGCCTTTAAATATTGTTTTGGGCAGTCAAAAAGGTTGAGAATCACTGACTGTACTAGGCCATATGAGATACTTTAAGCAGTTCTGTAATAGAGAATGCATAATCTACAAATTATTTGGTCAGTTTCAAACGCATAAATGCTGTGAATTTTGAATGCTCAAAGTACAAGCCATAATTGTGTGTTTAACTGGAAGTGTCATCCTGCTTCATTCTCTGGTATTCTAGCCCCAGGCTCTTACTGTGACATACTGTGGGCAAGATGTTCATTTTTCACACAAGCAGCATGAGCCCCTCAGCGCCCACAGCCGTACAACACGAGACGTGCGTCTCTCCAGGAATCTCTCACTGAATGACTTTATGGCCTCAAATATTCCTGATGGAAATGGTGCTGCCGGCCTCGCGGACAAGCAGCAGCTCCGGCTCTGATCAATAATGAATGGCCCTAGTGTGGAGCTAACAGATTGTGTGAAAGGAAAGGGAGGGGTACAGACAGTCCAGTGCACTGACGACACAGTGGGAGCTGTCACTGACCTGCTTCTTTGTCAGCGAAAGAGAGAGAGAGAAAGAATTAATAAGATTAATGCACCAATTAAATAGGCAAGTGATGGCAGAAAGTCCTGCTGTGCTGCCAACTACAGAAGGAGACTATGCAAGCAAAACAAAGAATGGAAAAAAAAGACGTAAAGAACATGTAAGAAAGAAAATGATGGGAAAAGAGAGAATAAACATTGTTGAATGAAGTCTCTGGGCCATTAAATCACCTGTCAGTATGTCTACCCATCAGACCCGTCTGGAGGACCCTTGACATGTCTGTCCCCGCCTCATCTGTGCACTCGCTACTGTTGTTATTGTCAATTACGTCCAATTGACAGGTAATTACCATCATTTTAAGCGCCATCATCATTCAGTATGAAGTAACGCAGTACTGGTAATTAGTTAGACCGGCATTAACGTTTAATTGGCAGTGAACCACAGAATTGCTATAGGGCTTGTTCTAAATCAACGATGGAAGAACTTATTCTCACTTATGCTGCAATGATTTTTACTCAGTCTTAAGTGTTTTGTTTTTTATCTTCGAATGATTTATATCATAGACATTTCATAGTGGTGAAATGTCATGCAAAGCTTTGCATGATAACTCCCATCTGCTCAAATCTTATCATAATTTTCCCCTTCTTCATTTTCTCCCTCAGTTTTTGTGGGTGTTTATCTAAGAGAAATTGCTTTTGCTGTAGTGTAGTGAGTCGAGGCGTGAAGCACCTCGGCCATATTTGATTGCATTGTGACACTCTGAATCTTTGTATTATGTGCTCTGATCCTTGTATATGGCACTGTAACATTCATTGGCTTTTATTAATCACACATATGAATTGGTGTCATCGGAAGTATCATCTTACTTAAATGAGCTTCCATATTCTCAATGTCTCACATGTATGTGTGTGGTTCCTTAAGCTTTTTGTGGTGTTATATTGTGTCTTGGTTTTGCCTCGGATCTCCTTTAAATGTAATGCCTCACTTTTGAGTCACTTCAGATTGCTATAATGGTTAGTTAAAGCATGGGTTATTTTAGCATTATTGTATTGTATTGCAGCCCCTTCATGTGGGTATTCCCAGGACGAGAGAATATGTCGCAGATCAATGAACTGCTCACAGGTCAGCGTCTGAGCCGAATGATATGTTGTTACTTTACAATTGACTTGGTCTCTGTGTTTCACCGGTGCAGACCGCACACATCAATAGTACTGTCCCCTTTGACCCAATGCAATCCAGAAATTATTGTCAGGATAATTGATCAGTTTCATATTTGACAGCACATGTGGAACGGGGGTTGTCTCAGTCATGACAATTTTTAGCTTGTTTAGAAAAGAACATTTTTGGATTCTTTTGATGTAATGAGAGGTGTCTTCGGTTGTATTTATTTAAAAGAAAAAAGAAAAAAAGAGGATTAAAGTTGGTGTCACTGCCATGGCATAAACACTGAATAAATAAAACGTCCTGCTCCTTCAACACACAGGATATTTAGATTAAATGAACTTCTGTTAAACTCCAGATGTAAACCATTCATATCCAGATGGTTCTTTCAGGAACAACCATTGACTAATACTTCATATCCCATCTCCTTGTGAGTTGTTACATAAACATTTTGCATACATCAAAGGCTGGCTCATTTTACAAGCATCCTTCTTACATGTGTGGAGTAGGCCTGCTATGATCAGTGGGGACAGTTTTAGCAGTCCTCCCAAAGCTCATTTATTAAAAATGTGAACTCTGGGCTGCCCGAGTGCCAAAGCGCATTAAAAAGTGTTATGACAGCCCCCGGTTACCCCTTTTAACTTACAAACAATTTCTGAGGCTATTTCAGAAAATACCTACTTGGGCCACACAGGACTCAATGCTTCAGGATGCGCAGTGTGGTTCTCAGGGTGGCTTGTATCGTTCTGCAACTACAGCCAGCTGCCACACTCAGCAAATTTAGCATTGACTCAGTTTATTAAAAAATAAATAAATATCAGGATACTGGAAACCACAGGAGTTCTTGCCAGGAGTTTAGATTTGATC
Source organism: Pimephales promelas (assembly GCF_016745375.1). Next base: position 7,766,326 of record NW_024121144.1, read on the forward strand.
CGTTTCTGTGGAGGTGTTGAGCTAAAAGGTTTTTGACATCAATTTCAGCCATATTCAGATAATTCCTAACCTTCAGGTTTTCTATGGATTTATGCTGTTCTAGCAGCCTGAAAATGAATTCATTATGTTCTGCAGGATCAAAGTGAATTTGAACATTAAAGTTTTACACTTTTATCTCTCTCCAAGCATGTGTAACAGTGAAATCTTGCTATTTTTGCAGACCTAATCCATATCCACATCCTTCCAAATCCAAACATCCTTCCATTTTGTTGGACAATAAAGAATATGTTGCCTCTTAGAGGTTCCCCATTTTGGCTAGTTGCACAGCGGACATTTAAAATTGTTGCACAATTGCCTCAAACCGCAATCTCTGGCCATGTAGGACCTTATTATCCTGGACATTGATTAATAATACCCTGCAACATGCAGAAAAGACACATGATTGGGTGAGACGAAAGAAAGGCAACAGCAATCTGCAGCTTTCTGATAAAAAGCAACCTTGCCTTCAGCTAATTATCTGTGGAATCCTTGTTTTCCTCCAAACAGCCAGATTCCTTCAGAAGCAGCAGCCTGAGGATTTGCCTTAGAAATGCATTGTTATACCAATACTTTAGGAGGACAGTGATAGAGAAGGAAGGGAATTTGCGGTCAGCGTTGAGAAGTGAGGGGCGTCGGGATGAACAGAATAAGGTTTCTCTTGGGTCTGAAACTGATTAATGAATCTCAACCTTAGGCACTATGCTTCTTTTCTACAGCACTGCAGAGAGGAAGTAGCACTGGTGCAGTCACGTTACCGGCAATAAGAAGGAAGTCTATGCAATTGTGGAGTCTCAGCAAAGACGAGGTGGTTCTGATTTACCTGCCAGAGTGCCGTATGTCTGGTCCGTCTGTCTCTGGCCCCTGGCACTGTTGAGCGTTGATCAGATTGCATCTGTGTGCCGGGCTCAAGCAGCATCTGCTGTCTGCTCTGAACTGCCCACCCTGCCAGCCGGCCCACTCCACTCACACAGAGCCATCTCAGGGTCAAGAGCAGTAAAGCGTACACCCAGAGCACCTGGTAATTACTGCTTCTCTCTGGCTCTTTCACGTTCTTGCAATAGCTCCGTTCCAAAACCCAGTAAGCTTGCCTCATTGCATACCCAGGCAGACACTTTCTAAGACAGCAATATAACTGTCAAAGAAGCTCATAAGATTTGGAACATAACAAACTGTGCATAATGTAAATGCCACTGCACAAGAGGCATAATTGTTAAAGTTGACTTTAGCATGTTGCTAAGCTAATGTTTTTTTGGCATTTTTGCTTTATTTTGAGATAGGCAGTATAGGCAACTGACAGGAAGTGAAGTGGAAGAAAGATGGGCACATGAACTGCTCATGCTTTATCAGCTAGGACAATGTGAGAATAAGTACACTGTAAAAAAAAATATTTTCAAGATTTGTTATTGCAACATTTTTTTCTTTTGTCAAATCAACTTAAATAATTTATTTAGTTGAGATAACTTATTATTTTGAGTTTTGACAATTAAATTAATCTCCTTCATTGTATTAACTCACTTTTTTCAGTTCAATCAACTTCAAATTTTAAGGTAACCAGGTTACGTACTTTTTTAAGTTAAACCAACAATATTTTTTTTACAGTGTACCTCTATGGCTGAAGAAGCTAAAAAGGTCAAAATCCAGAAGAAAGACTGACAAAGATAAAACAACATATACAAGGTGAAAAACCTGAGTGATGCCCCAAGTTATTTTTCTTTAGTAATTAATTATTGTGCAGACCACTCTATAAAATTCACAAGTACAAGAATAAATGAACTAAATCACGCGCTGGTCCAGGTCAACAGTTTGCAGTGCAAGGCCATTGTGGTGTCTGTAATTAAAGTACATGAGGAACAGTGATGCTAATGCTGAATGCATCTTTTTAACTTAGCTCACTACCTTTTGAAACCATACATATGTCTCTTTTGTTTCTTTATGAATCCTCTCTACTTACATTCTCCCTCTTTTTTTCGGTTCCTTATTGACCATCTTAACATCTCTCTTGTCCTTTCTCTACCTTCATGTGGCCACCGACCTTTCCATCCAAGTCCAGATGGGATGGCCACTGAGAGATTAATGAAGCACGCTCACCCTCGTCTCAGTTTCTTCCTCTGTCTCTTCATCTAACCGCCTGTGATCAGACCCCACACCTTTAGGCCATATTGCGACTGGCTCTGCAGTCACATGCCAAAGCCATGAGCCAACACATCATATCCTGCACTTAGTAAAGCAACGCTTCAGTGACTCTAAGACTCAAACAGAAGGAGTTGTAAATGTGTATTCCAAAATATTGGGAAGCATTTTGTTTTAGCACCAAAGACAAATGGAAATCAAAATCAACCCCATATACTTCCGTGATAGAGGTCCTTGGTCTTATTGAGCACAATTTTTCAGTGCATGTAACCCCCACAGAAAGTGTTGCATCTGACCCATTTGGTGAGGCTATCTATCGCAAACAGTCACTGAAAGTCAACCGAGATTGGCTGATTATTTATTTATTTTTTTTTTTTAGTCATTAAAAGTGACTCCTGCACCGTTTCTGTCTCCTCATGCCAGCCTGACACTTTTGATATTGATTTAAAGGTTGAGATTTGATTTAAGGAGACAGAATGCGACAGATTCAGGTGTGCTGGTGTGTGTGTGTAGAATGGGTTACACGGTGGTGTATGTGTGTATTGATCTGAATGAGCTGCTCTGTGTTGATAGGGCTCTGTCTCATCTCTATTTGAAGGAAATGACAGATATGTTTGTGTCTCTCAGTCCCTGGTGTCCTCTTTGGCATGAACTCAACCTTTGGTCAGTGACATAAAGTGTTTACAGTGTAAATTAATGCCTGTGTGTGTGTGTTAACAGGTTCTGGCATTGTTTGTGTCTGTATATGAAATCCAACTACCCACAACTCGCAAACAGAAACACGCTAGTAAACATTATTTAGAGAGTTTTACAGCTCTGACCCAATCCCAGCAGTCAATAAAGGCGATGTGCAGATTTATGCATCGGACGTTAATTTCATATAAGCTTCTCAAAGGAGTATAGACTTTGGCTTCTCTCGCTGTAGAAATGTGCTCCCTAAATAAAATCTCTCTTCCATTATCTGTTTATGCACATGCATGAGCTATATCAGATATAATCTCCGGAGATCAGCCTGCATTGAGTCTGCTCAGTGTCATGATTGGCTTTCATCACCGGCGTGGACACTGAGCTCAGTGTCGCCGTGGTTACGCCTAGAACATAGCTGCATAACTTAATTACTGGCATTTTCACTCCATTTTCTCTGACTATTTTGAGCAGTTTGAATAAAGCTAATATCCCCGCTGTTTGCAACAAGGACAGATAACCCGATCAGGCCTGTAATGAAAGTGATTAGTTTAAATTGTGTTAAGACTCGCTGGTCGTGATGTTGTTTTTTTCTTCTTCTAAGCCTTTGAGAACGTACTGGTTGACTTGATCTTCCTGTCCTCGTCAGTTTATGGGTTCAGAAGAGCATTTTGTACATGAAGTCAATCATACACAAAACCTTTTAAGGGTGAAAACACTTTTTACTTTTGGTTTTGCTGGATAAGAAACTCTATTATGCATTAAGAAAAGGAAAGCTATTTTGGCATATGGGGCTTTGTGGCATTATTTTCATGAGAATTATGCACATTCTCCTTCAATTTACGCTGTAATTTGCAGAGATGTTTTCCTATTGAGTTTTTATTTTATTTTAATTTTCTCTTTTAAATAATCTTTTCTGGAGCCTTTTCATTTTAAATAAAATTAGCATTAATTATAAGACTGTACAACAAATATTTCTTTAATGACACTTAAGAATTTAAATGTGATATTTTTCACATTACAGTAATGAGACTTGGGGCTTAATTTGCTTAATTGTCATGAAATACTGCCTTACAATGCAAAATAAAAACTAAAATTAATTTCTTCACAACAATTTAGAATTTGTTTCTTATATTCTCTCGGGGAAGTATTTTGATTGATTGATTAATAAGATTCACCCTGATCTGTGGTTAAATACTAGATTCAACATTAGGATAATATCACTTCTGCTAGTATTAGAATTCATTATGCATTATTTTGTCAGTTTAAGCATGATATCCCGTCTTCCTGGTAAAACTTCAGGATTGCCAAACACCTCATTTAAAATATATATATTTTAGACATTGACTGTGTGCCTGTTCTGCTCTGCTGCTTTTTTCCTTATTTGTTGTTATGAGAAGACATATGTATGTACTGTTTCTGCTGCTCAGTAGAGGGAAACCAGGATCAGGATCTGATCTGTTTCAGAGAACTGTTCTGACACAAATACCATCCTCCTGCTAGCATATCATCTATAAGAGTCAAAAAAGAAAAGGAAAGACTTGACCTTTTTTCTTTTTTTTTCTTCATTCCAAATTGCAGTTGACAGGATTGAGTGCTTAAGGGAATATTACTAATGTACACTGTCCTGGCTCTCATAAACGCTTTTCTTGTGGCAAATGGTGAATAGATGAAAGCACTTAATCTGTCAGGATTTGTCAGGAGACTGGAGGAGTTGTGATGTGTCAGTGGGGTTTGCCTGAGCGTGTGCATCGAGATGTTAAAACATGTTCTTCCTCTCCTCTTTGCTCCGTCTCTCTGCTCCATCACCTCCGACTCCCAGTATAGCTCACTTCCACCTCCAAAACTCTCCAAAGCTGGGTTTGCTTTCTTTGCAAAGTAAATACAGTTTGCAATCTCACCTTAAAATCGGACTAAAATGTGGTATCTATCTTAGGAAACGCTGTAATTAAAATATTTCAAATGTTGCATCCCCATCTAGGTTTTAGAATCTAGCTCTTTTTCTTCCCACTCACCTCAGTGAACTGCTGTACCCTTGTGCTCAATAACCCACTGAGTTGTTTTTCCAGCCCCTGAGAGCTCTTGGCCCCCCATAGAGCTCCCACAATCCACCACGGCGGCACACTGCACTCACTTTTTCCTCTTTGAGCCCTTCTCCATGCCTTGCCTGATGCATAATGAATGCAAATTTAGGCAAACGAGATGCACAAAAGAAGAGCCACGTGTCCCAGCATGCCTCCCTGTGCTGACTCGTTACCTGCAGGATTCATCGGTCCACAGGAGCAGCCAGGCAAGCATCTGTAGGACGAGCTCTGAGAAGAGATGAGATGCAGCTGTCTCACAGTGTGATTGGCTGCTGCATCGGGAGGACGAGTCAAGGGGGGTTCATTTCCAAAGGAGCTTGTCTGTTTTTTTTTGTTTTTTGTTTTGGTGGTGGTGGTGGTTTTGATTTGGCATGTCAAGGGGAGTTTCGCTTTCATGCTGAATGATATGTTGAAAATAGATGGCACACTCAAGGCTGATATCACCTGGTTTTCAGTGTCCTCTCTATAACAGTCATAGTTCAGGACACAGACCATTCATGATTCACGCTCTCAGCTACCAGTTACAGCCAGACTTGTCTCGCTAAAGCTGCTAAATAAAGGCCCAACTGTCCTCACAGTGGAGGAAAAGTGAAACTGTGAGCTGCATATTTGATAGCATTGCCACCATCTGCTTTATTGAAATTCACAGAGAACTTCTCCACCCTGCTGAAATGCTGAGTCATTATCTCTGTGTTATTACACCCCGTGAGCGACAGTGCGAGAGTTTACTGGTCACACAAACACCCATCAGGACTGCCAAAAATGCATCATAACACATCCTTATAAGCGATCACAGCATCTTGACTTCATCAGAATTTTGCCAACTCATTCGCTCTGATTTACATTAACTGCCAATCATGCTTTTAGATTGAGCACTCCAACTTGGGATGTAAACGGTTAATCGATTATCGATTAATTGTCGACAAGAATTTACTTAATTCAATTAATTGTTGGCTTATTGAACATTGTGAACGTGACACGAGATTCTCACGCGAGAGACCCGACACAAACTTGACGTGGCAAAAAAGCACGAGAGGTACAGGAGAGCAAGAGGTAGCGCAATGGCGTTCTGCAATCAAATACGATTTTAAATAGACTTAGTATGTCCTGATGAAGCTCGTGAGATCGAAACGTTGAATAAAAAGTTTGTGATATACAAGTTTGGATAGTGTGCGGGATCTTCTCTTTGGCACATTTGGTCTTTTTTTTCCTTCGCACCTACCAATTGCAGGTGTGCGATGTTTTTTTTTTTTCAATATAGCAAAAAAATATTTAGAAAAAAATTGTGGCCGTCAGTTTCGGGCCGCCAAAAATAAAGGAATGTATGGGACACCCTGCCCACTAATTTTACTATTACCTTTCTCATGGATGATTTAAGTTGTGTTCAGTTCTATATTTGTTTCCAGGTTTAGTAATCTGACTTTGACCCATATAGATTTTTATTTAAAATGTATTTTATGTTGCTTAATGTTTCACATGCAACAGGTGAACCAGTGCACAATTATTTTTTATGTATTTTAATTTTCTGTGCATAATTTATTTTGTCAAACTACATAAATCCATTTTTATTCAGTATATAACCAATAGTGTGTGTTTTATGTTTATGTTTTGATATCGTGAAAAATTTACATTCTCAGGAAAATAGCCGCATCAGTGAAGGTTGATCAACTAGCGATTAATGAAGTAATCGATAATTTGCATCCCTAACTCCAACTATAGTAATGTGAGCAGCTGCAACTTTGCTAACACAGCATCCTGATGATTCCTTGCATAGGAGGATGGTAAATATAAAGTACATTTACAGTAGCTGCTAAAACACTGAATATATGGTGCTTGTTGAAATGATTGTACCTGCCTCATTATCTTTGTACGAAGGATGACCATGTGGTCTTCCTTCACGTCCCCTTCCTCATAAATATGCAGTGTGACTGACTCCTCGGGCACATCATAGTGCTATGATAGTATCATCACTCCCAGGAGTGAATATCTGATTAATCTGTCAGGCAATGATATAAAGAGAGCATAAATCATGTATTGATGTCTCTCTCTTAGGCACTTTTCTTTTAAATAAATGTTCTGTCTTATCCAAGAGGTGACACTTAAGTCCAGGTCCTTTAGGATATATAGGTATCCTTTTCCATTCCTGTCTAAAAAACCCCATGAAAATATAGTCTCCTGTGTCTTTAGTCTCTCTCAATTATGTATGACCATTACTTTCAATTTCATTTACTTTCAGATTCATTAGAGTCAATTTAGGGGGAAAAATCATAAATGCATTGGCCCAATGTGACATGGCACTGCCTAGCAAAACATCTGTTGAATGTTGTTTCCATGGAAATGACGTTCTTTCAAAAATGTGTTTATTTTGTTTGCGTGTGAGCGAGTGGAAAATATTCTTTTACATTAAATTGATATCTGTGTGTGTTGGCATGCATTTTTCTATAGCGGTGTGTCCTTCACATTTGAAATAACATGTTTTTTTTGTTTAAACTTCATTCTTGTGGGCGCACCTTTGAAAGCAATTCTTTCACAGAGGACCTTTTGTCGCAGCTGAGTTTTTTGGTTAATTATTATAACTTGTAGGAGATCCTGATCTCTGCAGCAAGCCATACAGTGTATCTTTCTTATACTCGCCTGAAGAGAAGACCTCTTTTTATGCTCTGAAAGTTTTGGCTTCAAATAGCGTAAGGAGCAGAATTTGTTATAGCACATTATGAAATAATAATAATAATTCATTTCATTTATATAGTGCTTTTCTCAGCACTCAAAGCGCTTTACATGGAAGGGGGGATCTCCTCAACCACCACCAATGTGCGGCATCCACCTGAATGATGCAACAGCAGCCATATTGCACCAGAACACCCACCACACACCTTAAAGACCCATATGCAATAGCTTTGAAATGGTATTTTTCTGTCCTGTGTTGCCGTATTGTTTATTGAAACAAAGTTTTGGGCGGGACACCGACTGGCTCATCCTTTTTTCCAACAGGCTTTAGTTATGTTGGTAACATATTTTGACTAAAACTCTAATTTTCATTTGGTCTGACGTTCCATTGATGGTTTTGACCAGTCAAGATGCATAATTTGTAAACCAGGAAGATAATGGCAAACATTTCAAACAGGCATTTTGAATTTGAATCGAATTTCCCCAAATTTCTGAAATTAAGAACATTATTAGCTTACAGGTCCAGAAATGTATGATAAATGGACATTTTTGTTCAATCTCATAGTAAACACCTTCTTGACGGTTCAACAGTTCTTGTATAAAAACACAAATTTGTTCTCCAAAATCTCCTTGGACTGCAGTAATTTGTTGCTGAGGCTGCCGTCCATCTTTGTGACTCACTCATGAATATGCATGTATTTGCTGTCCAGGAAGCTTTTTCACGACCGTATTGTTTTGTTTAACTTTGACTGAAGGCTAGTTACCACCTACGGTACTGGCTCCACAATGGCAGCCTGGGTGAGAATTAGTGCGTTCATGAATATGCATTAACACCTGCCCACAGTGGAACTCAGGTTCAGCCATCCAATGCGGAGACAGAACTTTGGATGGGAATGATGAGGAAGGAGAGAGAACGGAAAGAGGAAGGCAAGTTGTTTGTTTGGGGCTTCCGTTGGGAAACGTTACAAGTTGTTTTAATTGCAAATAATAGAGGAGAAAGAAAGGGAGAGATAAATACTCAATGTGAGATGTCATCTTTTATAACTGTGACTAAAACACTGTTTAATGGGTGACCACTCTCTCATCAGGGCTCTTGGTTTAACTCTGTTAATAAGCTCTGCCCCAAGGCACTAACAAAACTCCATCAAAGCGTAATACACACGCTCACATAAATGAACAGTTTCAGAGATTAGCTCAGTCATTAGATAATGATGCACGCATTAACTACGGTAAAAAGGGCGCATTTGCTAAACAATTAGCATGTACAACATTTCAGCACAAAAACGTTTTCACAAATTGGGTGTCAAAACAATTTAGACAATTAAATTCTTTCCCAAATAGCTTAAAATGGGATTTACTACAACTATTTGTTTACAGGGGAATTAAATCATGGTTATCATAAGATCTCTGCGAAAACTCTTTGGCTCAGGCTGGAGGCAGGTGATGAAACACTGTGTAAACCGCAGGAGGCATGAGTCATTCTGAGGCCATAGCTAAAGTGCCAGTTCTCCACTTCTCTGCCATCACGGTGGTCCTCTGATAATTCCCAGCTCTTGGGCACAACAGGTCAACCTCTTTGCCTAAAATATTAAAGACCACAGAGCCTCAGGAACAGTGCAGTGATTAGACTATTGAAAATTCAATGTTTGGCATACAGGCAGGAGTGGGTTCCCTCCAGCAAGAGAATCCGGCTGATAATTGTCCCACTCCTTTTCTCTCTCTAGCTCTTAAAATTGGACGGATGTGCAGAGTAGGAAGGAAAAGAACATGGCACGGCTCTTAAAGAGTGAGCTTTAGATGACCAACAAGAAAGGGAGAATGGGCAGCAACTCTAATGACGAACAATAAGGCAAAAAATAAGTTACAAGGGCAATCAGACGGCAAAATCATGGTCCGTAATCATACATTGGGAATTACTTGGGTGCCAAAGACCGAAAAAGCACAGCATCTAGAAAATGACACTTAAATCAGGTCACTTGATTCTGTCACCACATTGTTCATTGGATGGTTTATATCTGGGAACCCGTGTCAAGCGCAGGCATTGTGTCATGCAGACAGGCTGGAGAAAGGTGAGGAAAGTCTGATTAGTATTTATTGACTGTCTGTCACACTCGGATTGGGTTAAAGCTCGTCTTTTGATGGGTCTGAAGTCAGCATTCATTATATTCTTACTCATGGAGACATCATCAAGACAGTACATTTCTGCTGTGTGTGTGTGTGTGTGCGTGCGATCGTAAACCATGGGGTAATGTGTCATTTTGCCACAATGGAAGCCTGATAGAAAAGCTTGCCAAGGCCACAGGTTGTATTTTGTTCCAGACTCTCTTTATACTCCATGATTTCTGGCTGACAGGAGGCATGGAAAAGAAGAAAATAAAAACATTGAGAGAAGAAAGGGGAACAGAATTACAGACAAAGGAGATGGGGAGAGAGGTTTCTCGGTTCATAAACGTTTTCCTTCACGCTTCTTCTACAAGCTATGTTACCAAGAAAGCGTTTAATCAGAATGAGGTTATCCTCATACTTTGTGGCACTTTGGTTTCTTTAACGATGTTTATATGCTAAAATATCAAGGAAACTGAATTTTAGAGCCAGAACTAATCTGACTATGACTGTTTGTTACAATGTATGATTTATGCACACAGATTTTGCATTAGTTACACAAATGTCCCTCACCACTGGGGTGGTGATGGCGCAGTGGATACGGCACATGCCTTTGGTGTGAGAGACCCAGGTTCGAATCCACTGTGAGACACCAATGTATCCCTGAGCAAGACCATTAACCTCTAGTTGATCCAGAGGCATACAACCTCTGACATATATATAGCAATTGTAAGTCACTTTGGCGTCAGTTAAATGAATAAATGTAAATCATATGACATATTTCTTTTGATTATGTTAATTTCTTCCATGTAAAGCACTTTGAATTGCCACTGTGTATGAAATGTGCTATATAAATAAACTTGCCTTGCCTTGCCTAAATGTAAATGTCATTAACCAACAGAAAGCTGCTTTGTTTCAAAGTCACTTCTATTTGAGTGGTGCTTCAACTGCCAAGAAAACCAAAGCAACCCCTTGTTAATGTACTATAAGTCTCTCTGGGCATATTAAGCAACCACCCACAGCACCCTAGCAACAAAATTGTGAGTTATGCGTGTGCTAGCACCATTTACATTTTCTTCAGTAAATGTACAGGTGTCGTCATCCATTTAATAAAGTTCCAGTGCAGATGCGCTGGAAGTTTTTAATGGAGAGGTCTGTTAAGAGACCGCACAAAACAATATATCAGAGAGCTCCTCCGCTTCTCCAGAGCCTATATTAGCATGCTAAATATACACCACCTTCTGAAGCCATCAGACCCATTAATCAAACCTATCCAGCCTGCTGCTTCCCACCAGGGTGTTTCTGTACTGTGTGAAGTAGTCACTGACGTCACATGGCGGAGAGAGTTTAAAAAAAAAAAAAGTTCATTTTAAGCCATCTGAAAGTGTTGTTTTGGGGTCAGTTTGTACTTTTGGTTTTGTTCGTTTGTTGATTGTCCTAAACCAAAATCACGGGGCAGTGATGGAGGAGTAAAGAGAGGGTTAATATTACCTGTATGGTCCTCCCTTGTCTCTTGATCTCTATCCTCTCCTTTTGTCTTGGTCTTCCTAGTGGACTCAAGGATAAAAAAAAGTCAGAACCTTTTCTTTTTTCGAGTTTTTGCTAAAGCTTTTTTTTTTACTACATTTTAATCATCTTTTTTCATTAACGATATTTGATGTTAATATAGTCACAGTTATCATGTAATGACCTTGGTGTCATCTAATCTTAGTCATGCTTTTCATTAACGAAATGAACACTAGTAGAGATAAAAGCACAATACAACATTTCCCACATCGTCCACCATCAGCTCTGCTCAATTCATTCTGGGATATTCTTCTCGGCAAATTATACAGATGAGACTGCCTTATAATTTGGGTAAAGTTATCTTAGGAGAAAACATCATTAAATTGCCTACAGAACTTTTTGGTGATGTGATGTCTTAAAATGCTGCCTCTATGTGCTCACAAGGTTTTGGAAAAGAGCAAATGTCTTTGAGCACTCTCATTTTCCTCTTCCTCTTTCTCATTTCCACTCCTGTTGTGATTCTGCTTCAAATAGGCCCCAATCCACAATGACTCCTCTCTGAACACAAACACACAGCCAGCAAAAGAGGAGAATGAGAGGAAAGCCGTTGGGGAGGGTCAGAAAGAAACTTTAAAGGAGAGATTAATTGCAGAGGGACTTTGCACTGTGAGTCAGATATGAGAAGTACTCCGAGCAGAATTTGGGATCTCTTTCTCTCCGTCTCGCTCCCTCTAACAGTGTCTCTCGCACACATGCATGCCTTGGCTCTCAGTTAGTTACTTGGTTATGAGTCAGTTATATTATTTATTAATTTTCACTTTCCCATTAGGCATACACAATCACGCACAAACCCATTTGAAAAAAATAAATCACCCTTTTTTTATCTAATTTCTTTCTCATATATGGTAAATGGAGGAAAGCTTCCTGCTTCTCAGATTTTTCTCTTGACAAATATACCTTAATCTCTGTGTATCCACTAAGTGTTTCAGTTTTGCCAAGATATCAAAGCCTGTTAATTTTTAATTTCATTCTTATTTTAATTTAATTTCTCATAATTCTATCCTCTTTACTAGTCTCATTTGTTTCCATTTGTATTTCATTGAAGTAATTTGAGGAGAAATATCAAATTAAATCAAACTATCATTGAGGCAAAGTTGGTACTTAAGTGAAAGTCTCTCTTTTTCCCTAGGTCACATTCTACTAGGAAAAACGACTAAAAAAGTATCTTCGGGTTCTATCCGTCATTGTTCCAAATAGTCTCTAATGATTGTTTGTTTTGCTGCGAGGTTTTGCCTAATGGCCCTTGCTAATGAATGGATTGAACATTTCATTTGTAAAGCTGGCGTGCGTAGCTTTCTGCACTTTTCATTAGGTTTTACCAAATCACCCAAATACTTTCACACCCCCCACACTCACAATCATGTTGAGTTTTCCATGAGTTGTAATTAATTTGCTTGTTGTTGAAAGACATTCTAATGGAGTGAAGAGGTGAGAAATGGGTGTCCTGATTGGATCCGAAAGGTGCTGGAGGTTGTAGTGATGCTCCACGACTCTCTCCATTTACCACCGCTGACATTAACGATCTGTCCTACAGAGTCTCAAGGACTAATCATAATCATGATCAGCTATTGCTGATTGTGTTTGTGTTTTCATCCCAAACTCCAATGGTATTATCTGTTGATGTGTGTCAAAAGATATCAGGCTAAACAATGAACACACATTACTGCTGAGTGGCTGGTCTTCACATTTGATGGATGGATGGATAATCACCGGAAGGATGGCTTGGAAATGACGCTCAAGGTCATGATTGATTCCCAAGGAACAAACGTATGAAAATTAAAAAATGTGGGATGAAAGCATTTACCAAATGCATAAAGTTCAACAAGTTACCAACGACAAGCTAAATGTCTGTCCATAATGATTGCAAGATGCAGCGTCACAGTTTCAGCCAATCAGAAGAGTCTTAATGTAGTTATGTGGACTCGGATTTTGATTCTATGGGATTTCACTGTAGGCGGTGTTAGGCTATGTGATACAAAATAATATAAAAATGTTTTCAAAACTCAATTCAGTAATAGATGAAAAACAAAATTGCAAGATTTGAAGAGTTTTGTGTAAGATGCACAAAATTTCTGCGTAAGCATTTTGTGGGCACAGATTCCATGTGGGCTTTCTCATAACTTTCATTTTCATGCACAAGTCGTCAGTCTTTAATATAAGCCCGTTCTGCTTCGATTTGCTTAAGACAGTGACGGACAGTATGAGTGTATTTTGGGTTGGAAGCGCATACAATAATGAAGTGATCATTCCTTAAAGTGTCCAATCTTAAGTGCCAGGGAATGGCTTTTGTTCATAACCAAGAGTGACACTTTTATAATTACAATTCGGTCTTATGACGTCCCAACTGAAATGTTGACAAATGACTTATTCATGCTTCTTGCCCTTGCACACAGGAGGAAGAGTCCTCATACATCTCCGCATTGATGTTGAAGGACGTTTCAGTCATGAAGCAGTTGCAAGAAATTTGTGTGAGCTCTCTTAGTAGTCAGAAGAGACTGTATTGTTTCTCCAGAGAAGAAAAGGCTTGAGGTAATGGAAGGAGGGAGTTGAAAAGTGCTTGTCACCCTATGCCAAGAGATTGGGTCTCTATAGGCCTCTGTGTACCAGGCTGCAGTTAGAGACTCTCTTCCTCCCATCTCTCTCTCTCTCTATCCACACCCTCCAACTCTGGTCCAACCATTCAGGCCTTTGTTGCCATGGTAACTGGCGGAGCGAGAGCCGCAGTGATGAAGGGAAAGTTGTCTGAGGGATTCAGACAGCCTCTGGAATGTGGTTGACATCAAACACACCAAACTCTCTCTTTTTCTCTCTCATTCTGTCCATCTTTCACTCTGTCTCTGAGTTTACGGTGGATGAGTTGAAGGTGTATGTTATCTGCTTTAAAAACTACTTGGTTACTCATGTAACCTCAGTGTCCTGAGTTAGGGAAGAAAGTATTGCGTAGCTATACGCAGTGGGAAAACTCCTTTTTTTCTGATTTACTGAAACCTTTATGTAAAATGCATGTCAGAGCCCGTCAAGGGGCGTGGCCTCAGCCTATATTAGTCCTTGAAAGCCCTTTTCCACCAAAGCATTTTGAGAACCGGTTCGGAGCCGGTGCCTACACGAGAACTAGTTCTTTGTGTTTCGATAGCCAAAGAACCGGTTCTCGGCCGGGAAAACTGGTTCCAAAGCGGCACCAACTCTTTGCTGGACTAGAACCGTTCTTTTACCACTTCATGCTTACGTCGGGGGCTGGGGCGGGTTTAGATGTGTTCTAAACATCTTTTCTGACCATCGCAAAGCCAGGAGAAACATTTGCAGAAACACAATGGAGTCCGCCTTTGTAATTGTTATGCTTGAAGTTGGCGCAAGCGTTTTTATTTTTTTATTTGAAACATAAGCAAAGAAAACAGTCATGGTATAGAACAAATAAATGGAAAGAAAAAAAGACACAAGACAGGGGTACATAGCTTATCAGATGATCAATTGCTTCTCATGGTTCCGCGGTCCCGTTTGAGAGGTAAAGGTGATCGGGCCTTCTCTGTTGCGGCTCCTAGGCTCTGGAATGACCTTCCCCTGTCTGTGAAATCTTGTCCTTCTTTGGGTGTTTTTTTAGAGTGCGCTTAAAACTTACTTGTTTTCTTTAGCATTTGATAATCCTTTGTAAGTTTTTTTTATGTCATGTGTTTGTATTGTTTTTTATTTTTTTATTTTACTTTCTATTTTATTCATTTTGTACAGCACTTTGGTTCCACTTGTGGTCTTGAAAGTGCTCTATAAATAAAGTTGAGTTGAGTTGAGTTGAGTTGAGAAAAGATTACATATCAAACGAAAAGATTAAAAGACTTACATATTTCAATTGTTTTTAAAGCCTTCTTGGTACACGAGTTAGAGATAATCCCAAAGCAATGTACTTGCAAGCGTTTCTAGCGACATACACAGTGATGTAACGACGTCATTCCCTGGGCACTCTAGTCAGACAGGTTCTGAACGGGTTCGCAAGTTGAACCAACTCCGAACCAACTTTGAACCAGCACCAGTTCCGAATCAGTTCTTTTTGTGTGGAAAAGGGGTAGAATTCGCCATTATAGCAGGTTTATACGACTGAAGCGACAACTAGCCAGTTCAATGCAGTGTGGCCGGCTACACAATACTCCGTTCCCTAACTCAGGGAACTGAGGTTATGTGAGTAACCAAGTAGTTCCCTTTCGAATGGTCACTTCGTATTGCGTAGCTATACGCTGTGGGAACCCTATGCAAAACGCCGCACTGAATAACTGGTTGCCACTGCAACTCAGACCCCTGAGCAAACAGAACAACACGTAATACCAACACGTATACATCGGATCAGACACCGCCAGGTCTGCATAATATACCTGAGTCAGTTACCACCACCACACCACACTAATAAACCCAGACACCACCAGGGTAAATAGTACATAGCAATACAACCGGCCAAAGCGGGTTTAAATGTACATGAAAATATAACCAGCCAAAACGGGTCTTATATTTGAATGTGAAGGGCACAGCCCTCATCCAACAGCTCGTGTAGGAATATAAGAACCACTGATATCTCACATGACGGATGCCACAACGTTCCCTTTGCTTGTGTCTGGAGGTCTTTCCTCACAGGGATAGGCCATGGAGGTGTGTTGGAAACCACGGTCTGAATTCCCAAAGAGGAGCCACCCGTTTGATGACTTGTGGATTCATCAAGACGGGAGAAAAGCGTACATGAGACGGTTGGGCCAGGTCTGAGCCAACGTGTCCCTGTTCTTCAAGAAGAACATCTCGCTTTGTGTATTGGCTTCTGAGGCGAACAGGGCTATTTCGGCTCTGCTTAACACCTCCCATATCAGACCGACCATCTTTGAGTTCAGTGACCACTCGCTGAGGGGAGTGTTGCCTCGTGAGAGCATATCCGCACCCAAATTCTGGGCGCCTGGGATATGCGCAGCTCTCAATGAGCTCAGATTGGTCTTTGCCCATAAAAGGTGATCACTCGCCATAGCATGCAGGTCTCTTGTCCTGACTTCCCCCTGGCGATTTATGTAGGCCACCACTGACATGTTGTCTGTGCGTACTAATACATGGTGACCCCTGAGGTTTGACAGGAATGTTTTTAGGGCCAAACCAACTGCTTTCATTTCCAGACAGTTGATGTGCAAGCAACCCAGGTTGGACGCATCTGTAAAAAAACACTTTGCTTCTGGAAATGGTCCCCATTGTCACACCCGATTGGTACCAGCCCTGAGCCCGGCAGTATAGTATAGTTTAGTTTGCGTTTTACGTAAAGGTTTCAGTAAATCAGGAAAAATGAGTTTTCCCACTGCGTATATCGCAAAACAAAGTGACCGTTCGAAAGGGAAATAGATATTTCCTCCTTTCTCTCTGTTGCTGTGAACGGTCAAACTCTCAGGGTGCTCTCCATCTCTCTGATAGTCAGTTTGCACTCAGATTCTTTTGATGGGCACACAAGTGTGTTAGTTTGAGTTGAGTCTCACCAGAGACTGTATAAGGGTTAGACAAAAGAATAGAAGAAACCATAACACTGGCTCCTGTACAAAAGAAAGCCCTGCCTAAAGAAAAAAGAAAGCGAATCACCTTTTTTGGTAGAGTAATCTGGACCAAGTGCACCAACTTACCTTAAATAAACTTTGGTCTGGATCGCATTACAAGTAGGAAGTCATGTTTAAAGTTGTGAAGTTTAATGTTTAGTGGATTATAATGTCAGTTCACATGTTTATATCCTATAAATGTGCCTATGAGTAACTGTCAGCATTGTTGCGTCTGTGTTGTGACCTTTTGACGAGTCTTTAAGTGGCTTGGAGAAGAGCTTATTAATAGAGTCAAGCCAAGAGCCCTGATGAGTGAGTTGCCACCCATTAAACAGTGTTTTAGTCACAGTTATAAAAGATAACGCATCTCAGTGTGAGCGTTCATCTCTCTACTGCCCTCTCTCCTCTTTAAACGGTTCATTACTGCCTGTCTTCAACAGTCTGCTAGAAAAAAAAAAGATCACTATCCAAAGAAAATAAAGAAGATTAAAGAGAAAAGAGAAGGGCGATGGAGAACTCTTTCGTTAGTCTGACACTGATTGGTCGACTCAACTGTGATTTGTTCTTTCAGTTTTGTGAATGGAAAAATGCAGAACACCCGGCTAGTCATGTAATGGTTAAAGGGTTAAAGACATCTTTAAAATAGTCCAAGTGACTTCAGTGGCTCAATTTTAACTTTATCAAGCGACGAGAATACTTTTTGTGCGCAAAAACAAACAAAAATAACGACTTTATTTCAACTATCCACTTCCTTCTCTTTGGGCCTCTTGTCAGTTAATGTAGTGTGATAGCGTAGAGCTACGTCACACGTAGGGTCACTATTGGCCGACACTGGTCATGTGTGATGCGTGTGACGTACAATAACAGAAGTCTTGATGATGAATTGGAAGTCTAAAAGAACAACATTTTAAAAGTTTTTCATGGTAATGTTAAAAAATGTAATAATTGCAACCTTCACAATTGTAGCATGAACTAAAGTACAACACTGCCTTTTCAGAGCAATGGCTGCACACTGACCTTTAGTAACAATAGGAGGTGAGATGAACCACCATCGTGATGTCGCTCACCACTGGTCCACACTCTTTATGTCTGCTTTATTTATTGCACATTTTTGCAGTGTTGTCATCAGAATTAATAGGGAGACCCTGCATGTAGGCCTATGAGTAATAACAGTGCATGTTTACTGTGTGGACAGTAATTAACCCCCTGAGTGAAAGAGATAATTTCAGTGTAATTACAATTCTGTGTAATCAATTTATTTCTGCACTCCTTTTTTGCTGTACTGAGGCAGCCAAACAAAGCCAAATGTGTTGCTCACTCTCTCCTAATTACAAACATATCCAATTAATTACACACAAACACTCTCTCATCTGACTAGACAGACAGAGGGATAGGCACATGTACAGACACACAGTCCTTCTGTTATAGGGATGATAAACAGAGTTAAACAGATATGTCTTGATTAAAAGCACATGCATGTCGCCCCCATGTACGTTTGATGTGGGGGACGTTTATAAGCCCACAGATCTCTGCTGGATCGAACAGAAAAGCAGACACAACACACACTGTGACAGATCACTCATGTACTTTATGTCCTCCTAATACCTGCTGCGTTTCTGTCCTCTCTCCTGCTGAACACACAAAAATACACACACACAGACTTTGCCATACCTTCATTATCTTTTTTGAAATTATGTTGAAATCAAATGGAGCTCTTTGCATATTAACATTGGACTTTGGTGCTCATGTGGGCAGTTTGAGACTATTTTTTTTTCTCCATCATTTTCTATCCTCTTTTTCATTAAATCTGTAAATAAACATAAACAATACCAAAAAATAGACATTTTAGATGCAGCTTGCTATGTTAGCACCCTCATTTCTATGCACCTGAACCATACTCCAGTATGTGTTCCTAATTCCCCCATGCATTCATGATAATTAGCACATCTTTGAGTAAATTAAACAGGATGTCCTGTGTGGATAGTAGCCTCTAGAGACCTCGGCACCCCAGTGCCTGTACATCCCAGTGGGAGCTGTCCATCCGTCTCATACTGCAGCTGGCTGGGACATGGCCTGCCGGGGTCATGTGGGAACTGTGTGGAGAGCTTTAACCGCATATGTGCCATGTGTGTCGAACCGCTCCGACAGGCCCAGCACTGCATAAACTCACCCAGCACAAGCACTCAGCCATGATGTTACACTGCTAGCAGGAATTATGTAACAAATACCACTGCAGCCCTGAGACTGAACTCACCATGCTCGATTCCTTCTCTTTCTCGCTCTGATTCTTGTGTGCTCTTTCATCAACTCTTTTAAAGGATACCTTTTAATTTCCTTTGGCAAATTTTGGTTTGTGATCTGTTGAGGTCTTCTGCCACCCCCAGCTCAGTTAGTTAATGGCTAACCATCTTGAAGTCTTTTTTTGATATGTAAACATATACTAAAATGAGAAATAATGACTGCTCAATGTTCTGTCCAATATTAAAAGTGAGGCCACTGTTGCCATGGTTACCACCTCAGGCCAATTTGACAAAGTAAAAATAAGCACTCTGACTAATTTGTTGATGTGGGTAATTAAACTGTTTGAAAATGTTGTTAAAACCTAATGTGAAGAATTAGAAACTTGCTTTTAAGACCCCTATCCTTACAATCCTTACAATTTGACTACTTGTAGGGGTTCAAACTATAATTAAAAGGGTCACCATCACAGACTTTGTGGGGGACAAAACCCCTCCAATATCAATATTCAAAATAGTGGTTAAACTCATACATTTTGCATATATGTGGTTATTTCCTTAACACCCCCCGCCCCCAACTTGATCTCTGAGTCTCTTTCATTCTCTCTTTCTCTTTCTCTCCTCTTTCCAAATGTACTTGTGCTTTGTCTATCAGGCTATCCCCCTGCTTTATCCTCTCTTTGCGATCCTGTCTGTTCATCTGTCTGTTTCTCTGGCGGATAAGTTTGCAGTTATCTCATGAATTAATAAAACCCTAAATCAGTGGCTTAGGCTTTTATCCTATTTTTTCATTCATCTGCCTATTATCTACAACTGAACAATTGTATTGGGATTTTATTAAGTGTGTAAATCAGTGCTTAGCTTTTTGTTTTTTGTTTTTTGTTTGAAACACAAACTTGCTCATCCCTTATCTGGGCCAGTGGATGCACTAGTTATATTCATAATGATGCTATTCGACTGGAAAGTGTTGACTTAAAATTGCTCACTGGTTGTTCTTCTGGTTCTAGACTGCTCAATTCATTCCTTCATGCATTCTGCATCTGAAGTTCAATAGTCCCTGACTCATTCATTGGGAAGTTGGGCCTCTGCCCTGGGGCTCTGCGGTGAATGCCATGGAGAAACAATCATACTCGCGTTTTCTCTGCTTCAGGGTTTGCAGTCGTCTCTCAGCCAGTCTTCATCACCAGACGCCAACCGTGAACACTGACTTCTGCCTGTCAAAGGCCCCTGTGCATTCATAGTGCTCTCGCACCACAAAGGAAAGGCCACAGCCAAGCATCTCTTTGTGAAGGACTCGGTTTTTTTTTTTCACGCACACAAAAAAGTCTCATTTCAGTCCCGTTCTGAAGTGTGGCTGTTGAGGTCAGTCAAGGTTATTAGCGCCTTTTGAATGAGATTATCCACACATTCTATCATCAGCAATCAAAGGCTCCAAGGCGAGATGGAATCTTTGGAATTCTGATTCCCCATTATTTGGCGAACACTAAACAAGCCTCTCAAACGCCCCTGATGAGTGGTACCTCTGAATGTGCAATAGAAAGGCCTCTTTCCAGCCCTAATTTGAGAATGGGATTTTTTTCTGTCTGCTATTTCTAGCTTTTCAAGATATTGCTTTGAGAAATGTCCTGTGGCATCACGGTCGTCTTGGTAAAACCATAAAGTAAATGCAAAATGTCAGAAAAAAATCTCCAAGCTCATCTCATCTTTCACCTTTGAGTTCACTGCTCACTTTCAGTGTGACTCAAAAACTGTTCAGACTGTGATTAATTCATATTTACATGAACAGCCTTTGTTATAGAGATTAAGGTAGTGAGTGTTTATCATGGTTTTGTGTTACTACTACTTTTTATTGTATATGGGAAAAACAATTATAAAATTATAAAATATTCTTATTAATTTTTTCAAGTTTTTATCTGAATGGCATGTTAGTTTTGAAATCTGTTTTTTTTACACTATTTTATAATCCTAATAACACTTTTCTTATCTATTGTAAAATATACATTTATTAAAATATACCATACAATAATGATAATACAATTTTGTCCATATGTATTTTTCATTTATATATTATCTTAAATTGTCAATACATTTTTCTGTTCCCATTATCACCTCTCTGTAATAGCCAACAATAAAAAATGTAATGGGCTGCGCCATCTATCTGCATATATCGTATAGCTCATCCATAATGGTTTCAGAAGGTGTTTTCCATCAGAGGTCATAAATTGTGTCGTACTTCAGCGCTGTGCGTCCCCTCCACCCCTGGTGTCTTCTGGTTCAGAGCGTATCAGCTGGGAGGCACGGGGCAACTCTGCTTAATAATTTACCCTGCCATTCCTCTCCTTACCCGCAGTTACACAGTCGACTGACACGGGATAAAGCGCCTCATTAAAATGCTAAAGAGTTTCAGGGGTTTGTCATGTGCCTATGACACTCATGAAAATAGCTTTGAAGTCAGTTTTGGATTCTCTTATATTGGTTATGATACAGTAATGGGGAGAGATTAAATTATATTTAAAGTTTTTACCCGTACAATGCTGCCTAACAGATCTTCTCATATGAGTCTGATGCACGTGTGTGTTGGTCCCCCCGTTTAGGTTGTTCATGTGTTGGTAAAAGAACCTACGGTTATTGCAAATGATGTTAAAGACCCCATGAAATTGCTCAACAAGGTCATGTGCTCATGTATTTTCTATTGAAATAGGAAGTTTGGGTGAGACTTTGAAGGGTTTGTCCCATGAGTAATCAATATTCACAGTCCCTTTTTCCCTGAAGAGAAAGACAGTCAAATTTAAATGTGTTAAAAGTGAAATTGTCGATGTTTACCATATAGATGACCTCAAAGCTGGATTCAATCGTACTTTGATTCTATTGGGTCAGTAAAACTACATAAAAAGACATTAAATAGAGATTGTTGTCAAGGTGCAAACAGCCTGAACACAGATGACGTGGCATACTGTAGGTCTGGTCCAGGTGTTTTGAGTGCAGGTGACCTGTGTGTAGAGCAGTTGAGGAGAGACCGAGGTCATGCTGACATAGACAAGAGGAGACATGAGTGAAAACCGGCCATCTGTCTACCTATAAAATTCATTTAGAGCCTTCAGCTCTCAGCTGAATATCTGCTGGCTGCTTCTCTCTGAGCTCCTTGTCTAATAGATTTAATGTAAGTTAGCACTGTAACTTGTGCGATTTAAAGCTTCACTTTTTGTTTTTTCCTTTATTGTATTGTATTGTATTGTATTAGGTATTTCTTTTTAGAGGTGTTTAATCAAAGGTTTGGAGGTGTTTGATCAAAGGTATCATCAATTGCTATCATTGGTTCAGCAGTTTGCACTGCCATCTGCATTAGGCCAAGGCTAAATGTACAAATGCTTTTGTACTTATGCTTGTTTCAGTAAATATGTCCAGTAAAAATGTTTTGTTCATCACTGTTTTTCCCCCCAGTGCCCTGATGCAGATCTTTTTTTCCTTTGTTGCTTCTCTTACATAATTTGTTATTCTGCACAAAAGTCTAAATCTTTTCGTAAAATCAAAACAAATAATTTGCTTGTTCTGTTAATGATGATGCCACATGTTAATGTATTCTTTTATTAAACCATAATTTCAGCTCTATTCCACCAAGTTAATAGAAAAAGAACAGGAAATAATTTAATAATAGTTTAAAATCAATTTCAGACAGTGCTAATGCTTTTAGTTTGTTTGAAAGTGCTATGCTTTTTAAACATTTGTTGTTTTCCACACTACATCATGGCAGAAGGATAAGAAATTGAGGGTTGTGATTAGAGAGGTTGAACGAAGGTCCATAATTTGTCCTCTGACCGAAATGTCAGCATTGTTCAAATCAGCAATGCATTATGGGTAACAGTTTAGTATTAACTCTCCATGTAAACCATATAACATAGATGAGATGTAAAGTTAATTTCAAGTATAGAAACTTGGTGTTTCTGTTTGTGTGTGCATTAGATTGAGTACAATATTGTCTTAAGTGAGCTAAATCACCAGGGGAGAGGTCTGATATTTTTTCAGAAAACTTCCTGTATTGCATCCCATAATGATTTCACTGGAGAGCATGTGTGTTTGTGTGGGTGTGCTGCTCAGATGTCCTAGAAGACACACAATCTTTTGCAAGCTTTGGCAACACCTGCCCAACAGGCTCACAAGTTCTGCGCTCTCTCCAAAGCTTCTGTCTGTGGGGTACAGGGGCGGCCCGGCCCGGCCTATCCTAGCCCTGCAGGGTTAACACTGTCTGGGCTTGTCATGCTAAAACAGCTTTGTGCATGCACACAATTCCAGCTTTAGGACCTACCAGCCATTTAGAGCCAATGCAGAGAGTCAAGACTCTTTCTCACACATACACAAGCATGCACAAGCATACCTGTATACATAAACATAAGAGACATGTAAGCGAATGTGGGATGAGCCCTATGATTATTGATGTTGCCTTCGGATATTCCAAGGTGGGATGTTAATACAGCCCTTAATTAAACACACAGTACCTTCAATCACATTTGGTCATCCAGTTATCCAACTGCCAGCACTAATAGTTACAAACAGCTCTAGGGCAGCTCTACTTAAATGTGTGATGCTGTTTGTAAGTTGTCAGCATCTGCTAAAACATGCAGTATGAATTGGTCTGTTAACGTGTTTGATTGAATCAGTTTACTGAAACGCATATAGTCTGTGTAGAAATTTGTTATCTGACAGATAAAACCCTAATTTAATGTTAAAGCTTCAGAATCTTCAGAGATTGCATACTCCTTATAAGTTTGAGAATGACTAGCTCATATTAGACTGAATAGAAATCACTTTGCACAAAAGTTTACTCTAAATCAATACTTTACATTTTGCAATCTTTCAAGAACAGATTTCTGGCATATTTTGTTTTTATTTTAAAATTCTTGCTGGACTAAGGTGGTCTTTTCAGCAGGTATACTACGGTGGCCGAGAAAGCTCAACGCGATGCAACTGAAGAAACCCATGCAAATAAAGAAAACACATGGAAATAGAAGAAACACCTGCAAATTAAGAAATCATCTTCATCAGTTTCACACGTGAGCTCCAAATAATCACAACAGCACCCACATTTAGAAACGCACTGCAAAAGCTCACAACACAAATACAGAAACACACTGCCAAAAACACAGACCACAACGGAAATGTGTCCAGGAGAACCAAATAAGTGACGAATCCGGCTGGGACGTGCTGGTGCTTGCAGCTTTATCTTTTTATTTATTTATTTTTATCTCTACTTTTTATGACATACAACTTAATCCAATATACACAATTGATTAACAAATGTATTAACGATATGTTCAATGTCATCAGAATACAAATGAGAAAAGAACAATGAGCTGAAAACTAAAATAAATAAATAAAACCATAGAGAAGAAAAAAAACATGAAGGAAAGATGTTTATCTTTCATCAGTTACACAGTACAAATTGTTTCATGTTATGTTTAAATTTTCATAAAGAAAAGTTTCATAAGAAATGTAGGGTCCAAAGTTTTAAAGTTGAGACACAGATACATGCATTTTTTAAAAACTTTTTGGTAACACTTTAGAATATGGTACCTTCGTTAATGAAGAACTACACAAGAACCAATGAGTAACACAATATTAACTTAACTAACTATCAAGAATTAACTAACTTATTAACCAAATTATAAACTAACAAGAAACTCTGATTATTGAACTAGCAAGTAATAGCGCACAGATGAAAGTGGTAGTTCACTGTTAACTAATCAAAAACTACTACTTTTTTGATGCTTACCAGAGAAATACTGAAAAATTTTATTAACAATCTAGTAACTATTATTAACTAAAAAGAAACTCTGATTAATTAATTAATTAGTAAGTAACAGTGCACTGATGAAAGTGGTACTTCATACTTCTTTGCGAATTACTAATTATTTGAATCCGTATTCTAAAGTGAAAATCATGGGAACTAACTAGTAATGACTCAAGTGTTACTACGTGATCTAGACATGATTTATGCAACCAAACACAAGTCATTTCAAGCATTTGAGATTTTTGGTGAACTTTAGTATACATTTAGAAAATTTCTTTTGAAGTATGTTGTAACATTACTAGTAAGTTCCCACGATCTTCATTCTTCACTTTAGAATACGGATCCAAATAATTTAGTAATTCCCACAGAAGTATGTTGTAACACTTGAGTCATTACCAGTTTGTTCCCATGATTGTTCAGTTACTAATGAAAAGCCAATAAAGTGTAGAATCTTCTCACTCAAGATTTCCACACACATACATAAAAAAATTTTTCGGGTTAAATAATAAAATAACTGTGTATGGTATTTGGGGGACTGAAGACTCACTATGTTCCAGTACTCACCATGACTCTAATGATTCAATGCCAGTCCAGAGGAATGCCGGAAAATTGGCCACAAGACAAGTACGGTTTCGACAACTGCATTTAAAAATATTCAGTTGATAAATACTCAGCATAGGCAAATTATTAACAGCTTACCCAAATCATATAACTCTGCTATTACAAATTGACAATGTAAACAACCTTGTGTATTTACAGTAGCAGTTAAAATGTTAATGTAGTGCTAGTCATTTGTCCTGCATTTATTGATTAGCTCTGCATGAATTATGAAAATTTTTAGTTGTTCTCTGGGAAGCATTAAAAGATAATAGTTATTGTGTAATAATTAGTAGTGAAGTACCACTTTCATCTGTGTGCTACTTACTTGATCATTACTCAGAGTTTCTTGTTACTTAATAATAGTTACTAGATCGTTAATAAACTTTTTCAGTAGTTCTCTGGGAAGCATTAAAAAAGTAGCAGTTGTTGATTGGTTAATAATGAACTACCAATTTCATCTGTGCGCTATTACTTACTAGTTCGTTAATCAGAGTATTTACGTTAATACTTTGCTACTCATTGGTTCTTGTGTCGTTATTCTTTAACGAAGGAACCGTATTCTAAAGTGTTACCAACCTTTTTTGTAAAGAAAAATAAAAACATATGCAACTGTTCTGTTAACAGCATTGTATTTCTGTCATAACAACAGATATTCAGCTGATGGACACCGTGCTGCGTAGTCATGGGAACATCCCAGGTGAAAAAAAAAAATAGGAATTACGTTGTCTTTCGTTGCTCCTCCTTCATCAAGTACGTTCTACACGGCTACATAATGGAGCCCCGCTCACTCCAAAGTCCCAGTTTAAGGGCTCTGCCGTCTGCCCTTCGAAGAGACTAGGGCATAGGGATTCAATAAGCACGTCCCAGCCGGGTTCGTCACTTATTTGGTTCCCCTGGAAAAATTTTCATTGTGGTCTCTGTTATCTGTAATGCGTTTCTGTATTTGGTTGGGTTGTGAGCTTTTGCAGCGCATTTCTGCATTTGAAGCCCACGTGTTGTGAAACTGATGATGATTTGTTTTATCTTTTTGGACACTTTTTTTTTGTATTTGCATGTTTTTTTTTTCCATTTGCATGTTTTTTTGTTTTTGTTTTTGTTTTCTACTTGCATGTGTTTGCTTCAGTTGCAGCGCGCTGAGGTCTCTCGGCCACCGTAGTATACGCTAAATCCTGTCATTATGGCTCTTGTTGTAGCTAATTTATGTTTTATTAGCTTTCATACACTGATGTAAATTAGTTAGTGTAAAATATAGGAGTGTGCAAGCAGATTTAGAGTTTAGTCATTTTACAAACAGAGCTTTGAAATATGTTTAGACAGTTGAGGGAAGGACCGTTAGCTCCTCTTATTCCCAGCTCCCTTTATATCTGTTTTTTTTTCTCTTCACTTTTTCTGCCACTTTTCTTTTTTTTTTAAACAAACAAGTGCACGGATAAAAAGCTTCCAGGAATGCTGGCAGACATGAGTGCTTTACAGTAATCTAACCTGAGAAAGATGAAAGCCTGCAGGAAAGCACAGAACCAGAGAGCACACACACACACACACACACGCACACACTCTCTCTCTCGCTCTCTCTCTCTCAAATACCTGTGATGACATGAGTGGCGTAAAAAGACATGCAGAACTCACTTGAATTATTATGAACCTTTGCAAAATTGTCTTCTGGATCCAGAGCTGACCTAATGGGCTGTATGGTGGGATGTTTTTTATGTATTTTTTCAAGTATTTTACTTTTTTTTTAAGTACATACAATTGTGGTTGATGGAATGCAAGTAATTATTTATTTTAGTTAGTTAAGTGGGTTTTTTTTTGTTATTGTTTGTGTATATATATATATATATATATATATGCAGAAAAATATATATTATACTCAAAATCTTAAATTAATCCACAAATAAAATAACCATTCAAATAACAGTTATATAATATTGTTATTTGAATGGTTATTTGTGCATTAATTTAAGATTTTGAGTAGTCATATACCGACCATAAATTTAAATTTAGGTAGGTCAGATTCTG
Source organism: Pimephales promelas (assembly GCF_016745375.1). The sequence goes on from NW_024121144.1 coordinate 7,793,777, forward strand.
GGTCTTTGCTCTAACTTATGATAAACATTTTGTAAGCTTTATATTCTAATCTCTGAACACACACAGACCACTTTTGGCAGAGGTTGCGTTATTCAGCTTGAGAATGGCGTGCTAATGTTGACAGGCTTTAAGTTCACACGGCATATATGTATAGAATTGTAGTATTGTAGTATTGCATTTATTGTAGGGTTCCCACTGGTCCTTGAAATCCTTGAAAGTTTGTGAATCTGAAAACAAAAATTCAAGGCCCTGGAAAGTTTTTGAAAATAAACATCCATATATACACGTCCTTGAAAGTGCTTGAATTTATTTTGTGCAAGAAGTTTCTGAAAAAATTCTATTCCCTCCGGTCCGCTAACCTGTTATTTCGCCAACACTTCGTGGCCTATGCTAGCTTGCTTGGTTTACATTAGTCATTTTCACGCATTTCGTTAAGTGTTTCCCATCTGAGGTAGTTTGTGTTGTATTTTGGCATGACATTCACATGTGCACAAAACTATTTCAATGATACCTCAACATTTCACTGACACACTGTGAAACATTGCAAAAATAGTCTAAAACTGCTGAAAAGATGTAACCTTGGTCTCACTTGAAATGTGTCCCGTCATTAAGTCCTTGAATTTGACGGTATTGTACCTGGGAAGTCCTTGAAAGGTCCTTGAATTTGAAGCTAACCAGGGTGCGGGAATCCTGGTATTGCCTCCCAATGTTGTTTTAAAATATCACAAGTTGTGCAGGAGTTCTAGTGAGGAAAAGAAAGTTTAAAAGAAACTTTAAAAGACTATTCACATGAGAACATTTAAACGAAAGGATTTATACGTTTATTGATTTGACACGCATACTGTAGCTGAAGCAGATGGATGTCGTCTTGCTCAGGAGCGAGGTTTACGTGAGGTACTGTAATGTGAAAATAAGCAGAGCAGCCTGAAATCTGACGCAATTGTTCTCAATTTGAGCACGCTGAAGTTCCATTTTTCACCACAGATTTACAATGTGAAACTGTGGGGCGCTGTAGAGCTGGGCAGGGCTCAGGCCCCCGCTGCCCCGCTTAGTATCATTCAACATGCCTGCCGAAGCCATACGTTAAATTTTAATATATCCTGTTCACTCTCTGACTTAAAATCAGAATAATATTTGTTGCAGAATGCTGAACACATTTACAATTTATTATTGAATCAGTTTATGTAGAGGTCTCTGATTTGGATGATTATTTTATGAAGTGCCCTTACAGGTGAGCCGTGGCTGAGTAATATACTGTTGTAAATATATTAAGTAAAACAACTTTCTGGATAGATTGATTGGGAAAAAGAAAAGAAACAATGGGAGGAGGACAGGAAATGGACTCCCGACAGTTCCCGTTCCCTTTTCAAATTGAAACCGCATGCAAGGATTTTATATGGCTGTTGACAGACACAATCTCCGATCCTCTGTGGGGAACAACCCATACCCATCTCTCCCGAATTTAAAGCTTTACGCTTCTAAGAGCTGTCTTTCAGATTATATAAACGCACAGACACGCACCTTTCTCTCGCTGTATTTATTGCGGCATAGTTTGCCTTGTCACTCAGACTTGCTGTACAAAGACAACGCCTGCCAGGTTTCGCTCTATGCTCTTTGATATGTCGCCATGCAGAAGATGATGAGAGAACGAACGCACATTCTCTCACAGATAAACTCACTTAGCCACCTACTGTCACTGTCACAACTTGAAAAACTGAGGGCATATCATCCTGGCTGCATTAACCTCTGAGACACAAACATGAACAGAAATCAGAAAGCATATTCTCTATAGCTTCTGTTAGGTTCATATATATGCTAGTGTTTAGTGGCTTGTTTTGGTGGTGTGTGGTTTACATTGTGTGTGATTGAGAGAGAGAGAGAGAGAGAGAGAGATCTCCCCAGGCTCATGGAGAGTGCAGATAGCTAGTGACAGAGCACTGCTGTTAAGTGCCAACACTTCTCTCAGGCAACTGAGAATCCGTGTTTCAGAGCTAACAAGGCGTAATACAACCTTCACACCTACAGACGGAGAGAAAGAGGGATGGCCTCACACCTCTCAGTGGATTTGGATGTCCGGGAGTTGACGCAGTTAATACCAGCAACAAACAGTATAGGCTAAGGTATAGCAGAGCTTCAGTGGCTGCCATAGACAAAGTGATCACATGTACGTTCACACCGCCGCCGACTTGAGCTTCCAAAGGGGCCGGAAGTCATTCATTTTCAATGGAAGCTGGCTTCTCTCAGCTGCAAGGAGTGTCAATTCCATCGGCGTCGCATTTTTGGCGTTTTGAGCGTCAATCAGAAAGTTGTAAGAAGCTCAACTTTATGGTAATGAGCTGTGACGCGGTTCAGCAGCAAAACGCCAGCAACCAATCCGAATATAGACTGATTCCGGAGAAATACACAATGTAAACTTTCGTTCCTACCAAAACATTAGTTCCGAGTAAATGTAAGAGAAGCTAATAATCGCCGTTGCTGTTTTTCCTACTGGTTTCGTATCATTTATGACATGACGTTGTTCGCCTTTAGGGACCGTATGAGCGCAACTTTTATTTGACAGATTTACGAACGCTCGTTTTAAAGCGGGATTGCGATTAATTTTCTCATGGTGACACCGATTTGGCCGCAAATAATAATAATAATAATAATAGCTAACTATTTTTTTCCCGACCAAAACGGTAATAAAAATGCTGTCATTATAAAAGATTTGTTTATGCATTGCTTGTTTTTTTTCTGTTGATTACATTTCATGTTGTGACACTTTTATTCTCCCTGCAATGTCAGAACATTCAAAGCGTGGACAAGCTTCCCCGTACTTTTTTACAAGCGTCCTTGACAGAGCAGCCAGAGCTTCTTTGACGTGAAGAAGTCGGCGGCGGTGTGAACGTACAGTAAGGCTTTGGAAAAATACATGGTCAAAAGCTTTACTTAAATAAATGTTGCAATTAATGCTTTCATGTTCACTTTGTAGCAAAGGTTGTACTTTACCTGGAGTTCGGATGAATGGATGGAAACATGATTACAGATTTTATTTCTCCCTTTTTTTACCCATTGATCACTTTTTTTCTGTTTTAGAATAAACCTCACTATATTTCTCACTATAGGGGAGGGGAGGGGGGTGAGAAATGAGAGAAAGGCAGACTTCAGGGCTTTAGGGACGGCTCAGTGGTAACTGGATCAGCGATCGGGTTCTGGTCTGGTGACTGTTTCTCGTCTGGCCTCGGCTCTTCATGCATTATTCACACCTTTAAGGACTGTTTTCACTCATCCCTCTTTCATCCTCCCTTTCACCCCTCTCTCTGCTCCCTGAAAGGATAAAGAGTGCTGTCACACTCCTGACTTCGTCTGGCATTTTCTATTTCAAAATCTGTTTCATTCTTACTGATAAGTGGATATTTTATATCCAATGCAATTTAAAAACACATCTTTTGATTCAGTAAAAAAAAAAAGATTAATTCCATTTAATCCAATGATTTGTACAAGAATCTTTTTGTAGATTACATTATCAGTAAAAAAGACCCATATATATATATATATATATATATATATATATATATAGAGAGAGAGAGAGAGAGAGAGAGAGAGATGAGTCATTAAATTTCAATTCGTTCAAAAACAGTTGTTCAAAGACACGCCTCTTATTCTGGATTATAATTGCTAATTATAGATCTATTATTATTCAAGACCACAAGGAAAAGTAAATGGGATTGATTTGATCTCTTAAAGATCCTTTTATGAACATCCGTTCCATTTCAATGCCATTTCCTGTCCAACTTTTGGGTAAAACCTTTGTGAGCATGCAGACTTTTTGCTTGTGGTCTAGATCTTCATGTATTAAGTCTGAACTTTTACTTTTTTGATCGTGCCATTTAAAGTGACGCTATTATTAGTCCCAGCCTTTTTTAGACTTTTTTCACATGAAGACACACACTCTTTACCTGTCGTGTCACTCTGCTTTTCTGTCCCATTGGCTTGTTAGCTGCTGTGAACGGAGTGACATTGTCTGTTTAAGGTCTGCCATTGTAAAGCTAATTGTGGGGTGTGCGTGCGAGAGTGGAATCAGACCTGTTGTTTTAGCTGTCAGAGCGTCTATCATTTGCTGAAGTGCTGCATGAAGCTCACTAGCTCAGGCAGGGGAAAGTGTCAGGTGTGTATGTGGTATGACAGGGAGACTGACATACTCGGCTGGAGTCTATCAGCATTGCTATTTCAGTTAATCATCCCACAGGTATCAACTGTGTGTGAATGCATCCTCGAATCGTTCCTGAGCTTTTCAAAACAGTTCAGAATACCCTGCGAGTATATTATTTCACTTCAAGTGGCAATTGTAACTTCCATAAATTGAAAGCACAACTTTGTAGCAAGTAAAAGAGATACCCTCAAGCTATTTCCTGAGTTATGTCTATGAATTAAGTACGTATTACTTTTGGAAGGACAGCAATGCTGATTATAATCAAGTCTATATATCAGGTAGTGAAAGTTATTACATTTTGTAGAAAAAAATAATTAACTTGTTTTTGAAAAGTTGTATAATTTCAGATCAAGGACAACTATTAAGAAAGTAATTATGATTTAATGTGGTCTTACTGAGAGATTTGAATGCTGTTTACCTGCTGCAGTAGCAATCCGAACAGCCCCAAAGCCCTAGAAGCTCAAACAATGGCCTCTTTTTACCGCTAAAGACCACAGATCTCTAAGAAAGAAATGTCTCTATGTAACTCTATCAGCATCTGGTCTACCACAGCCTCAGCCTGCCAGACACTACAGACTGGGAGAAAGGGAATTATTGTTACAGGATAGCATTGTTTGTCACTCTATCGTTTGGGTGCATTTCAGATTGCATTTTGTGAGCTTTTGCTCATGCAAGTTAGCCTGGGAAAACCCAGACAACTTCCGACAAATTTAGATTTGCTCTACAAGTTAGTCTCCCAAAGAGCTCATCGAGCCCAGTTCTAATCCGTCAAAATCGAGGCACGAATCAGAAACGTTGGGGCGGGCTTTACACGTGAACGATAGCACAGCGACAGTGAAGCAGATTTTGTACGTTACATTTACAAAGACGGATGGTATAGACCATTTTGCAAGATGTAAACAACACTGGTCCAGAAACACTTCCTGTTTCGGGTTTGTAACTGTTTTCTTTATTTCACATGTAAAGAAAACATCTTAAAGATGTTTGTTTAACTTTTCGATTCAGTTTTATATGTTCTGTTGGTTGTATTTTATCCCAGTGTTAAAAACAGGAAGTGCTTCTGGACCAGTGTTGTTTACCTCTTGCAAAATGGTCTATAGTTGAACCCAAAACCATGTTATTGAAATATTAAAATACACCCAGTTTTCCCCTCTAAATTGCAAAGTTCATTGCAAAGTCTTATTTGTTAAAGGGATACTCCACTTTTTTTTTTTTTTGGAAATCATGACAGGCTCATTTTATTACTCCCTCAGAGTTAAACAGTTGAGTTTTACCGTTTTTGAATCCATTCAGCCCATTTTCTGATATTTATAAGAATATCAGTAACCGGCTACATGCCGGTCACTAGTTTTGAAAAGTGTGCTCACACATATTATTCAGTTTGACATTTGTAATGTTAAAATTACATTAAGAATAATAACAATAATAATCTTTTTTTCTTTTAATCCTTCTCCTCTCTACCTTATTCTCTCTTTCTCTTTTAATGTTTTGCATCTTAAAGATTCGTTATATGTGGAACATAAACATAATGTTGACTAATCACCATATGCAGCCAGTATCAAGCTCCGTTCACACTGACAGCGATGGAAAGGTGTGCATAAAACATCTTAAGGTGATGGATCACATTTGGAAGATACTGCATCATGTGGCAGCCCATTTTGATAAAGTTAAACATTTCTAAGCTTTGTCGAGTCACTGGATATGCACTTCCCACATCACATTGTCAGTTTGAATAGCCTTGACCCATACCTCACATGGACACCTATGTTTCCCAGTGTGTGTGTGTTTATGGCCACTGGGCATATATATGTGAATAAGATAAAATAGAAAGAGTAGAGAAATCATTTATTTCCCAGCTTGAAAAATTGGGCTGATGGAAAATAGATTTGTCTTCTTTCTACAGGTATTTGTTTCAGATAAATTACTTCATTTAAAAATTCCAGCGACGCCCTGTCTGTTTCTGTACCCTGCAGTGACTATAATGAGGAGCTGGAGTGAGAGAAAGAGCTGTATTAAATAATGAATGGCCGTATTGACGGATGAAAATAATACACGGTGAAAGCGGTAATAGTGGTGGGTTTTTAAAAGATGTATACAGAATGAGAGTTTTCTATGTTAGGGACTGCCATGTTTTTCCACTTACGGATTAAAGTCAACATGAAATGGCATTCACAAACCATTACAATGTAACTTTTTTTTCCGTTTGAAATAGTAAACTAGAAAACGTCGGAGCGGCGCTTGATTTTATCCATTAGGAATTGATTGAATTGTGAAAAGTGGGTGTTAAATATCTTATAAAGCTATTCCCTTTCCAAAATACAATATAAAATACACCTGTTGATCGAAACTTGAAGTTAAAGTTAACCTGAAACTGATAATTCTGCCATTTACTTACTCTTACCTTTCAAAGCTGTATGACTTTCTACAGTGTAACACAAAAGTAATGTCACCGTTTTTTCGGTCCATATAATGGAAATCAGTGATCAATCCCACTGAGATCAGGGACGTTGCAACGTAAACAATGGATTACTGAAAAAAACAATGTGTGTGTGCTGTGTTTTTTTTCTTTGATGGATGTGGAGAAGTCTAAGAGCATGTGCTGGTCAAGCATCAGCCCAGAGCCCTCACGGCTTGTGACTGAAGAGCCACAGTGAGATGTCTGCCTCTCAAAATAAGGGTGTAGGGGGGGAAAAAATATCCAGTGCTACTCAAAGCAGCCAACAGGCCATGAGGCCTCCTTTCAGACTGAATACACGAGAAGAATAAAGCCTCTCTGATATAAGAGAGAGAGAGAGAGACCCGAAAGAGGGATAGAGTAGAAAATGGAGAGGAAACAGCATGTGGCCCAGAGGTCACATCTAACCTCAGATTAAACCAGGAACACCCAGTGGGAGAGGATGGGAGAGATGAGTATGGAGAGAAATTGATGCATGAGGTGGGTTTTAAGGGGCTGATGGGAATGAGTGAAGAGATGGCGAAATCATAACCACAAGAGAGTGGGTGAGAGGAGGAAGCATGGGTGATAAAAGTCGAGAGAAAGAGGGCAAAGATATACGGATGAAAGGTCAGACTCGTAGACACCCTGGAGAGAGAGCGAGAGGGGAGTCCTGTCTGTCACACAGGAGGAAAGCGTCCTGCAGACACCCGTCCCCTGAACTTGACACCACACATAGACGCAGACAAAATAACCTTCGCTCTGCAAGGAAGTATTTGAGTTTCAAATACTTTTCCCACAATATTGAAATGAAAACAATATGGAACAATGACATCCTGTTAGTGTGTCAATATTAAATAACATAATAAAACGCGTGCCATGTGTCGGGACATAATTGCGTAAAAAAGTAATGACATATATTGTTTACGTTATGTATTCTTGTCTTGTTTTCATTGGTTCTTTTTCATGTTCTTGCTGGTATATTGTCTTGTTGTCAGTTCTGTCTTTTCATTGGTTCACGTTCTTTAGTTCTAACTTGTCATTGGTTATTGTCTTGCGTTTCCCCTTGTCCATATACAGTATTTAATGCCTCATGTTTCCTGTCAAGTATTGTTTGTCTATTCTCCTTTTGGTAAGTCAAGTCAAGTCTACATTTATGTTATTTTAAAAAACAAACAAACAAATAATAGAAATTGGACATAGAAAAAATCAGTCATGTGTCAAAACTTTTGCTGGTAGTCTATACATGCAAAATCACAGTTTGGATCTCAAATTTTTGGCCCCCGTTTTTGTATGCACAGTAGCGTCTCCTCCAGTAGTTCTGTGAAAAGACGAGAATATGATGGATATGTTCGCAACATTTCCCCACCAGACTCCCATGGGTAATATCTCCCTCTATCTCTCTCTCTCTCTCTCTCTCTCGATTGCAATGGGTTTTTAACAGTTGGAGCAGTGTGATCCCAGCTCCTCTCTCTGTGGGACTGTAGGGTAAAAGAGGTGACAGAGAAACTTTCGGGCTGCTAATATCACTTCCATCCTCCCTGCAGCCAGTGCAAGCCCTGCATATAAAACACACCTTCCTCAAGCAGAACGGGGACCTTTTTACATTTACAACATCGCTAAAAGCGAAAATATGGCAAGATTCAAAGTTCATGCAAACCGACTGAGAGTTCTTCACAATTACATAAAGGTTAACTACATTACGAGCAATTGTGTATTCATGTCCTACAGTGTGTTGTGGAGCGTTAAATGAGAAAATGTATGTTGAAGTTTTTAAGCCAATTTAAGTTCAGACTATGTTGGTCTTGAGCTGGTGTGTTTAAAAGCTTTAAGCTTATTTAGAGGCCTGTTGTTGTAGAGGAAAGTTAATTTGGCTGGCGATGGCATTGCCGCAATCAGTGTGTCAGAGCAGGTTTGTGCCGCACTGTTAGAGCCCTAGTAATTAAAATCCTGCCGTGGTACCGATCCGCTGATTGCAAAGAAGAAACCGGAGGGACAAACGGATCAGGAAATCTGATTAGGTCTCTCCTCCGCAGGGTTCTGCCTGTGCGCTCCCTGAGACACCGGGCCCCGGCTTTGTACACGCATGCACGCACACTTGTTTTGCGGATCAGAGGTTTTCAACAACCTCAATCTCATAACCCGGCAACCAAAACAAAGCCTTTCTCTCTTGTGAACATGCCGTCTTGCTGGGCACAACGTGTTTAGAGCGGAACAGGTCCATGTCTCGTTCACTCATTAGTGGCAGAAATGCCATATCAGAAGGACCAGTTGCCTGGCTGCGGCTCTACCTGATGATGAAGCCGTCAGATGGTTTGATGTGTTTTTTTTTTTTTTTTTTTTTTTGCAAACAGAATCCATTCAGTCTTTGTATTTGTGCGATTGTTTGGAACTGGCGCTTTTAGCGTTATTTGCATTGCCCAGTGCAGTAAAGGAATTATGCAAACAGACCCTCAAAATTAGTTTTCAGCTGCCAATAGTGCCTTATGAACTGATATGGAAAAACTCTGAACCGTAAATTTTTCAGTTTTGCGCAACTGTTGAGGGATTTATGTTGTTTGATTTTATGCTCTATAGAAGCAGCTAAATCAATGTGACTATAACATTGCGTGGAAATTAAATTCTATAAAAGCTATACCACACTTGTGTGTATGTATGTTTATCTAATTGTATACATATTCTTCAGCTTCAAGTTTTATAGCATTTAATGTTTATATACACTGCCCAGCCAAAAAAAAAAAAAAAAAAAAAAAAAACTGTTTGGATTTTAATAGGCAAATGTTTAAGAGTCTTTGATTGGATTTTTTTTTTATTTTTCTAGCATGTTATGTGTTCTTCTAAACCTAACTGATGCAGTGTAGCTTTTCATTTCTTAACCATGTAGGGACTTTTATTTCCATCAAGCGGTGGATACATTTTTGGTCAAGATCTTGTATTGACAATGCCAGGGTCAAGCACTCTGTAAAGTCTCCTCCAGCTCATCCCAAAGACTTTCAATAAATGTCAATGAACACATATATATTTCCCTCATTTGAAAGCTAAATGTTTGTTTAACCTTCAAATGGTCTTCTTTTCCTGTTTGCACTTCTGGGCTTCGGGGTCTATACGACTCCAACAATTGATTGAGTAATTGTACAAAAAAATATACATTTTTTTAATCATACAAATAATATATCATTTTTTTTGTTTACTTCTCATCTATTCATTAATGCTGAGATTTTGGAGATATAAAGTACTTTTTTATCCATATACCACACAATTCCTCAACTACACAATTAGCTTTAGCATTAGCATATGAAATATTTTTTTTATGATACATTGCATTGATGCTCTAGTACCAGTCCTTCATTTCTGTGTAAAAAAAAAAAATCAGATTTATGCTGGACTTTTCCCATTTCCCATTCACTTCAATGTGGGGTCATATTGACCCCGAAGACCCAGAAGTGTAAACTTTTTTATTTTTTTTTATTTTACATACCTTCAGAACCACCGAATCAAGCCCATTTTTTTTTTCTGTGTTTATAGATAGATAATGTATGAAAAGTCACAAAATCTTATTCCACTGAGATGAAGGGAACCTTTTTTTTTTTTGTCAAGTAAAATTAGATTGGGGTCGTATAGACCCCATGACCCGATTGAGGGCTACTATATCACTCCACAGGCACGAGTGAATTTCGCCCTAAATTAGAGACCTTGACCACAAAAGTCTTTATTCCCCACTGAAATCATCTCATTTCTTTATTGCCTAATACTTAGTGATAACCACGACACCAGACAATAGCTCTTAGGACATGATCATCTTTAATTCCCAAGCTTAGCGTCAGCCCATTCAAGTTACTTTTGTAAACCCTGTCGCCTTCAGCTAAGTATCGATGTTGCAAAATGGGAATTTGCAGTTTTCTTTCAGCATTGATTGACATTAAGAGACTTCCCAGTCCACCCACTCTCGCTGTTTACTACAGCACACTCCGACTCAGCCAATGGAGGCGTCGAAAACAAAGCAAACCTTTCGTTCCACTTTCCACGTCTATAGCAGGCTGGAACACGTCGAGATCTCCCAGTGCGTTATGAGTGCTGATGTGCAGGTTCTATCTCAAACTGTCCCAGGGGACTTGACTCAAATAAACAGAAAACAATCTCTGAACGTCTTGACACTGAGTCACTCACGGTAGCGAGGCCGATCTGCTTACAGATGTCGACACGTGCAGCTCTATTTTTGTTATAGTTGGGGTTTGAATGTCATAGATCAATATCTGTGCATCAGAGTGGCTCTTGCTTCTAAAGGAACTCTCGAGGGAGCGTCAGCAATCGTAGTGGCCTTCACCCAAACATTGCCTGATGTCTGGTGTCCCGCGTCAGCTCTGTTAGTTATTTGTAGTTTTCTTCTGTTACAGCACTTCAGTGACTCAGTGCCTCTTCTCAGCTTTGTTCTATATCAGTGTAGCCTCGTTCTGAGCCATAATGTAATGGGCACCCAGAAGCATCCCGTGTTCCATGGCGATCAGACTTCTGCTGTGTGAGTGGTGTATTCGTGGCACCGCTGTTGCCCTCACAAATGGAGAGTGTGGGCTATCTCACACTCATTTTAAAGGAAACTGAAGGAACATCTCCCAAGTGACTGCTGCTTGTGGAAGAAAGGCTCACTGAAAGATCACAAGACTTGCTATTGCCAAGGTTAAATTTGGGGTTTGTACAGAGTTCTATCGCTTTTTGCCTCTCCAAAATGCTTTACTTGACAGCAAGCTTTTGCAAGGGCTGCCTTGTGCCTGCCGGTGCAAAAGTAAAGCGTTCTCCTGAGAGGGGTGCTGCTTACGTACTTATGCAAATTTTTTAGAAGTCAATGGCAAATGCTAGATGGAGAATAACAATCTGAGTTTGAAAGGGCAGCCGTCACTAGTCAAATAGCACAGGAGTGCGGAATGAAAGGAGTTTGATTGAGTGAGGATTGCATGATGTGTTTATACTTTGCATTGAAATGTACCACAATTGAAAATATTTCCATTCAAATCAATAAATAAATGCCCCTGATTTTTTGTAGGCAGGCAGTTATATATAAATTACATTTATGTTTACACAACTGTATGTGTGTGTGTGTATATATATATATTCATTATTTAATATTGTTATCATAGTATAATGAATCAAACCAGGTTAAAAAAAAACAGTTGTTAAACCGAAAAGTTGGTTTAAAGAAAGCTCTTAGCTAACCTAAAAGGATTCATATAAAAGAAAAAGATTGACAAAAAGATTGCAAGGAAAATGTTTCACACATAATGACAAAAAAAAAAAAAACTGTTTGGTAAATATTCTGAGTGGAAAAGTGATAAAGTTCTGTATTCAACATTTACTATCGCTGGATTGTAAAAAAGGAAGGCTCTTCAGTGAATAAGATGCAGTTTTGGGATACCACACATAATAATCTTCAACTGTTTTATTGAATTCATCCCACCGTTTTTGATAATATAGTCTACTACACCATCAGTCTTAATCTCTAGTCATATCACTGGCCTGATACCAGGGCTTAAGATGAAGTTGTTTTGAACCAGAGGAAATTGCCGTTTCCATGGATGCTGGGTAGAGTCCTGCCCACGTTATGAAGCTGCAGAACTCCTGTGGTTATGTCTTCCTTCATCACCTCTCCTTCTGTTTGCTGTTCGCTTGGCTTATCTTAACTAGAGTCAGCCTGCCATTCTCGACTACACTGCCCTATGACAGTGTGATACTTTAACCGCTGATATGTATTGAGTGTTACAAATGAGCAATACTGTATTATTAACTTCATCATATACTGAATTAATATATATATATATATATCTAAAAGCACTTTAATCATGCATAATCGAAATCGAGTGACCTTGATGTAAATTCTGAAAGATAGCTGTTAACCATTTTTGTAATTTAACCCCACATACTGTCCATGGCCACTAGGGGATGTTTTGAGACGGTTAGTGTGTATGGAGCAGAAATGTCCATGCTTACTTCTACTCCAAAATTAAAGAGTTCTTGTATTTTGAGACAATCTGCAACAAATTTTAATGGTAATGCATTATAGAAGTTTAAGATGTAGATATTTAAAAAAAAAAATTAGTACAAACACACAGAAATTGAGAGTGAGATAACAACAACTGTACAAATGGTGTCAGAGCCATGGCTTTGAACTGGAATTAAATCTAAATGATTGTGTGATACACAGATTAGCGGTGTAATCCAATCAGGATTTAAAGAATATAATCCACTTTATTGATATTGAAATAAAAGGGAGAAAATTATATTGTTTTGTTCAAGGCTTAGGAATTCAGCAGTTTATAATAAAAAAAAAAAAATGCTTATACATTAATAAACACTGATGTACTTTAGGACTATTGAACTGCTGCTTGACGGCCTCTAATAGTCCGCTCTGTTGTCTTGTGTGTTTTCTGTATATTAGCATGTTGATTTAGCTACGTCTTTTTGCTTTTTTTGTGTCTGTTATCAGATCCTCTGTGCTAACGCTAACAGACATGGTAATAGTCATCCCCTTGGGCTAATTTGTTTATCTACAGTAGTGATAATGGCCATCCCTCCAGTGATCTGTCGGACCACTCCATGTATCTCTCCTGGGGCTCGACCGGGGCTTCACAAGCCCTCCTGCAGTTCATTCTTCCACTGTCCACACGATGCCATCCCAAACACTGCAGCCCTTCCTGGCCGAAACCCAATCCCTGCCAAATTAACCAGCCCTCGATTGGAGAGATTAGATAACCTTCTTGCTGAATAAGACTTTGGCTCGTGTGAAGGGCTTTTGCTTTCTTCCGCCCATTTCCCTTCTGTTCTCTTCTTTTGTTCTTGCGCTTTTTTTTTCGTTTTTGTTTTGTGACCCTCAGCATACAGTACAAGAAGTCCCAGAGAAAGCGAATGCAAAGCCAAAGGGAACACTTAAACTTCACAGAGACTCAGAAAGGGACTTTTTGAAGTGGTGCCACAAAATTATTTTAGACGTCTCTTGTGGTAAGATGATCTTGGGTTGACATGACTTGCCGTCTGATGGGAGTCTAGGCCATAAACGGAGAGATAAAGAGGTTTATTCAGATAGGAATGGACATGATACCTCCTAAACTGTTTAGTGTCAAAAAGGGAAGGGAAATTGCTCATTCATTCTTTCATAATGGGTTATCAGGTGGATTGTAATTTTTAATGGCACGCATAAAGACTTCAGTTCTCATACGGCCCTTTAGTGAGTGTGTTTGGTTGGAGGATGTAGTCTGGGGGGGAGGCGTTATATCTAGACTAGAACAGAGTGTGATTATGCACTTTTGCATCAGCAACAACAGATGTTCAGAGATAGTCATGAGACCTCCATCACTGCAGTCCAACTGTGTGAGAATGTTACAGCTCTCTGCTGAACCTGCAATTTATGGCACGTAACGTCGCCTACAGATGTCTAACAACTTAACAACTCTTTTCCCTTCCCCTCTGCTTTACTCTGGTTGTGTTCAAAATCACCCCCATACAATATAGTTATCCACTTTACACGCTTAGAAAAGTGCAACGTTTTATTTTGTGTCACCATCCTAGGTCGAGTTACTCTACTCGTGTAACTGTATTTAAATAGGGGAAAACGTAGAGGTGTTTGGTCGCTTCTCTGCTTGGCCCATATTGAATGAACTGGGCTAGTTAAGTGCTATCAAAGTGTCTCGCAAGCCAGAGCGAGACGAGAGAGGTATGTATCAACTCGTCTTAGTTAAGGGAATAACATAATTTAATATGAAAAACGGTTGAGTGTCCCTTTAAATGTGCTATATAAATAAATGCAAACTTGAAACTTGATATTTAATAATCAGTTAAAAAGTTTGGAAAGTGGATGGGTGCACTCTCACAGTGCATTATGGGTATTCTCTAGCCGTTGAGCGTACACCGGTTGTACACTAGTTATTGCGTTGTATTGTGGGATTTAATGAATGCACTTGACAACGTCCACTTTGGTTTCGGACTGCACTACAAATAGCTGTTCCCTCAAATAGTGCTGTGTTTAAGGGTATGGGTGTGATTTTGGACACAGCCTTTGTCTCTTTCACATGTTACTAACGTATAAATGGTCGAGTAACACAGTGTCTTCATTCTCCTTTCAGATTCGGGTAGATGGTCCTACTTATGGTGCTTTGCAGTACGAAACCATCCAGGTGGTCGATAATGGGCCGATCCTGAGAGACATGGCCTTTTCTGCTGATCAGCACTTCCTGTATGTGATGTCAGAGTCACAGGTGAGTCACTGCCACCATTTGCCCAAAATGCATCATGATTTACGCAGCACGTGTCAGCTGAGAGATAAAATTATAAAATTCACTTACTGTAATCACAGCCTGAGAGGTACACTTTATAGATAGGACATTTCATATTATAAAAAGTGACAGGTGATGGATTGGTGGATTAAAATTTCACTCACTGTGTCGAAAATACACGCGCAATTTACACATTAGTATGCCTGCTCAAAATGGCCCAATCGGTGTAATGGAGGAGATGTGGCTCTGTCCCTGATATCTTTAGCACTACTGAAGCTTGTAAATGTCCAAATCAGAAAAACACTTAGTGCTGTAAAAACATCCCAACTCAGATAACCTGTCATCAGGGCTTCTCTTGTGACATAAATAATGCTTTTCGAATTACCCAAATATAGCGTTTTATGCCGCCTAGTCCAGGTCTACACTGTGTATCATGTCTGCTGCATGAATCAGGACTTAAATTGTTCATGATGTGACAATTAGGAGTTTTAACCTTTGACCTCTAGATGAGGTGTTCTCCATTCTTTTATATAACCCCGAACACTCTTGTCTGCACTTATCACCAGGATTTAAGACGTTCAGTTCTCTCTCTCTTACACACAAGTGGTTAAAGCTACACTGTGTGATTTTTAACCCCATCTATATGACCATCCAGGGAATATTAGTTTCTGTTCCTCTCAATTCCGATTTCGTTTTAACTCCTACGGTGGCCAATGTAGTCCAAGATTTAAATGGCGTCCAGTTCGACCTCGTCCATGAGTGTTAACTCAAACGTAAACGCGAAAGGCAAAGCTTGAATTAACTTGTATGTCCCTCTTTGGCTAATGCACTTTCCGACATTAGAACCCCTTACCCGTATGTATTTTTAATGGCATATTATACACTCACGAGAATACTTTATTACTTGAACGAAGTAAACATACATTAATGAGCACATATATTTTTGAACGAACTAAGTGTTTTTAGCTAAGAATAAACTAAAAGAGTTACACAGTGTAGCTTTAAAGAATCCCAATAGTTAGTTTAAATATCAAGGCAAATTCAAGAAGACAATTTTGTCAATACACTGCTTCTGTAATGTCACACTCTCGCCTGAAAGCGGATGGTCTGGCAATGTGACGATTTATAGCAATGGCTATAAATCTGAAATCTCATTCAGTAAAATCCACTTCACTAGCAGTGAGGGTCAGTGGACTGCTGCATCCTGGGATTTGAGGCACAGCCTCAAATTATAAATTATAAATTGCCTAGTCTACAAAAGTTGCTACTGGATAGTTTTAGAAATTGTGTTTGGACACATTGCCTGTTTAGAGCTGAAAGTGTAGTCACATTTACCTTTGCTCTGACTGGATTTCGCTTGTGAAAATTTGCATTTTTATTGGAATCCACGTGATCAGGATTTTTTTAGTTTACGGCAAACGATTTCCCAATGCAGATTTTGAGACTGATTCAAGTAGATCACACAGATTTTACAAATTGACCAACAGAAAACCGCTTACACTGGTTAAAACTGGTTAGAAAGTGACTACCGAGTGAGCTGTGCTTCACACATCACTACACTATTGACAATAGACCTTTTTGCTAAGTGACCTCTTACACCAGAACCCAATATAATTTGCCACATCAATTCAGATGTTAAACTAGAATCCTAGGCAGTTTTGGTCACTCTCACCAACTTTAGGTATGCTGTAAACATAATTTAAGACCAGTTAAAAGTCTGGTTCAAAACTAGGCCATGATCATCTACTCAAGTCTTATGGGAAATGAAAGATGGTGTTTTCTTTGACGTGAATAAATACCAGAGCTGGACCTGTGGTGTTCTGCCAGTGAATAATCTCACCCTGTTGCAATTAGCCTATTAGCCCAGTTAGAGAGTTGTCGTCTGGTTTCTGTTTTGTCCCAAACGTCAGGGGATCACATCTACTGGGGAATCATGCATATATTTAGAAGCTATTTAGTGAACATGCATTCTCTCATCCCACCTGTATATCCCCCCCACCCTCCCTCCAGCACACATTCACACACGTGCACACTGAAAGATTAATTCTAGTTTGCTTTAAAATTTAATGATCTATGATGTAACAATGATTCTTGCATCACTAGCACCACTGCTGAATCTGCAGCAACGCGGCAAACCAAATGATATTTTACCTAAGTTGTGATCTTGAATGAATGTGAAATACAATAATGCCAAAATTGTGTTATACTCCTGGCATGGTGTGCGAATCACAGAAAGACTCACAGGTTGAGAATATTTCACTGACTTCTCCAGTGAACTGCTTTAATGCTTTGATAGTTTTAATATATTTGCACAGATTCAGATCTCACTCAGACTCTGTTTTCATTTCTGTGTTTACACTTTGGTTTGTTTTGCTGTGAATAACAGAGACATGCCATTTTTTGGCTTGCTTCTTTGTATTAGTCTCTCTCTCTCTGTCTGTCCCACTCTCACAGTTTGTCTCTAGCTCTGTGGTTGAGATGTCTGCATTAATATTTATAACTGATAACAAAATGCAGAAATTCTCATGACTGTTTTTGTGGTCGAGCCTCTTCACCCCTTTTTACAAAATTTACCCTTGTGTACCTTCAACTCTTACACACATACACTTTCACTGTATACTGTACAATCATTTTTTATTATTATTATTATTTTGTGTCTGTGTGTGTATTACATTTGTGAGACGGCCCTGTGATGCTTGGAAGTTCAGCATGATACACATGTGACTGCACTTTTTGTATTAAAAATGTAAAAGAAAAATAATAGGTTTAGTAAACTGGAACATGATTTTTTCCCCTGTACTTACTGCCTACATCCCAGATTTAGTGTATACTAGAACAATCATGAGCACACACAGTCAAATAAAATCCCTGTGGAAGAGCAGAGAAGGAAAAATAAGGACAGTACTGTAGGTCGATAATCTCCTGCTGGTCCAGCCTTAAAGATACAGTAAAAGAGATAGAGGGTGGGAATGTGAGGGATTAAGAGCCAGGGAATGATAGTGTTTGGGAGCTGAGATGGTCTCGATTATCTGTGTGATTATGGCTGATTGGTTGAACCAAGCTCAAGTTTTGCTGGGTTCGAGAGTCCATAGTGCCCCTTACGGAGTCATTGCGAGTACAGCACTGATCACAGTTCCCATGAAACCAGGCCTGTTGATGTCCAGGTTATACAGTGAGAGTCATCTGATACTGTAGTCCACTAAAATGTTTTTATTTTAAGATCTTCTTTGACCCTGGCCCCTAATAATATATGGCGGTCTTTATATGCCACAGTCAACAGTTAGTAATTTCAACTTTGTAGAATCATGGGTAATGTAGTTTTTAACCAGGAATTATAAACGATTATTTACAAAGAAATCTGCAGTCATATAATCGAAACATCATGCCAAAATAACTCTTTAGCGCCCATCCACTCCCATGAGTCTCCCAACGCTCTCTAATAAATATATTTGTATATACAGTATGTATATTTTGCCAAAAATAAAGCAAAATGGTAGTTCTACATACATAATTAACATATTCTGGTTTGGGAAAAATGGTTGGAAATAATTAATAGAAAGGTGATACTCTACTTTTTTTTTAGTGAATTAGAACCAAAGTTGGACCATTGTTTTTTTTTTTTTTTTAAACTATAAATTATGTGACTGAATTTAACAATAGAGCAACTTCTACCTTTGCTGATCACTTTTTTTCTTCTTTTTCCCTCTCTCTTTCTCTCTCCCTCTTACTTTCGCTTTCTAATTAATCCCCTGATTATCCCTCTAATTAAATCTGGCTACTTTCCTGTATCATTTTAAACAGCAAGATAAATGTCTTTTTAAGGAAAGAGGCCAGACTGTCTGTTGAGAGTGATGCAGATTACAGTTATCAGAGCTTACAGCTAATTATTGTGCTTGGCTTTTTGTCCACATTTGTCATCCTTTCTTCTAGGGCTAAGTGTTTTTATTGTAACTTTAGACAATGTCAGCGTCAGGCGCGTATCTGTGGTCGGAGGGACAGCTGTGTGCGCTAATGACAGAAGCCTCAGCTATAGTTCCTACTGCATTAAACGAATGACAGTGAGGTTCAGAGCTCAATGGAGTTACACAAATTACTGGTCTTGGCACATTAAAGCCTTTTGTTGTCTAAGTACCATCCAAATGGAAGTTGTGTTCCTCTCTCTTGCAGTTTACTGTCATTTTACACCGGAGTTTTGGATCGGTCTTTTGTGCAAAACCCGTCGGAGGTGAGCACGTACGCCTCGGCTTTGTCCTGCCTTAGAACGCTCTGTCCGCAATTTAAGGCAATTGTTGCTTCAATGGCTTCATTTAAATCTGAAGAATTGATGTGCGTTTTCCTTTTTTCATGGAAGTTATATAGATTTTTTGTCTCTGTGTGTGTGTGTTTTTTTTATAACAGCTATGTCACAAAGCAGGCTGGAGACAGTGGCTTCTCTACACTCTAATGCTTGCAGCATATTCATAATTCATGTAGGGCAAGTTGAAACTGCAGGTAGTGTAAGTGTTAATAATTTAAGTGTGTCTCACACCAGCCAAACAGCTCAAAGTCAAACTCTTTCGTTGCAGATCAGCTCTGGGCATTCATAGGTGGGATAAGGCATCTGCCACCTCATCAGAACAGGTTTAATAAAGACGACCTTTAATTTCAATTACGAGCTGCCATTTAACAGCGGTCCCATATGCAACGTTCTCTGCCAATCCCCAGTTGTGACATCCGGATCTTGAGAAGGTTTCGTTGTGGTATTGCAGTGGCCTACTTAGACTGCAGCCCATTGTGTTTGAGTGAATGGAAGTACTTAGGATGTCTGGATGCTTTTGGCAAACTTTCGGGGAATTTTAGTCGTTGAGAACAAAGGCATTTCTCCTGAAATGCTGATTGTGATAAAAGGAGGTTTAAATGGGAACACAAATGTCAGGTTGCAAGTTTTCACTTTTAAAGACAATAAAAGCTTATCCCTGTTTAGAGGAAAGAGCAATAAAAGGTGAGAAGGATTTGTTTGTGTGTGTGTGTGGCTACTCTGATCTGTTTTCTATAGTGCGTTTAGTGATGTGGTTCTTGGTTTTGGTGCCTGTAGGCCTAATGATGTCGTCTGGACAGAATCAGCTCTGATATGTTTGTGTGATGGCCGGGAGTGGAGTATCAAGGCCTGAATGTAAATCCAGTTAGCACACAGAGTGGCTGGGTTCACAGCGCACATAATTGTATTTTCCGTCTCCGAAGCCCCCAGGGCGTGGAAGGGCACAGCCTGTTTAACCATGACTATGACCAGCTACCAGACCTGAGCACCCGCTGCGGTTTTGGGGATAGATGCATGTCAGATTTCGACCAAATGTCTCCAGGAATAGAAAGAAGTGTAGCTTTGTGGGGACCCACCTAATGGGACTGAATAATACTGTCAGAAGGGTTATGGTTAAACAAAAGTTTAGCTTCAAATAAAGATTGTAGATCTTTACTGTTTTGCAGTAGTTACTGAAGAGATTCGTTCAAAACCTCTGGACAAAAGTCATTAATTAACTTCTGTTTTGTTTCAATTAATAGATATTAATAGACAAATTTTTATATTTATAGGCATTTAATAATGGACTAATTTGTTACATTTAATTGTTTTTTATTGATTTTTGAAAAAAATAAATATATAGGCCTATATATCTTCTGCCCACCAAGCCTTCATTTCTTTGATCCAAGAAAAAACTGTAATATTGTGACTATTATTAATATTATTTTAACAACTATTTTCTATTTTAATATATTTTAAGATGCAATTTAAAAGTTTTGAGTAAAAAATAAATAATAAAGTGAAATGCTTTATTGTGTGTGATTTGCATGTTTAATTTATTTTAAGACATGTAAGCTGAAGATCTAAAATAAGTTAAAATGGTTGGTTCAACTGATTTAATTGTCTTATTTTTTATATATAAATAAGCTTAAATGTTAAGTAAACAGAACTAAGATTTGTTTTGATCTCACATGGCCTGCACTGTGTTGGATTTACTTAAAAGATATATGCACCATTTTTGCGTCATACTTTTTAAGTAATCCGTAATCATTTAATTAAGTAAATTTTTAACTTGGTATAATTTTACATAAAATAAACTTAAATATTTGAGTTCACATGACATTCTTTACTTAAAAAATATATGTAACGTGATGCATACATTTTTAAAGGAACACTCCGACTTTTTGGTACGTTAGCCTATTCACCTTACCCCCCAGAGTTAGATAAGTCCACACATACCTTTTTCATCTCCGTGCGTGCTATAAGTCTGTTTGACGCACCCACCGCTAGCCTAGCTTAGCACAAAGACTGGATGTGAATGGTTGCAGCTTTCATACTAATCCAAATGAGTGACAAAATAACGCAAACGTTTTCCTATTTACATGTTGTGGTTTGTATAGTCACAGAGTGTGCAAATATCAAGGCCATATGAGACACAGACATCTTTTGACCGTATAAATACTATATTTTCTGAAGGGGAAGCACTGCTACTTGGGCAGAGTGATAACAATCACCTGAGACGCACCGTGACGAGGAGCAGAGATTTCGCTTCGCTCAGCGTTGGAATAAAGAGTCAGCAATTACTAACGTTAGATAGAAAAGCATAGTTTATCATGGGTGTGTGCTTTATTGTATGAGCTGTGACAATAAACAGGGGAGACCAGGTAATACAGTACCATGTTTCATTGATTTCCAACCAAAAACGCACCCAGATTTATAAATATCACATGAATAAATAATTATTATTACAGGAATCAATATATTTTAAATGCAATTTATTAGCTGAACCAAATGTATTCAACAGTAGCCTATATAACAGTATTGCATTACTATAGGATAGAATAAGGGGAAAGTAATAGCACAAATTGTTTTTGCACAATGAACTCACAGCCTATCGTACCCTTTTGCACGCTCAAGTTCGTTATTTCCATGGTTATTTCAAATTTAGGCTACTAGGCGCGCAGGGTGCAAGTTCAACGCGGTGAACGCGCTCGTTTTTTTTTCCCAAGCGCGTCCGCACCGCATCAAGATAAAAACATATTCATACCCTAATCATATAATAGTGTCACTAACGTTACATTAGATCTGGCTAAAGGCACTGTTACAGTAGGTCATCTAAAAACATAACGGAACACTTACCTCAGCCGCAGGTGATCCACTTGTCCTGTCTGTGCTATCGATGGGATGGCCGTATCCTTCAGCACATTATGGTCCGTGTGGCAAATTCCATTTTTTCAAAATAGTCGTCCTCATTGAAATGTACCGAGCAAACATAATGTCCCTTGATAATCTTAGGTGTGTTTGGATAAATATCCAGAGTAAATTAGCCATTTCTTCATCCAGTCAGCGTTTTCAGTTGGAATTCTGTGAAACATGGTATTACCTCCCCTGTTTACAGTCGCAGCTATTTACAATAGAGCGAAAACCCATGACTAAACTACGCTTTTACTATTTATAAATTGCTGACTCTATTACCCAAACACCGAGCGAACTCTCCGCTCCTCACCACGGCGTGTCTCCGGTGATGCGGTTATTACGCCGTCAAAGTAGCAGTGCTTCGCCTTCAGAGAATAGTTCCCAGGTTTTATACGGTTAAAAGATGTCTGTGTCTCATTTGACTTTGTTATTTGTACATTATGTGACTATACAAATCACAACATGTAAATAGGAAAACGTTTGCGTTATTTTGCCACTCATTTGGATCAGTATGAAAGCTGCAACCAGTCACATCGAGTCTTTGTGCTAAGCTAGGCTAGCGGTGGGTGCGTCAAACAGACTTATAGCACGCACGGAGATGAAAAAGGTATGTATGGACTTATCTAACTCTGGGGGGTAAGGTGAATAGGCTAAAGTCCCAAAAAGTCGGAGTGTTCCTTTAAGTAAAGAATGTTGCGTGAACTCAAATAATTAAGTACACATAACAAAGATTTTCTTGTTAATTTTAAGTAAAATTATTCCAAGTTGGGATTACTTAAAAAGTATGATGCAAAAATGGTGCATATATATTTTAAGTAAATCCAACACATCATTTTTTAGAGTGTTAGTCATCAGCATCATTTAAAGGTGTGTTTTTGATTTTACTTTATATTATAGCAGCACTGTAAAAAATATTGATGGGTTAACTTAAAAAAGTAAGTAACCTGGTTGCCTCAAAATTTTAAGTTCATTGAACTGGAAAAAGTGAGTTAATACAATGAAGTAGATTAATTTAACCATCAGAAACTCAAAATTATATGTTATCTGAACTAAATAAATTATTTGAGTTGATTTGACAAAAGAAAAAATGTTGTGATTACTACACTGTAAAATTGTTTTTGTTGGTTTTAACTTAAAAAAGTAAGTAATCTGGGTTGCCTTAAAATCTTAAGTTGATTGAACTGGAAAAAGTGAGTTAATACAATGAAGTAGATTAATTTGACCATCAGAAACTCAAAATAATAAGTTATCTCAACTAAATAAATTATTATAAAGTTGATTTGACAAAAGAAAATATGTTGTGATAACAAATCTTGAAAATATTATTTACAGTGAGACCACTTGACTTCCAGAACAGTATAAACACAAAGCGATCCAACATCGGATCAATTGCTTTATGAACAATACACGACAGCAGATTCTCACAATGATGTAAATATAAACGTGTTAGTGTCTGTCAGTATATGCAACCTGCAAATGGATTGAGAGAGATATTTATTTTCCAAATGTTTGTATAAATAGTTGACACATAGGCACGTTAATGATACATTGTAATAAGTTGGCAACAACTCAATGCTGCTGTGTTTGTTACTATGAGAAAGGAGAACATGGCAACTCATATTACCAGCGTTCATCATCCACTGACAAGCACTCTATACACGTATGCACTTTTCATGACCCCCTCTGATGCCCAAATCACAAAGAAATTTCCCGTCAGCCGGGCTGTTTGTGTGTGTGCGTGCGTTACCAGTGAGATTCATTTAAGATGGACTTTGATGGATTCATTTCATAAATCAGTTATGATGAGATGTTGTCATCTGTCTTCTGCTTCACTGGTGGTTAAACATCCAAAAATGAGAGGGATACGTATGCCTTGTGTCTTTACATGTGGGTTGTGTTAGTGTGTCTGAGGGAAGCTTTCATTTAAATGAGTGTGTAGTTGTGTTAGGCATGCTTGGAATTATTTTATTTCCTCTTATTTTTCAGCTTCTCTGTTATTGGCTGAAGCTTTGATAAGCAGGTATTTGGCTGGGTCGAGCTTACTGCATTGTATGTCAGATGTTGTTCTGTCACAAGACAACAAATGTCACTTCTTCGCTAAAGCCTGTTGATTCTGTGACTCATCCGTTCTTGAAAACGCAACATTATGCCGCTGAAAAGGGCGACTGACTGTCTCACACACACTCGCACGTTTGTTTTTGATAATAGTGGAGAATTCCATTGGTTTTTTTTATTATTATTATTATGAGATGACATTTTCCATCCATAACTATAATCCTAACACTCAATGAAAATATACAATTGAAGAAAGTTTTCTGTAAGATGGTTATTAAAGCTAAAACTGAAGCTAAACTAAATATTCTCATGTCTGGTGTCCAACATTTTAGGTTCGGTTTGATTGTTTAAACATGCCTTGAACATAAATGCTATGTAGACAGTCAGCTCACTAGGTTTTAAAATATTCTGTCAGCTTTCATGTTTGCTCAGCATCAGTCTTCCTAACGTTCATGGATGTACAAAATAACTGCAATAAATGGCTTTCAGTATAAGATAGAAGGTTTGTTAATGCCTGTAGAGGAACGTTGAGCTACAGATGAGCCCAGTGGATTAGACTCCATAATAAACCACAGCTCCGCTCCACGATGACTGAGGAACTCTGCCAGTCAGTCAGGTCTGTGGGATTTACCGATGGATGTCATATAGGGAGAAAGAAATGGAAGAGCACTTTGTTTGATTAGGTTAGTCAGGTAATTAAAGTAGGCTTGATGATCAGGCTATAACAAAACAGGTGATGAGGAATCTGCTTTTAATTTGACACGCAGCGCGTCAGTCTATAGACAAGCAAAAAACCCTTAGATGGAGTGTCACAACTATTGTGGAAGCTCTTGTATAGTTTTATTTACGTCCATAAACACACAGACTCGCTTTTAAAAGCATTTAGAGCGAGCCTACGCATGATGCCTTAAAATGCTGCGTCCGTAGGCAGTTAGTTGTTGGCTGCATTAATCTGTTGGGCAGTGTCATTTGTCAGTTTGCCTCATTATCTGCTGGTCTCAATCCTCTTACAGAGCTCTCAGATAAATGACTAATAATCTAACGGATTTACGACATAATGAGATTCCGGAGTCGGCGCCACTCCTTTTCCAGCTCGTGAGGGCAGCGGGAAGTCCTCTTTCTGGACACATTTGTCTTCTTCCTCCTCCTGTTGTCTCCGTCTCTGTCTATCGCCGTCGGGAGTGTGTTACAGTGCGCTCTGTTGTGGGCCACTGAGACAAAATGCAGAATTCACATTATTGTAGCTACGGCAGAGAGCGCACATCCACTCTACACCAGCGGAGTGCGCTATTCATAGATACTTCCTATTACCTGGAAAGAATTACACATTTTGCATTTTTTTCTCATTTTTATTTTTTTATTTTATTTGATTCTGATCCATTTGAATATGTTTATTATAGATATGTAGTGTGTGTTTTCTACATATTCTTGCAAATGCAGTACATTTTAAATAGAACTTTACAAAATATTTCAAAAACTTTCTTTTCTTTCTTTTCTTTTTTTTTTTTTAATTATCAACAGGGCCCAAACAACTGTATGTAGTTTAATGGCTATTTATTTAACACATGATTTTGAGTCTTTTTGCATGATTCATTTAATAGCACTGGATCAAATGAATCATTTGTTTGTAATTCGGTTAACAGTGTTTTTCATTCACTAGAAATAGCTGTTAAATAAGAGTAATGTATTATTAATAATAATAACGATGATGATCATGATGATAACCAGTGTTGAAATACAAAATTAATTTAGTTATTTTGCCTTTTGCACAGTGATATTGCAACACCTTCTCACACGCTAACCCTGTTTGTTAAAAAGTGACGGTGAGGAATCCTGACCAGACCAAGCATCAATATGTGACTGGATGGGTTTGAGGACCTGTTGGATTATGAAGTTGAGACAGAACAAAAAAATGATGGAAATCAAAAATGTTGCATGCTCATTTAATGAAATACAGATTCAAATTTGTCCATGCTAAACTACTTTAACCAATTGAAGTTGTGTGTTCGAAAACCCGTTTGAAAGTCATTACTTTTACAATTCTGTAAGCGATGCAAAAATTCTGGCACAAAAATGACACACTTTACCCTTAAGTTTAGGGATTTGATCAATATCTAGAGATGTGAATATAATAGAGACTTATGGGTGGTGTTTTAGTTTGGGCCAATAATGATCCAGAATAAACCTAAGCAACATCCTACAGAGCACATAAAACACCTCAGCAACAACATTGAAATGTCCTGACAAACACATAGGCACTGTGGTGGTAGGTTTTGCACATGGAAACACTATTCTTTAGAAAATGTAAAGATCTCATATTATCAAGTATTATCATTAAAGGTGTGCAGACAGATGGCTCTGCTTTTGCCCTAAAAATAACTTGCTGTTCACAACATGTGATGATGGGGTTTATTCCTAGCTGACTGAAGTATGTATGAACATACGAAGAGTTCAGATGCAAAAGCCTCTAAATGCCATTTGAAATTTTCTTCTTTAATGATGATTTTTATCAAACTTGTATATTTAAGTTCAGTGATTTCACTTAAATGGCAATGATAATTACCTATTAATTGTTATTTAAGTAAAATTACTGAACTTAAATATACAAGTTTGATAAAAATCATCATTAAAGAAGAAAATTTCAAATGGCATTTAGAGGCTTTTGCATCTGAACTCTTCATACACACATATCCATACTCAAATATGAGATTATAAATTTCATCTGTGGGTTGCTCTCTTATTAATTTCAGAGATATCAGTCATGTGTGCCTGTTGCATACAGATCTGATGCTTTGTGAAAGCACTTGCCTTCACAATTTGTGATTTCACACACACACACACACACACATGGAGAGAGAGACAGAAATTTCCACAAGCGCAACAAGCTCTTTCATAAATAGGAAGGAAACCCGTCGTATCAGAGGGGAGAATTTCACGGGCGGCTCCTAAGCCCTTATCATTTTCTAAAGGTAATGAGAGTCAATCTCCCTCTCTGCTCACTAAGGCCTAACCTGCAGTCTCTCAGGCCCCCTATGTTTAGGCAGGCGGTCTATCACAATGCCTGATAATTTACCTCTTCATAGCTGTGAAATGGAGGAAGAAAATTCAGGTGTGCAGCCGGGGAGTCTCGGGGAGCTTTGTGGCGGCACCGAGACCAACTGACATGCATCGTGTGTGCGTGTCAAGAGAGAAATGACTTTTCTCCTGGATTTAGAACCACAGACGCGGCAGCGAGATCGAGCCACCTGGAACACTCTTCCAACGGATGCCCTCTTTCAGTCGCAACCTCCTGGACTCTCTTTTTCACCCCATGCTTTCTTTTATGCTCTTTCTCTTTCTCTACTAGTTGCTTTCTCTCTTTCTAACTTGCTTTCTCTCATTATTTTGGAAAAGTCTCTGATATTCACTGTAAATCCCAGTCAGAATGTTCTTGCAAAAATCCTCTGGGATGGAGAAATCAGAGGGCAACATTAGATAATGGGCTTTTAGACAGCAGAGCCTATTGAGTGAGATTTCACATCACCTTTTTATGAATTGAGTCTAAAAAGGACTGTTTAAAGCCAATACACAATTTATTAATGTTTAATCTCTTTTTGTAAAATTTCATAACGTGGTGTAATTAATTAGGATGATTTTTAATAATTATATTTTTGATGAGAACTATTTACATTCAACTTATGCTTTTGTCTGCCAATTAAAAAAAATAGTTCTCCTACAAACGAAAATCCTTTCATCGATTATTTACCCTAATGTTGTTCCAAACCTGGAAGACTTCGTTCATATCCAAAACACAAATGAAGATATTTTTAATGAAACCAAAAAGATCTTTGTTTCTCCATTGAAAGTCCATACCACATAGAGATACTGTAAACTCAATCCAAATCAATCAATCAAGCAGTTTAATCCAACTCTCCAACTCTCCACTTTATATGATGATCAGATTTAATATTTATACTTTTATTTACACACTCTGAAGATGAACTAAAGTCTTATTTGGAACAATATGTGGGTGAGTAATTTATGACACCATTTTTTATTTTTAAGTGAACAATCCCTTTATTTCACAGGGGAGTTTTGTTGCTTAACAAACACTTTTCCAAAATTACCCATTTTGACTGTGTGCCCAATAGGATTAAAAAAAAATGTCTCTCTCCTCCAGGCTCCCAAACTCTGTGGCGGGGTGGCCATGTAATTTTATTCATGTTATGTATTTCCATTGTGCCAAATACCCAAATTCTCATGAGTGGCCACGGCACTTTGCAGTGGCCAAAAGAGATTTTAAAAATCATTTGTTCTCCTTAACACTCTGAGATGTCAGTTGTAACATTCAATTACATCAGGTGCTTTCTGTAAAAAAAGTAAATTTGTCGTGAGTAGTTTGGAAAAAAACACTGACAAATTCACCCTGTGAAGGTTGAAATGACCTCACATAACCTCTCAAATCGGTTACCACCCAAATAGGCATTATGACGGTCTTGATTTAGTACTTGTTTCTTGTTTTTGTACCGTTTCTTGTGTCAAAATCATTTCAGGATAGTGTTGTTGAGATATCTGTAAGAATATTGCAGAAAGAGAGAGAGTTTGACGCAGCTACACACTGATGGATAACCGCTGACACCAGAACAAGAGCGACGCGCTTAAATATGAGCCATGATTCACTGCGACTGGTCACTCGGCTCTTATAAATGTTAGAGCCAAATCTTCTCACTCAAGCCTGATTGAAATGGGGGCAAAAGGACAATTTATTAAAAAAAAAAAAAAAAAAAAAAAACACCACTGTGGTGAGGCCAGAATGTCATCAATCATTCACCCAGCCTGACCACTCTGGACCTATAGCTGTCATCTAAGCTGTGATTGACAGTAGTCATACACCACTGACAAGTTATCAATCTAAGCTAAAGAAAGCTGAGGGCTCCGGGCCGTAGCCACGGAGACAGAGATGGCAGAGTGTCCTCGCCTTTACTGCTCTTACGTATTTCAGTGCAGAATTCTCCTTTGGTTCGACTCAGTCCGGTATGTTTCCCATCGGTGCCATAGCACCTCTCCAGCTCTCAAGTGTTAATTGGCTGTAAATGGTTTGGTGCTTTAGCTGGAGTTGACATCCCAGGATGAGCTCTCTTGGCACATCCTTATCCCGCTGTGTGACAAAACGTCTTGTTTATCGAATGGTTGCCATGTGTCTTCTAATGATTATTATACTTTTTTTTTCAGTCTTTCAGAATTGCTTTAAAGTTTAAGCTGTTACCAGTTTTATATACGTGAAACTCGAAAAATTTGAATGTTGTGCAAAAGTTCATTTGTTTTTGTAATTCAGGTTTTCATAAGCTACAAGCCATAATCATCAAGATTATAACAAATAACAAATATTGTATTGTATAACAAATATATATATATTTATTTATTCATTCATTGATTTTTTTTAAAGCTCAGCAGAATATATTTTTCTTATGAACATGAAGTAAAACCCTAGTAAAGGTTATTACATCCACACATTTCAGAAGGTGACCAGAAGGTGTTTGTTTTCAATGAGATTTGACAGTATGAACCTTTGTGATGAGAAAGATGAGACCATCTTTAATGTTGTAGTCAGTGTGAACAACTTAAGAGTGCCATAAATCAATCAAAGTCTCAAACCTAACCTAACCTCTTTTTGTCCGTCTCCAGCTTACCCATGTCCCAGTTGAGGCCTGCGAGCAGTATTCGTCCTGCAACGAGTGTCTGGGTTCTGGAGATCCTCACTGTGGCTGGTGTGTCCTTCATAGCATGTGAGTACAACAGTGGATAATCTTTTGATGATTATTTTAAATTAAAATTAATTACTTAATTGTTACATACGTTATCATTTAGAAAAAGTCAAGTGTGTGGCATTAGAGTTTTTTTTGTTTTGTTTTTTAAACCACCAATCACACATTTCCCACTAACGGATCTCAGACATGTCACGTGCACACACATGGATACACGTAAACACACATACTCATAGATAGCCCACCTTTCCACCCACTGTGTACAACGTGAGGGTGATGGATGCTTCAGGCTCTCAAGGGATGACCACATTTCCCACTTCACTGTAAATTGAAAATTGGATTCTTGTCCTCTTTTGAGGACCCCAGAGGAGCGCGTTTGTGCGGGTAGTTTGTGTGTGGCAGATCTCAATCTTTCACTCAGCTCCATATTCAACAATGTCTATGTCTTAAAACATCACATCGCCCGTGCCACTAAGGAGCGACAGGGCCAGAAGGTGGTCTGCTGGACATTTGCAGTGTTTCAGACCAAGAGCAACGTTACCCTCTTAAGTGCAGAGAGCGAAGGGAAGTAAAGAGATATGTAGAGATTCTGGGCCTATTGCTCTGTGTCTCTCTCAGGGCTTTTGAGTGCACTAGACTTGACAGGGGCCATGGGCATGGCGTTTGCCGCATGGCTTCCCAAGGTCGCGCATGCTTAAAATCTCACACTTATCTGTCTCTCACCCTCTCGCTCTCATCCTCACTTGCTCCCTCTTGCTTTTGTAAAAGTGAGAGCTGCATTTGTGCTGGAGAGTGAGACCATTACATCATTTTAATTAATCACTTCAATTGTTTTTATATAAATTATTTTAATGTATTTATTAGCATGTTGTTTCTAGTAACCAAATAGGTGCAATGCATGCAGGTATGCAGTGTTGAAGGAAATTATATTGTATATTTTTGGAATTTATCGTTATTCTTGTTGATTTTTTTTTTTTTTTTTAAAGACATCATGGAGCAATTGGTTGTCCATTACAGTGTCCAAAGAACACTTTTGCAATGGCTTAAGAGTTTCAGATCACGTCGTGTATTCATACCGTACCTATAGGCTGATCAACCGGCTATGATTGTCCATGAAGGAAAGAGGTCATTTGTGACTGAAAACTGTGCAGTGAGAGAGAGCTGGCTCTTTCTCTCCCTCACTCTGTCATTTCTCTCTGTCCTCTGGCAGCAGAAACAGTGTCAAGTGTACACGGGACACAATGCTAATAAAAACAGCAGCAGTTTGTTGTTTAGCCTCAGGTGATAGAAGGACCAGCTCTCGCAGGAGGTCTTTATGTTGGCTGGCAACACAACATGTATGGCTGCATCTGCAGAGGCAAGCCCTCGGTTCCATTCAGGGCTGTGTCACTACTTATTTTGGACTTCTTTGTCTTTCACTGCATTTTTCACATTATGCATCACTATCCCATTCGCCTCTTCTGTGATTTCATTACTTTCTTATAGCACTGTGTCCTCTCTCTCTTTCTCCTCTTTTCTCATGGCCTTATGCCCAGAGAAAGTGAACAGCCCCGCTCTCTGATGGAGTCAGGCAATCCGACCTGGCCTCCCCGGGTCCCCGGCTGATTGATTGCCCTGGAGTTTACCTTTCCCATCCTCTCCTCCCCTGCATACTTAACCAGGGTCCCTGTAACATGAGTCCTGCCCAGTGAAGGCTCTCTCACGCCAGGCTTGACTCTTGTCAGCACTCCCTGTATTTGTCTGCAGTAATATACCTGTTTTTTTTTTATTGGTAAAGATGGTTAAAGCAGCATATCTTTACACTGACATGCCATAAAGAGATTTTCTGGCATAGTGGCTGTACTGTGGTCTTATTTAATGAGAGATGAAAGGCTTTGTAAACGGATCAATAGAAAAGTGCAGAGATCAGATGGACTGCACTGTCAACCTGTTCATTTTAGTTTGAGAGCATGCACACACATTACAGATGGACGCCAATCCAGGACTGTCTTCCTATCTGTCTGTGTGAAATTTCTAAAATGAAAAAATACAAATCTAAAAATAAAAGCTGATTCAAACTATCAATAAATACAACAATAGTAGCATATAACTTATCCTAATATAACACTGGTTCTTCCTCTTGATAGTTCTTGAAAAGTTAATGCATGGAACTGGAAAATACGTTAAACATCTCTCACCATTAATTTTTCAAGATGTTAGAAAGGACTTAAAAGCAGTTGTCACCTTAATTAAGTATTTATAAGTATAATCTAAGCATATCTGAGTTTTTACTTTTGTCTGTGGCAAATCAGTGAAGTCACAGTAATTTATGATGAATTAACCAAGTAAAAATTCAAAATTGTTTTAAAATGTTTTCAATGATATTTATAACATAGAAATTTGGACACCATCAATATCAATGAAGTCATGCCCGGGTAAGCTCTGTGATTTAGGGACAATCAACAGGATTTCAGTTTCCCCAGCATTAAGCTGTAGGAAGTTATCGGACATCCATGTTTTAAGTTCATGAAGGCAAGAGACAACAGAAGTGGGTGGACATAGTGGGTTGGGTTTAACTGTGAAATAAATTTGAATATCATCAGCGTGAAAATTGAGACCATGCCGTCTGCTGATCTGACCTAATGGCAATATAAATGAGAAATAAAAGAGAACCAATTACAGAACCTTGAGGAACACCATGAGAAACGGTTGACAGTACCTAGCGATTCTCACCTATCCTAACAAATTGCTGTCTATCCAATAGATATGAAGTATAGGGTGGCATACAGTGTCAATTACTGCACTGAGATCCAAGAACCAGAATACTATGGGCACCAGAATCAGAAGCCAGGAGGAGATCATTTAGCACTTTTAAAAGTGCTGTTGCTGTGCTTAAACCATGTAACCATTAGAAAATCCCCAGTTACAATAGTTACCCATGGATTTCAAGAGAACAAAAAGTAGAGCAATATCTGGCTATTTATGGGAAGGAAAAGTTTTTTGTGTAGCTTTGCCACGTCAAATGAAGCAAAAGAAGAAGAAAAACTACAATATAATATAAATAGTCGCCAAGCACCAAATTCAAGCAAGTTTGCTTAGAAACAGGAGATTTGAGGTATCATACATGTCTGTAGCAAAACCACTGGGGCATCAGTTTAACACTAGTGTTAGAGGTTTGTTCAAATCCCACAAGGAAGTCATTAGCTCTCTTTCCTGTTTGAATCTCTCATGACTGTTCTAACACATCAAATTGTATAAAATAGTCTAATGGCACAAAGCAACGGAGGGCTGTTTTGTGTTAAGTGAAGTCAATATGTTGGCCAGCAGAGCATAAATCTAGGAATCTAGACTGCTGGAGAGCTGAACTCTGTGATGAGACGGATCACTCCAGTCCTCCAGAGAGATGCAAAAGTCAACAGAGTTCCACACAATCACCAGAGAGAGAAGGAAAACAACACTCTGAAGGAATGGATGGATGGCTGGGCTTATTTGTTCGACCCACATTCATTGATCATGGAGAAAATGGATCAAAGGGGTTAAGGGTCAGAGGGTCCACTTGATAGGGTGTGTGTGTGTAAACCACTTGGGGAGATTGTGTGACACTAAATTAACAATGTATTAACTCAATTTCAGGATGCCTGGCTCTGACCTTCAGTTTGTAGACTGAATCACCATGCAACCCCTCTACAGACCTTTTTCTGATTTCTTGAAAGTTTAAACACAAGGGTTCCAACTAATTGACTCAAAAGTCTTTGCTGAAGCCTCATTGCATCATTAATTTAAATGTAAGAGGTGTAAAACAAACCTGAGGCAACAACAACACCTTTAATATATATTTTACAGCTTTGAGACTGTCTGATTGAATAGTATGAGAGAACAGAAAGATACATGTGAGTTGCTGCTTAGTTTAAGAGCCTCTCTGCAAATTTGTTGTTCCCAATCAACCTTCAGATAACCTCCCCTCTCGCTGTCAACACAGGAGCAAAGCCGCCCGCTCTAGACTTCTGTTTACCCAAAAGATCTCCAGAAGAGTCTGTTAGTCTTGGAAAACAGGACCAGAGAGGCAAAAATCAATAACTCTGGGAGGGTGCTCCTCAAGTTTAAATGTCCAGATGTGTAATTTATGAAGCGGTTTGTTTACTTGTTAAGCTTTCATTTTTATCCATCTGATCCCTCTCTGCCCCTTTGACTTGAAAAAGATGATTTGTTCTTGTTTAAAAAGTGGTGTTTTTTTTATGTGAGAAAGGACAATTAAAATGTCCCAGACCCAAAATAAATTTGTCCATTTGTACACTTTTTATTGATTTTGTTTATACAATAAATAAATAAGTGAAAAAAGTAAAAAATAAATGTTCAGTTTTTTTCAAAAGAAAAAGTGTCGTTATAATCAGCATAGTATTTTGCGAATAAAGGACATTTACATTCTGTCTATCTAAAGCCTATGGTATTCATTTAATTGTATAATTCCAGATTGAGTGGAAAATGTGTTCATCGCAATTTAACAACATTACATCCATCCTTGACGATTACACTAGTTCCCGAGGGCTGCAATGAATAACTCCCCTGACTGCTTTACAAATGTCGTGGAAACATTGCCAGAATGTTTCGCAGGGAGTCATTTTGCACAGGGTGTAAATGAGCAGCGCTTGTGATGGTTTGGAATGGCGCTGAGATGGACAGGCTGTAAATCATAATTAAGACAGAGAAAATAAGGCTGTCATATTTCTGTCTCTCTTTCCGAAGAAGGCTGACAGGCAGAGATTGCAGCTGATTGACAAAGATGCAAATTTAAACTCCATTATAATATCTTTATGTATCTTTATGATTGGTATGAAATGGATGTTATTTTGGGGCAAAGTGAAGAATATCAATGTCTATCCAACAGTATCTTTGACAGCCTGTTACTGTGGCTTTATGAGAGACGGGATAATTGTTTATAACTGTAATGACCATGTGTCCATCCGAGACAAACTTTACAGATGGCATCCACAGGTGACTGTTCTGTCAATTTTGGTATAATTGGTCAGTGTTGATTCTTCCTGACATCTAAACTCATATGCATATAGCCAGGGACTGTTGTGAAAATGTTTTACCCTCTCATCCAGAACTTGCTATTGATTGAATGCTATGGCTTTGTTTATGCCACTATATGTCCAGTGCCAGCAGGACCTTTCCCAGCTTTCTGTTCTTATGTGAGATGAGTGATGAGGCTACCATTGTCTTTCCAAGGACAGTGTTATTGTCAGTGCAGAAGTCTGTCACAGGAAAGGATGGTGTGGGGAAATTCTTTAACTCTGGCGTGATGCTGAAACTCTTTAGGAATGATGTCATAGTTTATCTTTGAGCTTGTTTTTTTTACCATTGTTTCAACCCTTGTATTATGTTGGAAATTTGTACAATTATCGATATAATTATGTTAGGGTATTTCACTAACAACGACAAAATCATGGGTTTAATACCCAGCAGAATTGACGCGCATCAATAAATATTTATGCATTCAAGGCAGCATGCATTGCTTCAAATAAAAGATTCTGCTAAATGCATAAATGTAAATACCTTCAGAGGGTAGCTGAAAAACGGACTAATTTATTATTAGTATTATAGTATTAGAGGCATGAGACTATCATGAAATTTGTGGGTCAGATTTGTAGAACAATTCCGTACCCACATTCCACATTACCTCAGAATGTTGAAAATTTTCAGACATGTTCATGTCCCTAAATGAGAAGTAGTCTCACAATTTCTAGAAAAACATTCTACAACAGGGGAACCCAATCCTGTTCCTTGAGATCTGCCTAGCTATGGAGTTCAGATCCTGAACACCTGTCTGTAATTATCAATTGCTCCTGAAGTATGATACCATCAGCAGGTGCAATGTATCCTTAGTGCATTCCACCTAGCCGTGTATTGAAAGAATTGAAAGTGTCAAGTTAGTCCTGGGTGGTTTTGTACCCAAAACACGCACAACCCCCTCTGTGCCCAGTAAAGAATAGTGTCTCCCCAGTCCCAGGGGAGCAGGACCGGCTATGTCGCCCCTGGCGTTGAGTTCCTGAAGAGCCTGGGAGGAGTTTGCGGCCGGCTGAGGGAAAGGAACATGCTCCAAAAGTGACGGAAGCATCAGGACAGAACTACAGACATCCTCACTGCTGTCAGGAGATCTCTCGGAAAGCAGGCAGTCCTACACGACTCAACCTATCCCTCACTGTCACCTTGCTGTCACCAGAGAAAGAGCAGGAGACAGAGAGGGAGAGAATGAAAAGGGGGGAGAGGGCATAGAAGACAGCAAGAGGGGTGGCCTGTCCTGGTGTGACAGAGCGTGAACTAGACATGGAGACAGACACACCTGGGAGAGAAAGTGAGAGAGTGTGCACAGGCAGTGATTGAAAAGACAGGAAATAGGAAAGTTAAGTCAAAAATGAGAATTCGGTCATTATGTATCAAACTTCATCATTACAAACTGCATTACGGACCTTCAAAACAAAAAGTGGATTTGAAATGTAAAAAAACAACAACTTTATTTTAAGGTGTCCTTGTTACAGAGTAATTATACATTTAAGTACTGAGTGATATTAATTAACAACATGTACAGTACATACGAGGATTAGGGTTTGGTTTTGGCTTAGTTCCATGTAATATGCGTAATTTACTGCAATACAGTAAGTAGATGTGTTGTGTAATAAAGACACTAAAATAAAGTGTTACCTTTTTATATCCATTTATTTAAATCAAACATTCTAAACAAATTATTCAAATACGTTGAGCACATGTTAGTATGCTAAACTGCTACACATTGGAAAAACTGGATTATTTTAAATAACGTCTAAGCTACTGAAAATGCGTTAAGTTTGTAGCATTGCTACTTTTAGCTAGTTAATTACAAAAACTGACTGATCATGCTGGGTCTCAGTACACCTCACATAACAAATGTTCCAAATTATTTGAGGTCTACAATAACCTTTCTGAGCTCCTTTAAAAAGTTACCGTCACAGTGTGATATAGCAACTAAAAACTGCTGTAAAATGTGCTTCTATATTTATGTCAACCTTCAAATGGTCTCTTTACACTTCTGAGCTTCGGGGTCTATACGACCCCAACAATTGATTGAGTAATTGTACAAAAAATATAAATTTTTAATCGTACAAATAATATATCTTTTTTTTTGTTTACTTCTCATTTATTCATAAATGCTGTGTTTTTGGAGATATAAAGTACTTTTTATTCATATGCCACACAATTCCTCAACTACATCATTAGTTTGCATATGAAATATTATTTTTCTATGATATATTGCATTTATGCTCTAGTACTAGGCCTTTTTTTTGACACATGAACAAAATTTAGTTGTTTTCACATTTCCCATTCATTTCAATGTGGGGTCATATTGACCCAGAAGTAGGGATCGACCGATATGGATGTTTTAGTGCCGATTCCGATACCGTTTTTTTTCCCATCAGCCTTAGCCGATGACCGATACGGGCTGCCGATTTTCTTGAGCCAATATTTGGAGCCGATACATTTTGCTCACTAAATTTACTTCATAAAAATGACATGATGTTCACAAATGTTACAGGTCTCGATTTAACAAAAGTAACATTTATTTAACTTTAAAAAAAAAACAATATTTAGCAAATAGTAAAAACGTGAGGTAGAACAAGAACAAGTAGATAAACAATTTTTAACAAATATTAAAAACATGAGGTTGAAAAAAAAAGTTCAGTGCTCAAAATAAATATTTAAGCATAAATGAAATAACACTATTGCACACAGTAGCAGCCAGCATAATAAAGTGCACAGTGCACACTGTACTTCATTTTAAAAGTAACTTAAAAAGTAAATTTTCACTTAAAAAGTAAAATTTTCTGTGCCGGGAAAAACTATCGGCGAACGCTGCAGTCGCGTATCGGCCGATTACGATACATGTAAAAAACGCAAATATCGGCCCGATATATCGGTTGATCACTACGCAGAAGTGTAATTTTTTTTTTTTACATACCTTAAGAACAACCGAATCAAGCCCAGTTTGTGTGTGTATAGATAGATAATGTATGAAAAGTCACAAAATCTTATTCCACTGAGATGAAGGGAACCCTGTAAAAGTCGATTGGGGTCGTATAGACCCCAAGACCCGATTGAGGGTTAAAAGATGTTCCTTTCATATGTTTGAATAATGGTGTGGGATCAAATACAGTGAAATATGGAAAGAACATTGTGTTCACTGCTGCAGGTGTACAGTTTGAAACCAGCACAGTATAGGATACAAAAAGACAGACATTTCTGGATTTGTTGTAGCCTAATTTTGCACAGGTTTCAAATGTCTTGCGTGTTTCACAGCTACACAGACTCTTTTCCAAATAGCTCCAGAAATGTGCCAGGTCACAAACTCTTTTTGAAACTGCCATTCACCTTGCATTGGCACAGAAGCAAAATGTTTTGATAAATATTCGACCAGATCAGATTGTTCTCTAATTAGAGTGGCACATTGATTTTTCCTTTGGGCACACGGGGACCTGTTGGGTCATTCTCTCAGGTGGCTGACAAACCGCTTGTTTGCCCTTTGTGATAGAGGACAGATGCTCTATCTATAGCACACACACTCTCAAGTTACTCTCCTTTCTTAGGCGGAGTCTTATTGAGTGTGACCTCTTTAAAATACTTTGTATAACTTTGAAGACAAAGAGTCTAATTGTCCTCACCTCCACCATGCCTTTATCTTTTCGGTCATTCTTAGAGGTCTTCCGTGTTCTCGCATGCGTATTTCTTTCTCCTGGAAACTCAGTTGACCCCTGTAGCTAAAAGGAAAAAGATCTGTCTGCTCGATCAAAACGTTTAAAGATAAAAGAGAGCTGTAAACGTTCCTCTGAGCTATATCATGACAGCCGGGTGTTAATATGTGCAATGTTTGATCAGATCTGTAGGGGACGAGGTGTTGTAGGAGACAGATAATCTGTTTAATATTAGCAGGGTAAGATGGGTCCCCTGGCCCAGGAGGAACAGGGACAGCAGGGAGATGAGATGAAGGAGCCGGTCTGAGGTGTTTTTGACAGCTCCCGAAATTGCATGCGAGTTTTGAGGCGAGGGCTGCTGCGTCACGGATAACTTGATGCTTTTATGGCATTGAGATGAATTGTGGGTATTTGTGTGGGTGTGTGTGACTTTGATAGGTAATGTGTCTCTCCAGCTTCAACCGTAGTCTGGAGTCGGAAGGATTCTAGTCAAATGAAAGTGGTTCTGAGGTTTTAGGCAGATTTGGTGTTGTGGTCAGTAGGATTAGGCAAAAGTACTTTATCTACTTCAATCCTTACTTCAAAACAGAGAAATTTTAGTTATCATTTATTTACAAAATTTTCAGTTCCCATTGAGTTCTGACCACACATATCAGAATTAATGACATGTATAATATTACAATTTATATATAATCATCAAAAACATGTAAATCTTCCAATATACAAAAGGCATGTCGAATTGACTCTTACATCTGTTTTGAGTCTTTCGTTTTAAACTGAGAATTCACATTATGTCATAATTTATTCCGTGCTGACAGACTTGTTCATTTTTTTTCATGACTCTTGGTTTGCATCCATCAAGTTCCACATAAAAAAAACATGAGGCAAAGTACTGTGCCTTTAATTTGGAAAATTCACTGTGTTACCAAAATGATCATTATAATGTTTTAATATACAGTATAAACTGTATTGCGAGACATACCACCGATCCCGGTATGATATTGAATGATATATATTTTTAGAAATGGTGTTTTTGTGCAAGCGTGTGTTTGTGTGTTTCAGTATGTCTTGTGTGTTGGGGTCGTTCCCTGGGTGCTCCACACTAATTTTCCACTCAGCTGAGGTTTGTGGCCCAGTGGGGGGCAGTGGCCCCAAGGTCTCTGCTGGGAATAATCGGGTCAGAGCCACTGGGCTGCGTAATGACTCTGCACGAGTCTCTTCCTCTGTCTTCTCCCCTCCTTCCTTTTCTCTGCTTCATGCCTCCCTCTTTCCTTCCATCCCTCTTCTTTGCTCTCTCCATAACGATGGTGACCGACTTGCTCTTCTCTCACAGGGGGCTCTGAGGGTCTGGCTCACAGCGCTGACTCTAAATTTAAACCTGCCATTTGTCAGTGTGGCTGCTCCTTCTTTTGTCAACGCTCTCCCTAGCTCCCTTTCTCTCTGGGTGTCACACTGCATTTTAAAAGTATCTCATTTTCTACTGCAACTTGGATGGGGTTTCAATGTCCGCTTCACGTTCCTCATCCGTTTGGTTGCTCTTAAGCATTGGGAAGCCATCCCAATGGGAGGCTTGATTAACGTTAGGATGAATGTGTATTTAAGTGCATATTCAAATATGCATCGACTCCTCCATAAATAATGTTGATATGGCATGTAGAGCATGACCTGGCTAGAGTTCCCTGAACTCAGTTGCAATAAAGTACTGTGAATTTTATTTTATGCATAATGGAAATTCAGTGAGACATTGGGAGTTGAATTGGTGGAAAACTAGGTATTTCACTATAAAAGTTTTATTTTTAAACAGTCTAGTAATCTGCTTACGGGTAGCGTTTAAAACCACACTGTCAATACTAAGGTTATTGTAAAAGGTAGGAATTTGATTCTGATGTTTATTCTGTTATTTATACTGATCACATCTACAGTAATAATCTAAAACTCTGTTGAGTAAAACTCCTTGAGGGATTTATTATTTTAGCAGAATTTATTAATTTAGCTGCTTCTGGCTGACTCTGTTAGCTGCTTTCTTCTAAAGACATCTGTAGTAGTCTGTCTCTCTCTCTGTCTGTGGGTTTGATGTGAGGGGTGGCGTAGCAAGCTCGCTACAAGTCTTTCCCTCGATCAAAACTCAAAGCTGGCAATTTAATGCACTAAAACGACATGTTTTCAGTAATTTATTGATGTGCGTTTATTTAATTGTTTATTTCCTGTTCTGCTGGCATGAGAGATGTAATGGTATTTAGGGCAGTGTGTCAGAGAGCAGAGTGAATGGAGGGTCACGAGGGGAACAGGAAGAGAAGAGGGCAGGCGAGATGCCAGGAGGACGTCTTTAGTGTTTTGCATGCCCACTTCTGCGCTCCTGTCTGTCTGATCGCTTTGATGCGATTTCATTCCTGTTCATTATTCATCAAAGTACCGCATTTCTCCATGTTTGGGCAGCATTTACATAACGAGGGAAACAAATTACTGCTTAGTCTTCTAATAGAGCAGTTTACTTTACTAATGATAAGGTATTAAAACAAACCTGCCGTGTTGACAGATGTGCGCAGGCTCACTTATCAAGGAGATCACCAATTTATTTGATGCAATATTATATTGTATTAGGCCTAATTTACTTTTATATTATAAAAGCAACTTGTATAATAAACTGTAGTAATAATATATTATGAATTTATATTTATACACTCTAAAAAATGCTGGGTTGTTTCAACCCAATTTTGGGTCAAATGTGGACAAACCTAGCCATTGGGTCACATTTTTTTAATTATGTTTTTAACCCAACATTTGGGTTTGTCCATATTTGACCCAAAGTTGGGTTAAAGGAGTAAAAAAAAAAAAACTTTTGCTGATAATTTACTCACCCCCATGTCATTCAAGATGTCCATGTCTTTCTTTCTTCAGTCGAAAAGAAATTAAGGTTTTTGATGAAAACATTCCAGGATTTTTCTCCATATAATGGACTTCAATGGGAACCAAATGGTTCAAGTTCCAAAAGACAGTTTCAGTGCAAAATGCAAACTGTTGAAAGGGCTTTAAAGGATTTCAGACGATGAATAAGGGTCTTATCAAGCGAAACGATCGCTCATTTAAAAAAAAAAAAAAAAAAAAATTTACGTTTTATGAAATGGTCGCCTTGCTCTATTCTGTGATGCGCATTCGTGACTCTCCTGTTCAAACTCGTTCATCAAAATGAACAAATCTTTTCCCAAGTCAACTCATTCATTTCGTTCGTTGAATGAACCAAACGACACGAAAAAAATTAGTTCATTTTGATCAACCCAGCATATTTAATTTTTATAAACTTGAATATGAATATATATTATTATTATTATTATTATTAGCATATTGTTCACTATAAAGGAAATAGGAAATTGAAAGTAAGTTTAGGCGTCATTGTTTAGCCAGTGATTTTTTTTTTCTTCATTTATTAAAGAAATAAAATACACACACACACTGCTATCCATACCACTCTCACTTGTCTCCAGGCCTGTATTACACAATCTCATAAATGAAGGCTCATAAATGTTTTTACAGTGCTTTCAGGCCATAGGCAGGCATCTCATTTATAACCCTTTTAAATAAGAAATATTACCGTTTTTACAAGCAGTGCTGACTTGTTTCAGCCACAACATGTCAAAGTCCCTGTAATCTCGAAATTATATACAGACAACCCTCATATGCCCCCTATTGGTGAGAAAGATTATGCCTGTGTTTAAACAGGCTTCACTGCCCCCGTACTTTCCTGAAGTCTTGCATTATAGTTGCGGACCAAGAGAGGCTTGAGAGACTGTCACTGTATGTGATGTTTTATCAAAAGCCTTTGACCGGTGCGTCTAACTGCAGGATGCACACCCTCCCCAAATCATCCAGAGACGCATGAGCGGTTTGTCTCTCTCCCACAGTACTCTGAGAATGCTCCACACCACCCGTAGATCCACCTAGCATAAGTGTGTGTGTGTGTGTTTGAACACGCTGTACACAGCATGCTTATTAAATCAGCGGCAGAAAGGGATTCAGGCTGTGTGATTGGAGCTACAAAGGAGGCCATTCTGATTAAATGCATCTTAGACCTGCTTAGCACAGAGGCACAGAGAAAGAGGATGATTGTTGCCATTTAAATCTCTTTCGTTTCCTCTTTCTTTCACCAGCAGATTATTCCCATTCTGTTCTCTGAGTTTTCCAAGTTAGGCTTCTTAACTTTTCAATTCATCCACTGTCCTACCTCTCTCTCTCCTCCCTCATTTTCTGCAGGAGAAAACCCTGTCACAACTGTCATCCGTTATAAACTTATTTCCCTCTTATAAGGATTCGTAGTTAATTGCTTCACAGATTTGAATAAAGCCAATCTGGATTAGTGAGGGGAATGACAGGCTGAAAACCCAGACAGAGCAGGCTGTTTTACACACTCTTGTACTATACGAGCAGGTACAACTGTGAAATGTTTAAATGTAAGACTCAATAGCATGTTTTCATATGTGGTTATACCTTATGTATGATTACAAGCATGCATCATTACAGCCAGAGAATTTATTAACTAACGTGAACTAAAAATGAGCAATGCATTATTTATTAGTCTACGTTAGTCAATAAAAATACAGTTGTTCATTGTTTGTTCTTGTTCACAGTGCATTAAATAATGTTTACAAGTATAATTTTGATTTCAAAAATGTATTAGTAAATGTTGAAATTAACTAAGATGCTGTAGAAGTATTGTTCTTAGTTCATGTTAACTAAAGCAGTTAATTAATGTTGAAACTAATGAAACCTTGTAAAGTGTTACTCATTTAAAGAATGGTATTAAAGAAAGTATTTTTTTATTAAACTATTCTATTTTCTAATTCAGTTTTGTCTAATAATTTGGACATCTGTTTACTTTTATACAAGTTTAGTGTTCTCATGTTAAATCCTAGAAAATTTTAAATGTTTGGCTCAGTGCGCTTTTATATGTGGTTAATAAATATTTTTTAAGTGGTGAATTGTCACAGGGTCCAGGACAATATTCATGTTTGTCCACCACTTATGGTATCTGGGTTCTTAGCACAGGTACGTAACCCTGCAATTCAAGCAGTCACAACTAAAAATCGCAAGTGTAAAACGGTCTGAAACGTGCTTAACCTTGGGCCTGTAATCTGATGTGTCTGGATTAGATGTCACAGTGTTAGGGTGGTCTCCTCATCGGCTCTGTGACCCAGTTTTGTGAACAGATCAGAGTGGATGGTGTTT
The DNA here is from genome assembly GCF_016745375.1 of Pimephales promelas. The sequence goes on from NW_024121144.1 coordinate 7,837,574, forward strand.
GAATCTAAAGGGTGGGGAGGGGTCTCTGAGCTCTGATCCTCCCCACCTGCAGAACCCGGGAGCGATGAATACGCTTCATTAAGGGTAGAACACAAAGCTGGCTTGTCTCTCGGCCCTTTGGGCCTGCTCTGCTTCCACAAATAGTGTCGCTGTTGTTTTAGGACTGTCGAGAGAGCAGAAACAGGATAGAGTCACCACAACCACTGGTCTTTTTCTATCTCTGTCCCACCTCTCTCTCTCTCTCCTGAAATATGAAACAGAAATATAATGCATGGATTCGGACTAGTAATCAAGCTTGTGTTCCATTTCCTTCATGCTGCGCTGGTCACAGATGGGAGATGGTTGGATGCATTTGTGCAGCTGTTTTTATTTCCCCCCATTCTATCAAATGCTTTGTCTTCCTTTCACATGCTGCCTTTCTCCCCTCCTCAGGTGCTCACGTATTTCTTTTCATCTTTTTTTTTTCTAGGTGCACCAGGAAGGAAAAGTGTGAGCGGTCATCCGAGCCTCGCCGTTTCGCCTCTGATATAAAACAGTGTGTGAGACTCAGCGTTCATCCCAACAACATCTCTGTGTCCCAATACAGTGTCATGGTGAGCGCTAATAATAAATTCTCACCTTCGTTCCTTTTGTGTAATCACACCATGAAATATCCTTAAGGTATACTGAGGAAATGCTAAACCTCATTTAAGTGTTTCTGAGGATAAACCCAAACGCTGGACATATTGACATTAGCCTTCACTAATTCAGTTATGGAGCCCATTGCTTTTCTGGCCCCATCATTAATGTGATCATGCAAGTTCTGCCTTTATGGATCTGCTTGTTGCACTGATGGGTTTATGAAGATGCGTCATACAGTTTGACCGTATCATACGTGCCATGTTATTTCTGTGACTTTTAGGTCTAGGCTCTTAGGACGCACGAGACAAAGCTTATTAGTTGTATGGGTGCTCTACAGTACCTTATGAGATCTAACACTGACCGGTTATATGCATATCATTTTCTGAATAAAAATACATATTCGGGTTAAACTTTCATGCTCCACAGCAAGAAAAAATGTGTGTGGGGGAGCAGGTGTTATTGGTCTTTTTATGTAAAGTAATTAAATAATTGAAGATTAAAAGTGTTTTATGGGTGTACAGAAATAGAAATTATAATGTACTGTAGTTAAGTGATCAATTTAAACTATTGAGATGTAATAATATTTTATTTTAAAATATGCATACATTCACTCGTATTCGTATGTCTAAAATATAAAAACACAAAACATTTATTGTCACTTCATATTCAATGAAATGCAATTTGACCATTTCTAATAAAATTATACTGCAGGCAGTAATTTAATAAACTCATTAATTTTTAGTCATGTCCTTAATAACACGCAAGAGCTTGATTAATTACTAAATGTAGGACATGAGACTGTTCTTTTATTGTTTGCCAGAAAAGAGTTTCCTCCTCACTCCATAAATGTTTCTTTGAAGCTCAGCTTTTTACAACTAACTATGCCAAATATCACCCAGAATTACCTATGTTTGGACATGCGCAAATCTGAATTTGTAAATCAGGTACACAACACAAAGTTTGGATAAATCCATTTCTAGTAACCAGAAAATTGGTTTAATTTGGTAATGTGTTTACAGGACCCGAAAGTGAGCCAATTCGGAATATTATCAGAATATTGCTGTACATGTAAACAGTTAAGGTGTCGTATTGACTCGTTACCTTGTGTCGTTCCTCATGTCAGTCACTACTGTGCGTGCCCTTATCCTTTGTCAAGACAGTGATTTTTTTTATTGGTGTTTATTTACTTGTTTATTTTTGGCTGATCCTAGCTGTGCTGACTCTAGCAGTCGTTCAGTGTGTGTGTAAAATCTATCAAAGCAGGCCATGGTTTCAGACCTTATCCTCATGTAATCCAGCACCTCCTCAGAGCCTTTATATCAGATTAACGTCTCCACTAGAAAAGCCTGCCTTTCAGCTGATTCAGGATCTGTATTCTGGGCCCAAATTCAAAACCTACTACTAGGCTGTATAAGAGCTAATAAACTGCCTAGCATGTACGCTAGGTATGTGTGTGCTACTGTACAAAATTATGCTTTATCAGTACCTAGGATGTTTAGATACACTAAATTATTTACACAGCAGTGTTTTTTTTTTCCATACAAAAACCCTTGCAATTAGAGCATTAATGTTGATTGTATCTAGGCAAGTGGTCAAAAGCAGATGTCAGGATATTCAGTAGTAGCTGTTGAGTCGATGAAGAGTTAATGTGATCATAGCGCCAGATTCCCATTTCACAAGAAGTCCTTATATAAACTGTCCAGGTGTGTTCTGGGAGTACTAAGGCTTTAATCTTCAAATAATGAGCTCAATTTTCACAATCTTCGACCAGCTTAGACCAGCTTGTTGAATTAGTCCAAGTGATTTTAGTGTGTGCGTGTGTGTGTGTGTGTGTGTGTGTGTGTGTAAGGAGGAAAAAATGGCCCCAAAAAGATGGCAATATCCGAAATCCTTGTCCAGTTTTGATCCCCATGAGAAAAAACGCTTATGAATCATACTAAGTATATATATATACTGTATATATATATATATATATATATATATATATATAGAGAGAGAGAGAGAGAGAGAGAGAGAGAGAGAGAGATATTTAAAGTCTTATAACAGTTACTACAGTATTTTTTTTACATATGAATATATTATTTAGGTGTGTGTGTGTGGGTGTGTTATGAAAAGACTGGTTAGGATTTTACACAGACAGTGTCAGATTGACCTTTTCCTTCAAACTGGAATTACTGGGAGGAAAACAACACGTCTACAATGCAATAAATTGCAAAGTGTACACAGAAATAAACTACAGGCATTCATGCTGTTTCTTGACCTTTTTCATTATTGAATATTTGTTTGAGGAGATAAGCACAAAGCTTCTTTGTTCGTTCTGCTGGGAGAATTTGGGGATTGAAATAAGTTTCTCATCAAAAGGAAAACATTTTTCTTTTTCGATTATTTCATGTTGTTTCACATTTTATCCATAAGCTCTTCCTGGACATTCACCCAGCAGTAAAAGCAGCAGTACCACAGTAAAGCTCATCCTACAAGGAATGTATTCATTTATTTTAGCTGCTCTTGTTCATATTACTGAGTGCATTTACCAAAATAAGTTTCTTTTAGAAATACAAAGGCTTCAATAAGCAGAGCATAGCACAGCTTTAACATTATCCTGAAGGGGGATTACACTTCTAAACTAGTTGTTTAAAGAAAACATCAGTCATGGCTGGATGTGCTATAGGTGCTCTCAGAATTCATTTAAATGTAGATTGATTTTATCCATGGGATTTTAAAGTACAACACGGGGTACAATAGGTAGAATCTCATAGCTCTCGGGGTCTCCGGGGGTACATCGACAGCTCTGTTTCCCTCCACTAGCAAATCTTGAAGCGTAATTAGAAACCCGCATCAGCATCTGAAGTTTGTTACATCTTGATGCATTCTTCTGTTGAGGTAGGAGGTAATCAAAAACACCATATTCCTTGTGTCGTACCCTCTGCTGCAAGAGGCCTTTTTTTTTGTTTGTTTGTAGGGTCCCTCTCAGAGAGAGATGATTTTCATATTTATCATGGCCAGCGAGGGTTTGTTCGCCGCTGCTTGAAATGTAATTGAAGAGATTCTCTCTGCATCTCTCTCTAAAAGGAAAAATAAATTAAATCCCAGAGTGGCGCCGCCATCCACCGGTGCATCCTGAACTTTAATGGGAAAGCGGAAAACAGCGAGAGAGGGGGAGAGATGGGAAAAGTGTCTGCAACATGTCCCTGCCTTTTCATTAAACAGCAATCTAAAAACAGCCCCGGTCAGCCGTTCGGTTGAGTAAAGGGTGTTTCAGGCCATATCACCAATGTAATGCTGGGTGCAGGGCCACTCTATGCAAGGCTGCGGCTTCCTATTAGTGTGGATATTCCGATTTTATCCACTTCACCTCCCTTGATGCCCTCACAGAGCATTACTACACGCTTTCCCAAACTGACCCCCAACAGAGTCAAATTGACAGATTTGCTGTCTTGCTAACCGTATACAACTTCATTTTATCTCCCTGCAATCTCTTTATTTGGTGCATTCTTTGACATTAAAACATGTGTTTTGTATCCAGATGGTATGTGGTTATTCTTTTACTCCTTGCAAATGTATCAAATTGTAGAAAAAATGACAATTTTTAAATTCTTTTCATTAAAAAAAAATGAAAATAAAACCCAGCCAATATAATGTCAGGTGTAAAGGGGGCAGTTATTTGTCTCATGACAGTTGCTCTTTTTCATTATTCTCTTCACTTCATCTGACTCTGGTGTCAGGCAACATGTGCTTCAGAGCAGGCCTAGAAATTCATTTGAAGGCTGGGAGCCAGAAGGCATTGTGGGTAACAGAGATGGAGAGGACAGAGCATAAAGAAAAAAAGAGCCCTCTCTCTTTCTCACTCTCTCCTTCTCTCTCTCAATTTCCCACCCACTTGAGTTCAGTGAAACACATTAGAGTCAGTACGGGCTGACTGATGGCTGACCGAAATCTCTTGATGTCTCTGGACATGTTCCTCCAGGAAATTTAGGAGATATGTGGCCGCTGGTTCAATGGCCTGATTTCGCTGTGCGGTTGGCCACGTGTCAGCTGGGATATTTATGGAACGGCTACGTGTGTTTTCTGGGGATGTCTTGATGTCTGCGGCTGGATTGAGATTTCCCATGTGTGGAGTCTGCAGACTTCCTTCTACCTCAAGAGCCTTTCAAATCACAGACGTGAGAAAATATCCACGTTACAGCAGTTTTAGGAGCAGCGGCAGCAAAAATGAGTTTATTATCTGCACAAAGATGGTGTGTCAGTTTGCGATGCTTACCAAAGTTTGTCTTGTCCATTATTGCCTTTTATTTTTCCTCTGTCTAACTTTTCTTTTTCCTTGACAGCTCGTGCTGGAGGCACATAATGTGCCAGAACTTTCTGCGGGGGTCAACTGCACCTTTGAGGACCTGGCGGAGATGGACGGTCTGGTCGAAGGGAACCGCATTACCTGCAGCTCTCCTGCGGAGAAGGAAGTTCCACGCATTGTCGTAGACCAAGGTGGGAACACTAACCAGTCAAATTTAAGAGGAAATTGGGGGCGAAAGGCCTGAATGTTGACGTTTGTTTTGGCAGTGTTGAAAGTGAGACTGTGACAGTTTTATAATTGGAGACGCTGAATTGAGAAATCTGCTCCAGACTCCAGAGATGCTGGATTTATATCAGAGAGAAGGAGAAAAGGTTGTCTAAGCAAGGGAGAGAGTGATAGACATAAACACCTGAGCAGAGATGGAAGTTTACATGCTCATTATCTTGCCTGCAGCTGTTGACTTTTGCCGCAGGACGTGTTTTGTAATTGAGCGAATAAAGGTCGTCAAGAGGGAGGCGGTTTTGGCATTCTGTCTCCCGCTCTCTCGTCTGTCTCTCTCCATTTCTGTCTTTCATTTTGAGGCTCCATTGGCACAGTGGTTTGAGAGATTTTTTCAAGAAAAGTGATCGGATTGGATCTCCTGAACTGACGACACTCTTCACTCCATCTGCTCGGCTGAAATGGTTTTGACAGCATTCACTCCAGCAGATAAGAGAGAGAAAAGATTTTTCAAGAGAGAACATTTTGCCATCCTCTTCCGCACTCTCGTGGATGCCATTCTTTCGCCCCTCTTTTCTCGGAGACGTGCTTGGCTGCCCCGACATAATTGAAACGAGCGCGCATCTGGGCAGCTGTCTAGAGGCTGGTAATTTTTCATAATATGGAAACGTCTCAGCGTTACGATAATGAAGACGCTCGCTTCTCCAGAAACAAGGGAATACTCCTCTGCTTGTGTTTCCAGGGCAAAAACGAGGCGGGGGGGGGGGGGGGGGGGGACGCAACATAATACAAGGCTGAATGGAAGAATGGAAGCAACAGTGTTCTTTCGGAGCATCTCTGATAGAAAAATGATCCTAGTAAGTGGCACAGCTGCCTGGATATGAGGTTGAAGGAAACGTACGCAGGGGTGTGAGGTGTGTGAATAATGATGCATGCTAGTCAGGCCACCATGAAATTACAGGTCGGCCCAATCTGCAAGGGCCCAGAGCTCTGAAATGCCGCAGTGCAAAAACACACTCTCTCACCACTGCGTAAGTACACTATTACACACCTGAGGGTGCACACTTCTACACATTCACACACTACTGGATACATACACCATCGCTATCATGCACACACAGTATTTAACCCGTAAAACTGGGATGCGTCATAACGGTAAAGTTGTGAATCAAGATAATTTTAATGGATTTTGTATGCACACACATATACCCCTGCAGTTATAGGTCATTTATTCGTGCTCTCTCCCATATTCCTCAGTTTCCTTTCATTTCTTAGTGTCATGGTAACCGAGTATGTCCTGAGTGACTCATTAAAGGCGGACATAGTCTGCAGCGGGTGGCAGGGGGCCTGCACACACGCACACACACACACACACACTGGAGATACCAGCCATCAAGGTAACATTTAGGTGAGCTAATTAGGACAGATTCATTGTCAGGTACACTTTACAGTGATTGATGAATGATTCGGTCTTTGTTGAAGAAACATCGCACGACAGGAAAGGGGAGTGCGTTAGGAGAACAAGATAGAGGTTAAAGAGAAATATGTGAGAAAAGGAGAGCCTGGAATAGATGGGGGGGAAAGTATGATCTTCCTTTGAGAGGGGAGATGTCGTGTCTGGAATGTTGAATTAAACATGAGCTTCTTCATTAGCTCGGACAAAAACACTCTGAAGATGGACACTTTTGTGCCACATTTCCATTAACTCGTACAGGTTTCTTTCTCTCACTCTGTGTCTCTTCTCTTGTTCAGGGATTTTTTCATGGGGAGGGATTTAGCTCATTTTTTGGCAGAGTCACCTTAGTCATTAGGTTCAAAACGCTACTCTATTATCCACACACTATATAATTACTTAGTATATAACTTAATTAAGACAGCTTGGTGTCATTGATGTATGAATGAGATAATTGCTAGTTTATATTTAACTTAGTGTTTTAAATTAGCATGTTGCTATGCTAACAGCGTGATAATCTATGAATTAAAATACGAAATAGATTCAAAGTCCCTTTTGGAAAGTCGCTTATATTTGCAGTGTTTATGGGCAGGCAAAACAAACTCCTATCTACTTGAATGGGGAAATGCCCTAAATCTCAAAAACTGCTGATATGACCCTACCCATAAATGTTGTTTGTTATGCTCAAATAGCGTTATTTCAGGTTGGTCCAGCCAACGCGCATGTGGAGTCCTGAGTGTGCACGTTTCAGGACACTGACTGTTTCTATGGGAACCGGATCTTCTAATGGCTGCTGCAATGTCATGATGACTTTACCAATTGCCAAGTGGCTATTTTGTGTATATTGCGTGTTGCACTACCATTCTTCATTAAATGAGTTAATTATCATTGTATATACTGTATACAGACTTTACTCAAATATTGGGTAAATTAATCCCAATATGAATTTGAAATTAATTTGACACTTTTTTTTTTATCTATACTTTTTAGTGTCTAAATAACATTGTAGTGCATTGTCACTGATCTTTTCGAACAATCCACTTATGTCAACACTTTGAATGTTTTCTTCCTGCCTCTTAGGTGACCATCAGATTGTCCAGCTCTACCTCAAATCAAAAGAGACAGGACTAGCTTTTGCCAACACTAGCTTTGTCTTCTACAACTGCAGTGTTCACAAGTCGTGAGTATCTTTTGTATTTACAGTACAACTGATGTTGTGCAGTAATGTAACATTCCATCTATTTTCATGAATACTTGAACTAACCTAAATCTAAATCTGCACCCTCTCTTTGTCTCAGGTGTTTGTCCTGTGTCGGAAGCCCATACCAGTGCCACTGGTGCAAATACCGTCACACATGCACCCATGACCCGAGCAGCTGCTCTTTCCAGGAGGGCCGTGTCAAACAGCCAGAGGTGAGTTACTTGTGATTGGTCACACACCAGGATTTGTAATTGGCCAGCATCATTCTCAATTACACCTAAATGAGTTAATTGGCGCAGAGGTGCAGTTCAGGTCCTGTCCCGATTGTGAGCGCTTACCCAGCCTCACCCCATCACGTTGAGACACTTCTTACACGTCTGCTGGCTTTTGGTTTAATTCTCATTGAATCTCTCATATTAATAACTGGATTCCCACCAACATCTTTTTCCATGTAAATTATCAATAATATTGGCACTACCCTCATGCTTTTAGGCCACCGCAGGCCCATCAGATAAATTAAAAGCTGCTGTTGGGGCTCGGCACTCAGAGAGATGCCAAGGAGGCGTCGAGCCGTCGAGTTTGTTTCACTTGTGCGCCCTTTAATCCCTCCCCGAGGGTCTACATGGCACAGATCACAATGTGTTTATTTCATTTGCGTCATGCTACTGAAGAAAAGTCTGCAGCTAGCATGAACATGCAATTATGTACATCGTGCGTGTTTGCTTGGCTTTGAAATGCGTAATGAATTATGAGGACACCCGCCCCCTGAGGCTATGTGTTTTAGACACACAAATGTGTATCCTCATCATTTAGCATTCATTAAAATCTCGTAACAAAGCGTTTCTCTGGCTGCCAGCTTTTGGCGTTCCAATTATCAAATGGACACGCTGTCAATATTGACCAGTTTAATATTAGGATTCCCTATTGTGTGTTGAGCGACTTGCACACAAAGCAGGAACTGAATATTAGCACATGTTAATGACATTTCTACTGGATGTTTTTGTTTGATTTTTGTTTTAAGGCAGGTGTTTTGTCCAGTTAATGAGTTTAATTTGGATTTCATTAACCCCTCGTACCGGAGGTCTCAGATCCGCTTCCAAACTCCGGGTGGTTTAGAATTAATGACTGGGGATGTTTACTGTGCAAATCCTCCGAGCAGACGCTGACGAGTCAACTTTGCTTGGAGAAATTAGATGACCTTTTGCATTGAACTTCTATAGATGAATTTCTGTGTTTTAAACCAATTAAGGGATTGCTGAGAGTGATCTGAATAATCCAGACTTGCCTTTCAATGGATGATGGAAGTGAGAAAGCCCCCCTGTAGTCTGAGCCTTTCATTATGTGCCTGTGAGCACAGGAGAGCAGTCCACATTCATAAATAGAACGTGTCACAGCATCCGAATGTCGTCTCTGGCAAGATTTACCAACATTGTGTCTGCGATTCACAGTCTCTCACATTTAAATATCTGACGGGTCTTCTTCAGCTGTATGCTTTGTTTCAGTATCATATTTCAATTTGTGTGACACATTTAACAACAGCAGCAAAGGAAATTATTATTTGATGCAATTTTCACTTCTCAGTTAGTTTCTCATATCCAGAATGTATTAATGTTATCCTGTTACATAAAGTAGGGGAACATGGCATAATACTCAGAGAGATGCACGTTTGAAAAGTATTTAGCATTCACTGTAAAAAAAAAAAAAAACAAAAAAAAAAACTTTCATGATTTTTTACCACATTTTGTCTTTTGTCAACATACAGTAGATCACTTGATGGTTCAGATAGCATGATATTTTAATAATAGCATAATAAATTGCCACTTTTTTGTTCTTATTTTTGAAGGGGAGGGGGTTATAGATTTGCCAATATATATTAAATGAGGCGTTTTTTTCAAAATAGTAACTGTGGGGTAAAGTGTGTCAGATGCTTTGAGGTAAGTTCTGTCAGTGGATTAACTCAGTGGTTGATTGCAATCATACAAGTCTTGACATATTTCCTTGTAATTATGGAATAATAATGCTTTTGTTTGTCCATATTGTTTTCCAACTGTCCTATACAAGTCTTGATTTACTATCTGGCTAGAGTGTGTGTACTAAATCCTGTCAGTTGCTGGCTGTGTCAATCCCCCATGTCTCATTCTTGGCTACTGGCATAATGATGCATGACTAAATGCATGCCGTCCTAACCCAGACGTCCACTGCACTTTAGAAAACAACTTCCAACTTCTGCTTGGCTTTTTACCTCTTTTTAGAAATTGCAAAGTGCCTGTTTATAGCATGCCTTACTGACAGGTAATGTGAAATTGTGGTGTGATTTTGAATAATAGATACACTAAACGTCAAAAGCTTGGCCCTAGACCAATTCCCATTAACATATAAACCTTTAAAATCAAGCTTAAATACATGCAATTAGTTTTGTACACAAATATAAATGTAAATGTAAAGTAAAATGTTTTCAATGATTGAAATTTAACCATTCAACACAAAGTACCTTTTTCACTTTATGTGTATTGAAATCAATTGTGAGTGGAGTCGTCCACGCACTTGGCATGAGGATAACTATTTATGTCATTGACTTGTCGTCCATGTAAAGTGATCCAAATCAGTCTTTTGAGTTTCCATGACTGTTAATATGCTGCCTTAGAAGGAAGCTGCATAAAGACAGGAAAAAGTGTGGTAGCTCATTAAATTTTGGAACAATATTGTAGAAGAGGCATTAGAAAGAAAAGGAGAGGTGTGGGAAACAGGAACTGATCGATACAGTGAACTCTCTACCATCTTAAGATGTTAATTGACAGGCACAATTGGCGGCTTTGTACATCCGAGCTGCAGATTGTAAAGAGAAGGATTTGGGTCTGAGATCAGAACCATGAGATGGCCTCTCTCCTTTGCCTTCCTCGGGGGGAGAAACTTTGAGGTAAAAAATCATTTAGATCGAGGTGGAAGATAAAGAAAATACCATCTCGTGAGGGGAGTGAGAGTGAAAACAAACAGATGAAAGAAAGGAAATGTCAGAGGTGTGAGAGGATGAGAGCATGTGTGATGCCGCAGGAAGTGAAATGGGGCAAGGAACGAGAGAGGAGGGTTTTTGCCTTTGGCGGTAAGGAGGTACGTTAAAGCACAAGGAGTGCAGGGAAGCCTCGGTAATCATCCAGCTAACACCACGAGAGCTGTGGAGAGAATTAGGCGTTTCATCTTCTACCCGACTGAACGCTGCCATTATGCATAGATACTCAAACAGCTCTAATTATGGATCTATCACTCCATGCCAGCTCGCTACCCTCTGTTCTCTGTGCCAGGGCGTCTTCCTTCCCGCTCGCACTCAATGACTATCTTTGTCTCGGCGCATCTCTAACCGAAGTGCACGCACTGAACTTAAATCTTTTCCCCACCTACAGTATCTCTTTCCTCAGTGTCTAATTATATCAGTCCTGTTCTGAGACGTTGGAGATTCAGCTGCAGTCAGTTGAATGCAACCCCCTCCCCCAGGTAGTAAACAATTGAGAGCCCAATTGCTGTCTGCCTCACTCCACGTCCCTTTGACAAACACATCATTATGCTTCAACTCACCCTCGGGCCTCTCTTGCTCAGACCAAGACTGTAAACACTCTCAAGAGCCTTTTTTTTTATCTGTAAAATGCCTATTTATAATGATAATTTCCATTTTTTTTTTATCAAACCCTGCTTTGTTTTCCCACCTCAAATGATCCGCCTCGGGCACGTCTTGTCAGATTTGACACGCGTCACGGACAAGGAAGGAAACCGCAATGTCAAGTCATTTGTCACATGAATGCATTTTGAATTACCGTCTCTGCAATATTTTAGTTAACATCTCTTCCAGTAAGACTCTTTAGCTCATATCTGGCTCGAGGCTATAGGAATCATTTTCTTCATGGACTCAACAGACACTGGCTCTCTTTCTGAGCCTCAAGACAGGAAGTGTGGCCACTTTTTTGATTTGCTTCAGTTAAGTTCAAAGCAGCAATACCACAAGATCTAGTTTGTTGCCGGTGGGGTAAAGTGGTGTAAAGGCTCTGACCATGATGTTGTTGGGTCAATATGGGCGACTTGGCATAACCCATCAAAAAATCTTGCCGACATTCATGCGAAATCGTTCAGAAAGGTTAGGTTTAGGTTAGGAAAGGTCTTATGTTTAGATATCAGCAATAGAGTGTGTTTCAATTGTTCCCGTCCCGTTTTTTTCTCTCATTGTATACATCTCTGTCCTTTCTTCTCGGCCTCCTTGTAAATACTCAATAACCTGGCCTGACAAAAACAGCCCTAGTCTTCAGTGTCTCTGAAGACTCCATATTAGTGCCTCCCAGCCTTCAATTATACTGTTGTTATGCTTGGAGTCAATCTCCCTCCGCATAAAGCTGCCAGCAGAGCCCTGCTCATCCGTCAATAAGAGGCGTGGAGGGGGGGGGGGGGTGGAGAGTGGGGGGGGGCTGGCCAGACACCTTCCCCAAAGAAGAAAGGGCAGGCTGAAGAGACTTGGGTGTGGATGGACAAAGATATTGGTGTTTTAGTGGGCGGTTTTCCCTTGTCATGCCTTATTTATGACTGAAACTGCTGCCAATAAACATGTTCACATTATATCAGTGTAATAGGGAGATAAATCCTTGGAGGGTGGTCTGGGAAAGGACTTAGAAAGGCCTTTGTAGACCATGGGGCTGTGTAGCTATCATCAAGGTGCAGGGGCTCTAAATGAGGATTTAGAGACCAAAACATTGGCTGAATTGGCTGGGTCAGTGTAGGGCTGCACTACTCTCGTCTTTTACTGATGACTTTAATATCTGGAGCCTGTGTGGGTGGAGATATGATGGTCAGTGTGGAGGGAGTGTCTTTGATGTTTTATTTAAGACTGTAATTATGCATGTGGGTGGTGTATTTGTTTATTTGGCATGTTAAGTTATAGGACAACTCCGGCACAAAATCTGGCACGACACATTGGTACCAAAGAGGTCGCCGCCACCAGTTTATTTTCAGGACATGGAAAAAAGTTGCAAGTACAGCCTTGTTTATCAGAGCAGGGAAATCTTCAGACTGTACAAAACGCTTCTCTTGGGTGTCGCGACTCTACAGGTCCCGCTCTGTGCAACTAACACAGTCTCATCCCAAAAAGTCATATAACTGACGTTTTGGGACGTATTTTGACCATACGTCAATATCCGCCTTTTTAGGGCCCCCTTAAACGTCGGTAGATGGCGATCCCGGGCCGTCATACAACTGACGCTTTACCTTTAACGTCAGTTAGGTGACGGGTTAGGTTTAGGGTTAGGTTAAGGTATGGGGTAGAGTTAGGATCCCATAACCTCATCTACCGACGTTTAAGGGGGCCCTAAAAAGGCGAATATTGACGTATGGTCAAAAGACGTCCCAAAACGTCAGTTATATGACGTCTTGGGATGAGACCGGGTTGGTGCAACACAATCACTCCTCTTCAGTGTCCATAGCTTCACAATGTCCGCAGGTACACCACTAGTTTAATCCGCCATCTCTTTAGTGTGTATCTTTTGGAAGTCTCTTTTTTTTATGCGTTCAGGGCTTCTCTTATGTGCTCAGTGCTTTCTTCCGAAAACAACGGACCATCTGAGATTACAAGTCACAGTTGGCACGGCGTTCGTGGTTCGACTGGTCAAGACTGTTTTTCAAAGATGGCTCCTGCCTGTATACGTGAAGTTGACTGTCTTTAATAAAATATCTTCTTAATAAATTGTCTGTTCACTTACAACGTTCTCAATGCTTCAGTTTGCATGTAGGGACCCCCATTATGCTGCTGTGTTAGTGTGGGGCTATTTTGAGCCTTGTTAGTGGTATTAGATAGCGATTTGTTTTATTTTTCATTACTGTATGCTCTATATACTAGCGTTATAAGCTAAACCGTTTTTAGAGATAAAACTCTTTATATTCTATTATCATGAAAACAGATCTCAGAGAACGGTTGATTAGGTAGCAATGTGTTATTAGACCAAAGGTTCATTTTGCGCCGGAGTTCTCCTTTAAGTGTCTAAATTTCTCCCTTGCTTGTGTGCAGTAAACTGAAAGACTGAGTGTCTCCTGTACTGTAAATATTCTGAATGAAGGTTAAACTGAAAAGGGGTTTAAGGCCCAACCTCATGCCTATACACAATATTACCTTGCTGCAGTCGGACATGGCCACATCTATAAATTCACACTCAGTATTCAATCTGCATTCTGTTTCATATTCATCTTACAAAAGCCGCCTGAGCACTTCCTCCACTGCATAAATACTACTCTGCGCCACCTCGTTGGTTTCTTCCATAGTATCTGAAAGAAACATTACATCAGTCATTTAGAGTGTAGTTAGGGACTTAGAAAGAAAACAATACACTGAAAAGTTCTTTATCCTCTTTCTCCCTTTTAAATTTCATCTTTTTGTCTGCTTGAATTAACAGCACTCACTTTTATTTTCGTTTTATAGATAGGCTGTCAAATGATCTATAATGACTTTTTAAACTGTGCCCCAGAGCAATTCAGCCATGCTAATAAGCTTCAGACCATCGTTATTGGCCCTACCTTTCAGCCCAGTGAGCAGTCAAGAAAGATTTTTTGATACTAAGAACAGGCCCACACCTATTTTAAGGTTTTATTAGGCTCAACCTAAACGAAGCACCAGGGACACTCTGACATATTTTAAGGGATTTCCTTGTATCTTTTGATACTTACAATTTGTGACCTTGCAGTTTGTTCTTCTCATGCAGGAATGTCCTCAGCTCCTTCCAGCAGATCGTATCCTTGTTCCAGTGAATGTAGTGAAACCCATCACCCTTCGGGCCAAGAACCTCCCCCAGCCACAGTCGGGCCAGCGGGGGTACGAGTGTGTGCTCACCATTCAGGGTGTGGAGCAGAGAGTTCCTGCCCTCCGCTTCAACAGCTCCAGTGTACAGTGTCAGAACACATCGGTAAGACTGTGTGTTTGTGTGTGTGGGTATTAAGTGTGTTAAGAAAACGTTTCAGCGAATTTGTCTGTGGACACAAGGGTACTCTCAGAAACAAGGCGCAGAATTTTAAGCAACACAAAAAGTCATAGACATGATAAAAGGGACTGGTTGTTTGGAAATTGTGTAAGAGCGGCTTATTTTAGTCACAAGTGCATTCTGCCCTGAATATTTAGTGCATGTTTGCTTGTTCTCCCAGCATCAGCAGTGTAGGGATTTTGGAGTCCTCTCCACTGTGTGCTGTGATGACTTACCCGAGGATGAACCTGCCAAGAATGATAAAAGCATTCTTCCAGTGAAAAAAAATAGTAAATTTGTGCCTCTCTCTCTCTCTCTCTCTCTCTCTCTCTTTCTCTCTCTCTCTCTCTCGTTCCCACGGCTAAAGTACTTGTACGATGGGATGGAGATGAGCAGCCTCCCTGTTGATCTGATGGTCATCTGGAACGGAGATTTCAGCATTGACAACCCGGCCCAAAACAAAGGTGAGGTCTCTGACCCAGCAGCCCTGCTAGTACCCCTGGATTCAGTCTCCATGGCAACAGACTTGCAGCATCCATCCCCTTACATCCTGGTGGAGTTGACTGCAGATAGGCTCGGTTTCTGCTTAACTTCTTCATCATCTCTTTATTTCTCTCTCTTTTTTTCATGCTTGCACCTTTCATCCTCTCCCTGTGTATAACTTTGCACCTCATTAGATCTACCATAGTATTTAAGTGTTCAAATGAACCTGTTAGAAAGGCCAGTCAGAGGCCTGTAGCCAACAAACACCTTCTAAAGAGACATAATGACGGATATGACCGAATATAATGTATTTAAACTCAACCCAGTACAAACTGAAATCCAATATAAACCCTTCCACAGCTTCTGATGTCTTAACTATGCCAAAACCATCCATTTGTTCATAATCAATATTTTTTGTCTGATCATAATTTGATATAATTATATACACTCACTTAAAGGATTATTAGGAACGGCGGTTCAATTTCGGTTCATATGGCAGTTGCTTCAATGCATTTAGGGTTGTGGTCCTGGTCAAGACAATCTCCTGAACTCCAAACTGAATGTCAGAATGGGAAAGTAAGGTTATTTAAGCAATTTTGAGCGTGCTATGGTTGTTGGTGCCAGACGGGCAGGTCTGAGTATTTCACAATCTGCTCAGTTACTGGGATTTTCACGCACAACCCTTTCTAGGGTTTACAAAGAATGTTGTGAAAGGGGAAAAACATCCAGTATGCGGCAGTCCTGTGGGCAAAAATGTTTTGTTGATGCCAGAGGTCAGAGGAGAATGGGCCGTCTGATTCAAGCGGATAGAAGAGCAACTTTGACTGTAATGATCACTCGTTACAACCGAGGTATGCAGCAAAGCATTTGTGAAGGCACAACACGCACAACCTTGAAGAGGATGGGCTACAACAGCAGAAGACCCCACCGGGTACAACTCATCTCCACTACAAATAGGAAAAAGAGGCTACAGTTTGCAAGAGCTCACCAAAATTGGACAGTTGGAATGGAAAAAATGTTGCCTGATCTGATGAGTCTCGATTTCTGTTGATGGTAGAGTCAGAATTTGGTGGAAACCAGCCCATTATCATCCCAAGAAGTCATCTAACTGACGCTTTTGACCATACGTCAACATCCGACGTTTTATGGTACCCTTTAACGTTTAGGCCACTTAGTGCCAATTGCCACAGCCTACCTGAGCATTGTTTCTGACCATGTTCATCCCTTTATGGCCACCATGTCCCCATCCTCTGATGGCTACTTCCAGCAGGATAATGCACCATGTCACAAAGCTTGAATCATTTCAAATTGGTTTCTTGAACATGACAATGAGTTCACTGTACTAAAATGGCCCCCACAGTCACCAGATGCTTTGGGATGTGGAGCAACGGGAGCTTCGTGCCCTGGATGTGCATCCCACAAATCTCCATAAACTGCCAGATGCTATCCTATCAATACGGGCCAACATTTCTAAAGAATGCTTTCACCACCTTGTTGAATCAATGCCACGTAGAATTAAAGCAGTTCTGAAGGCGAAAGGGGGTCAAACATAGTATTAGTATGGTGTTCCTAATAATCCTTTAGGGGAATGTATATCTTAATTGTGTTTATAATATATTTAAATAATACAGTGATGTGACTTCATTAAAAAAATGAGGAAAAATCCAACCTTTAAGGACACCAATTTTCTTTGTGAATGAATAATGTATTATAAATACTGTAAATGTTCTTCCTTAAAATACAGGGCGCTTATGTCAGGACACCCCTATGTTGAATTCATGTTGAAACTTATTTCATAACTGACTTGTACACCCTGTATTTAGGGAAAGAACAGTTATTTATTTATGATACATTATTCATACAAAAAGAAAATTGGTGTCCTTAAAGGTTGGATTTGTCTTCATTTTTTTTAATTAAGGCATTAAGATCAATTTCCAAAAGATAATTTTTATTCTTCTTTTTAGGCAACTTTAGCATGGTTGTCCAAACTCATTCACATCACTGTATATGTAGTACTGCATATTATATTATTATTATATATAATATTTAATCTTTTTTGCTCCGATGTTTGCTCAAAGACAATTTGCTAATGGGGTAAGAAAAAGAAACTGAATCATGATTTTTTCTCAAGTGGATGTTTAGCTGTTTTTACTGGAAAACAAGACAAACATACTGATTAAGAAAATGATTTTTTGCACTTAAAAAGATGCTCTGACCATTAAAGGAAATTCAGACTTATTGCAGAGACAGTTTGAGCCCAATGCCAAGACTAGAAGTTCTAAAAACATTTTCATTGATATGAAATGGATTTGGATTAAAGTTAAACATGCCCCCAGCTTTAAGTCAAATCAATGAACATAGCACGAATGCATGTGAGTGTGTTATTAAAGTGCTGTGTGAAGGTTAGGCTAATTTAAGAGGGGAAGTAAAGTATGTGAGATTCCTCCCTTGCTTCCCGCTGAGGGGGAGCCACTCCGGGGGCAGCAATTGATGGACGGATCATACAAGCATCTAATAGCAATTAAAAATGCCTGTCTGGTTGCCATGGAGATGAAACATAATATCACTGTACCAGAGAGCAGAGAAGAGGAGCAATTATCTTTAGAGCTGAGATGAAGCAAGAAAATAGGGGAATATGTTATCTTTTCTATAGTTAAACCATTCTTTTAGAAATATTTTTGGCCATTGCTGCAAATTGCTTTGATCAGTGTCCCATGGGTTTCCCAACATGACTTGACCTTTGCCCTTCCTGTATCTCCAGTGCACCTGTACAAGTGTGACGCACGTCGGGAGAGCTGTGGACTGTGTCTGAAGGCGGACCCTCTGTTTGGCTGTGTGTGGTGTAAGGGAGAGAACCGTTGCTCTCTGAAACAGCACTGTCCTCACCCGCAGAGCATGTGGCTCGAGCACAATGGCATCAATAGCAAGTGCACGCACCCCAGAATCACAAAGGTAAAACTATGGTGCACCAGTACATATGAAAGCATACTGTAACACAAAGTGGGTTCCAAAAGTCTGAGGTCACTACCTGAGATATTTATTTTTATAGCATTATTACAAATTATGAAAATGTAAATGTAAAATTACCATGGTTACGAATAATTTTCAATTTGGTCTCAGACCTTTGGACACCACTCTATACAGTATATATAGGTCACTCCCACAGCCAGGCCTTTTATGACTGGTTTAGAAGTGAAAAGATTCTCAATGGAGATATCACATTCCACAGGTACAATAAAATCATTGTAACATAAATAAATATCTCAGCTGTACTCACTGACATATGCATGTTTTATGGTTAACCATCATTGTGGAGATGAACCGTTGATATTAAGGGAAAGAAAAGGTGAAGGATGAACAGATGGGTGCATTGCTGAAAGAGATATGATGGAAGTGCGACCTTGGGCGGAAAACTGAGAGTGAAAGGATGGATGGAGGAAAGGAGGAACATAGAAGCCTCTGCACCCCCAAACCCATCTGTAGCACCCCCCCATCAAAATGATTGATGAACATAGCAGAAAGGGAAATGCTACTTGTTTGCCACAGGCTCTGAATGACGGACAGCAGATGTGCCTGAAGCTTATTAATCAAACGCAGAAACCTGATGGCACATGGAACCGTTCGTTCACAGAAAATTATAGAAGTATTGAATGTAGTGGATGTGAATGGCCTAATTATATATAGCAAAATGCCAAACTCATCATCATCTTCTGTTCTGTCTGTAGCCAGTTTGAGCCAAAGAGATCACTGCTCAAAATATTTCGAAGAAACTAGACATAAATTACTATATTTGTGGAACTTGCTCCAGTGAAAGTTGCCGCCATGATGCTATAGGGTGGTTTTGGTGGTTGTCAAGGCAAGGCATTGCTGTCTAGTTGCTAATATCATCTGGGTATTTTCTAGTCTCTCTGATGTTTTGTCTATACAATAATGTATCATCCGTCAGACAAAAAATCTTGTGTCCAATCTCTTAGAAAAGTTAAATCCTCAAAACAAGCCGCACAATTATCATTGTCGGTAGTACAAACAGCAAGTTATGGACTAAAGTGTAATACTTTGAGCACTAATAAAATCACTCTGCGAATGTACCTAGATTTTGTTTTACAAATGTACAATCCATTTAAAGTTGGTCACTATACTGTCCCTTAACATCATCAGTGCTCCTTTGATCATTGCTGCGGTTCTAATAGCCATTTAACACATTGAAAGACAGAAATGGAAGACAAGCAAAGTAGTATAAAGGGAAGTCCTGGACTGAGCTCATCTGTAGATCGGAGCTCTCCTCATGCCTCATAAATACTCTCACTTTCTCTGATTATCACTCTCTGCGTCTTTCTTTCAATTGATCGGCTCACAGGTCGTAATGTATTCTGATGCACTCTATTACTGTGACATTGTAGATGAGGAATCTTTCTCTGACATTGAAGTGGATGGTGATTAAGTGTTTTTCCTCCAACAACCGTCAATTAGCTTGTCAAAGTCACAAATCTAATCAGCTCCCCATCTCCTAATGAAAAGAGACTACTGTTTCTCTCTCCCTTTCATATTCATTTACACCCCTGCTTCATTCTCTCAGCAGAAGGTTGCAATTTTACAGTGACTTTCCAGTAAACCACCTAAGTGGGTCTGTTATTTCATTTAAAAAAATCGTTCGGTATATTGTAACTCAAACCGGTCGCATGAAGCTATAAGGCCCTAAGGGTTTTGTAAAGACATTGATATCATATGATATCATAAAAGAGGAAGACTGATTAAACTGGATTACTGGAGAGATAAGTTATGACAGAACTATAAAATACTTCAATTTCATTTTTTTGTCTAGATAGGGTTGTTCATATTACACTGGCATATTTAAAATCAGTCAGAGCCATTTGGATATCGATATTACCACAGTGCTCTGAAGCCAATAAAGAACCTGTGGAAAAACTTGAACCTCTCTCTGCTAAGATCAGTACATGTGATGGGTTAAAGTGAAATTACCTCTTACCGTGCTGCTAATGAGATCTCTAACCTAAAGTTGGATCATTATCTGGCAGGAAATAATGATAGAGCCAAGATGTTAACATGTCTATATTCCCCTTTGGGATCCGACAGACCCTCGTTTTGCCAAGATGAAGAATGGGTGTCCTACATTTGGCCTAATAGCCCAGCTGTCAATACACTTATGAGGCCCGACCTTAGACACGTGGTTCAAGACTGTCAGAATATGTTTGATAGGCTCTTTTTATAGTGTTGATGGATAGACACTCATTAAAAGAGATGTTCTTCTTGTGTGATTTTGGCTAAACAGTGACCTATATTATTCACAAAAGTATTCACAGAAATGCACTGTGGGAATGAATTGCATGCTACTGTAGCTTTTCTTCTCTTTCTGTCCATCTCCTCTCAGTTTTGGCAGGTTTGTGTTGTCAGAGGTCATCAAATGCTGTTTATTTACTTTTTTGCAGTTACATGTAATATGTTAAGTGTTAGTGTTATACGTTTTGAGTTTTACATGCTAAAAATGAATTGTGCTACTAAATCTTGCATTCACGAATCGCATACTCAACTTGGTTCTGCTATGGCCATATGGATATTTCTTACGGTGCTTAATTATAACCTTACAGAGCAGGGTCTTCACATCACAAGATATGTTTTATGCCACATGAATTGCCAATTAAGTTATTAAGGGTGATCCTTTTTAGTCGTTACATTTTAATGCACCATAAATGTATTCTTTAACAGTGTTTAATGAATCCCTGCCAAGTGTGTCTTGTGTTAATGGTATGATACCAGTGAAAGCATGACGATTCGAGAGATACTACTAACAGATATGTTAGTAATCAGATAAGATTAGATACTCTAATCAGCCGGATGCAGTACTGCTTAGCATCCCGAGGAGCAAAGAATAAAAGGTGTTTCATCATCTGACATGCACAGAGGAAAATAAGCATCCTCGTGCACGCCTGTGTTTATATTCCAATCTTAGCAGCGTATGATTTCACATGCTGGTGTCGGCATATTTTTTTTCCCAGCCGCCGACTCTGTGTTCATAAATTAGCATGGCTTTGTTTTTGCTATAGGCAGGGCTCGGCTGGCTCAGCTGGCTGTGCGGCTGATCATTATTCACCGTAAGCACGCAGGCTTTGACGCTCTGACAGAGAGTGGCCCAATTATCCCACTGAACCAAATCACTCACAGCTATTCTCGCTGTTTCTCGTCCCTCACACCGTCTCACAATCACTGACTCCTGCAGGTGCATGAAGGAATCGGTTGCTGAGTCATTCTCCACTTCCTGTTGGTTTGTACCAATGATGGAGATGCTAGGGGGGCTGTGAGAGCCCGCCATGTTGTTTCTTACCTTATGGGAATGATTGCACGTAACGCTTCCCTGCGTCTCGTCTACAGATCACCCCGCTTCGAGGACCCCGTGAGGGAGGAACGCTGGTGACTATCCGTGGTGAGAACCTGGGATTGGAGTTCAGTGAGATTAAGGATTACGTGAAGGTTGCAGATGTGGAGTGTACACCAGTACCCGAGGGATATATCCCAGCAGAACAGTAAGTGTTGTGCCACTTTTCCTGTTTCCTGTAGTACTAGGCTAGATCTGAACCTTCTTTGTAATTTTGTCATAATGACCTGGATCTAATGACTAACTGGACTAAATGATGGCATTGAATCGCTTGAATCGCTTCAAACGGTTGTTTTTTTGCAGATGAGTTTGTGTAATGCATGCCTGCTAATAGTTGTTAAGTACCCAGCGTCTTTTAAAAGTGGCTGATGTGAACTAGCAGTAAACACAGAGAAAGCTTTGAAGAAATTTTTAATCTCTGGTCAGGACAGCAAAAAATAATTATGTGTTTGGCTAGAATTCGAGAAAGCCCTGCTGACAGCATGAAAACTTCCTCAGTATAATTGTCCTGACGTGAAAAAAACCTCTTTCATTCTACGTTTCTTTGCTGCAAGTTGGGCCAGCACAAGTTTATTGTTATTATTATATGTACGCCGTGGTAAGCCTCTTAGCGTGGTGAGCAAATTTGACACCTGCCATGGAATGAGGTGGCAGAATAACTCATTCATATTAACCGTTTATCTCCTGCATGTATTATTATGGCAGGGAGATACATTTTTAAAATGCCTCATTTAATGTTTCATAAACTTTTTTTTGTTATTGTGTAACTGTTCTGCTAGATTTATTGTGTGTGTTTTACAGGATTGTGTGTGAAATGGGAAAAGCGGAGAGAAGCCAGTTTGCTGGAAACGTCCAAGTGTGCGTCGGAGAGTGTCGTCCCGAGTTCATGGCCAAGTCGTCTAAGTACTACTACTTTGTGGTGAGTACCTCAGCAAATAACCCTCAATGAACTGCTGGTCCATCTGCCATGATCTTAATCATGTCTGTATAATTAAAAGTCTTTGCCACTTCAGGGTTGAAAGTGCTTGGATTTGAGTTGTGTCTCTAATAAAGAGTGAACACTATGGCCTTGTAGCCCTGCTGATGTACTTAGTCATATCACCGACCACTTGACCCCACCAAATGTTTGGTCAACATCCGGAGAGGCTAGCCATAAAACTTGCAGTTTATTACTGCTGTTGTGCAAGATTTTCCTCCCACAGGATCATGCCTCTCTTTGCACAGGCGTTACTTTGTGAGTTTTACATTCCTTTTGGATCTTGAATTATTAAAACAATTGATGAATAACGCAAATATATGCTTGTTTTTATTATTATTAATTTGAAGAAAATATGGTGCAGCACCTAAACCCATAAGCAGGTAAATCATTTATCATTATGCCATGCTTACCAACTGAGAAAACCATTTATTGCTGCTTTGAACATAATTCAATGGTTGAGACCACATACATGATAAAGAAATTTTGTAGGATTTCAGAACAATTAAAATATCTTTCAAAATGATTCTGTGAAGGAAAGGATCTTGCACAACACTGACCATACTCATTTTTATATCCATGCTACACTTTTCCTTCTAGCACTCCCAGTGCACATGCTGATATAACAGCCATTATCATATTGTGATCCAGCCATCCAAATGAATTGAGCTGCAGTGTCATTTTTCTTGTTATGGAGCCATTTATAGCATTTATCAGTTTTATGCAAACATTAATGGCTTTTATGTCTCATTCATATGTAGTAATTGGATTATGTGATTCTTGGGTGAGGAGGGCAATTGGTGTTCTGAGAAAAAGGAGGTGATAATCAGATTGGAAAAGAGATACAGATGATTGAAAAACATGAGGGTTTGCCGCCTTACCTCTGCGGTGTGATTTGTAAGCTTGTAAATAATTCCTATTGGTTGTTTTGATCTTGATTTCTACAGATCCCTAGACTGTTGAGTCTGAAGCCGAGTCGAGGGCCAGTATCTGGGGGCACCATCGTCAACATCACCGGCAGCAACTTGGACGCGGGCAGCAATGTGTCAATCATGTTCAAAGACCAGAAGTGTACCTATCAAAGGTAGGGTTGAATGGAAAAGTACAGTGCAATGCCCTGTTGAGGTGGTATCATTCTTTTGGTTCGTTTGCAGGTCACTCAAAGCCTCTAAGAGAAAGTCAATACTGATCTTAACAGATTTAGAGTTTCTGATTTTTAATCAATAACATCCATAGCCATCACTTTCTTCTTGCTTGAGATAGCCACAGTGTCTAATCATATGAGTGAAAGATTAAATTAGGTCTAGTAATCTTTTCTTTAATGGGAATACTCTATACAGCCATTGAATAATACAAAAGCAAATTCCTAAACGGGTATCAATACACATATAATAGATGACAATGGATAAGAGACATTAAATATTCATGCATTAGTTATCTGAAAAACTTGGTGATTGTTTTTTTTCTTCTGTTTGATGATACAGGAGAGGAGGACAGTGGATAACGTGTCGTTCTCATGCCTCCATGCAAGGCTACGGAAATGTGTCTGTATCGGTGTTCGTGGATAAAGCCCACATTCACAAAGATCTCAAGTTTGAGTATGTGGAAGATCCCACAATCACCAAACTTGAACCTGAGTGGAGCATTTTCAGGTGTGTGTACTACAAAGCCATTTGTGACGGGGTCGTTGGGAAAACTGCCCATAACATTGTCCAAGACCCTAAGATGAGGGAGGAGGATCAAGAATTTATTATTATTTTTATTTTTTTCCATTTTGGACTTATATCATTGTGGACATTATATGGTTAAAAAATTGTATCTACATATTATTTTATTAAATGATTAAATTGACCAACTAGTTTTAGGAAATGTTTGCAAAGTTAAAAACTTCAAAAAGTGAAAGTTAATAAATAATGGTGTTTTCCCAGTGGCAACACACCATTGACTGTGACCGGGACAAACCTGGACATCATCCAGACTCCTCTCATCAGAGCCAAGTATAAGAACTCGGAGACGGTCAACGTAAGTGCAAACGTTTTCCACACAGTAAACGATCGCTCGGCCTTCACCTATCCTGAGGCTAGTGAACTGGAATGACCATTAGCAGACTATTCCACCTGCTCCGATCACCTGTGTCGGCTGCACACCATTGGATCCAAGACAGTATCTGCATGAAAGAGGGAAATAGAGAGAGAGACAAAGAAACAGACAGAGAACAGGAAGACTGCCAGGTCCCAGCAGCAGTAGCAGCAATGTACCCTTTGTGCAGGAAAGAGGAGAATGTCATAACACAGGGTGGATGCATAGACAAGGGTATCATGTTCCCCGTCTACAGAATGGACCCAAAGAGCCATGGGAGGCTGCACTCAGTGAGATCTGATTGAAAGGCTACAGAGACAAAAGACCGTAATGTTATCTCATGCACGTATCTCACACATGGCCGCGTTTAGCATCTGGGCTGCGATATGATTAGGCTTTGGCACACTGCTCCTCAAAGCACAGCAGAAAAAAAAGTGTCATACCCTGCCTCGCAGTCTCTGAAAGAAGTTGTTTGTGGGGAACAAGGTGCCCTGTATCCTTGTTTGTAATGCTATCGCTCATAACTAGTCTGAAAAGAGTTTGACCAGACTTTGTGCATTGAAATAAAAATGGTGACTTGAAATCTCTTTTATCTTGAACAGTTCCACCCGTTACAACCTTCTATAGAAGTCTTTGTGTTAGAGGAAGTGAAGGTTCGTTTTTCTTCCTGGCTGCTACAGCTTTGTGAGGAATCCAATTAAAATGACTAGAGATATCTGTAGGGATGTTTTTGATGGCGAGTGCTGTCTGGGTGTTTTAATAGTCAACTGAAAAGCAGTTGGTTTCACAAAACTCAAGGATCTTGTTAGGTAATTTATTTATACACTTCAAAGGGAATGTGCATATAGGTTTGAATTACTGTAGCCTATGCCATAACTTTACATTTAATAATCCTGACCGCCTAATAAAAAATAAGGGGGGAAAGTAAATAAATAATCTGAGAAACATTGACTTCATGTAAATAATATGTAAGGGATTAAGTATTATAAATGGTTTGATTGCAGCATTTAGCTGCAGGTTATATGTGGTCTATCTATGTGAGAAATGGAAAAAAAGGAGATGAAAGACAGAGTCAAGGAGAAATGTCAATGTCAAATCTCTCTCAAGGAGGTAGAGGTGAGCGCAGTTCGTTGCCAGCACTGCAGGCACAATCAGAGTGTGACCATTTTAAAAGTGCTAATAATTTAGTACTGCTTTGTTGAGAAAAATGAGCGCTAGAAACCTCCATTGTAGGACGTTGAGGTCAAATCCTGGTCTTTTTATTTGACATAATCATAACATTTTTTCTTTTGTCAAATATACTTAAATAATTTATTTAGTTCAGATAACATATCATTTTGAGTTTCTGATTGTTAAATTAATGTCCTTCATTGTATTAACTCACTTTTTTCCAGTTCAATGAACTTAAAATTTTAAGGCAACCAGGTTACTTACTTTTTTAAGTTAAACCATCAATATTTTTTTACAGTGCACTAATTAAAACAGTCTGAATTATTGTTTGCCATGTAAATGTAATATTGTTCTTAATCTGAATCTAAATGTGTCTGTTTTATTCTGAATCACACACCTACAGCAAATATGATCAACAAATCTATGTCCCCCTTCCAGATATGTCAGGTTCTGAGTCCCACCACTATGCAGTGCATGGCCCCAGAGCTTCCCTACAGTCTAAGCAGGCAGAAGGAATTGCCAGAGAGACCTGATGAGTTTGGCTTCATCCTGGACAATGTTCAGTCTGTGCTGGCCCTCAACAACACCAACTTCATCTACTACCCGAATCCAGTGTTTGAACCGCTTAGTGTGTCTGGGGTCCAGGAGCTCAAGCCAGGGTCTCCCATCATACTCAAGGTAAATCAAGTATTAACCTAAATCTCTGCATTATTTGTCTTTCGATTTTCCACATATGCAGTTGCTACATGTGTTTGTGAATGTGAATTTCAGGGTAGGAACTTTCTCCCTCCAGCCCCGGGTGGCAATGGGAAGCTCAATTACACTGTTCTGATTGGAGATAAACCTTGCACATTAACTGTATCAGATACTCAATTGCTCTGTGAATCGCCCAATCTGACCGGCCGTCACAAGGTTCTGGTAAGTTCTGGTCCAACATATCGACTTTTCACAGTGACCTAATGCTTTAGGTGGTTATTTTACTTTCTGAGAGGCTACATACATGTAAATAAAAAATACATCCCCAGTAGGACTTATTAGAGCTGAAAAACCTAATAAAACTCGTATGCTCCACTACTTGTTGACAGTCGTACAAGAGAAAGTGCAACAGCCCCTTACAGTCATGAACTCGCAAAAGGAACAGACACATTGTACCCGTCTGCTGTTTAGCCTTACTACACACTAACACAAATAACATAAAATAAAATATCTCCATCCCTAGATGTATTTTGATTGGATGCAAATCATAGCATTAAGTTATTGAACAAGATACTACAGAGTATTGATTTTAAATACAGCACAAAGTAATGATTTTTACCAAAACCTAAGCAAAATGTGCTCCTTTTTAGGCTCGTGTTGGTGGCATCGAGTTTTCTCCAGGTGTGGTTCACATCACTTCTGACAGCCCTCTCAGCAGCACTGCCGTCATCAGCATTGCAGGTGCAGGAGGCCTCCTTATCTTCTTCATTGTCATTGTCCTCATTGCCTACAAACGCAAGTCCCGTGAGAGTGACCTCACCCTCAAGCGGCTGCAGATGCAGATGGACAACCTGGAGTCCAGAGTAGCCTTAGAGTGTAAAGAGGGTAAGTAGTCTTGAGGGGAATTGGATTAACAAAGTGATGTCAATTCAGATTGTGAGTTAGAACTTGCTCGGATTCACAAAATCCTTGAAACAGTAATAAAAATACTTAGAAACAGCCTCTGCATCAGTTCCAAGACATACGCACAGCAGAAAGTGGACCTTGGAGAAATATATTGGGTGGACCTCAGTGCCTACATTTTATAATGCATGAGATAAAAATAGCAATGCAAATGACCTTTTTGTCTGAAAAGGTCAAAAATATGAGCCAAAAAATATATGCCTAAATTGAGAATAAATGTGTCTTTACTTGAAAATGTGATATGTTAATAGTCTTGTGTCATATATTGTAGGAAGGGTCTCAACTAGTAGAATAGAACAAGCATAATTTCAGGTAGAGACCAGACAATACCAAGTATATGTAAACAGTATATACCTTAGGAATTCGGGCCGCACTTTAGTTTGTAGCTTCACCAAACATTAGTAAACCACAGTAGAACATAGTAGCACCCAAAGACAACCTAAGACAATCATCACAGGGGCATTACATGCTGCTTTGCTAAAGCTATACGACATCGGAGATATGATGGTGTCTCAATGATGACGACGATGCAGTGTTTTCTAATGTCCTTTGACAACTTTGGAAAGGTCAATGCATCTCCGGTATGGTGTGTGTATAGTGTATAAACAATGAGTAAGGACCAATCAGGGTCTTTTTTTTTTTTTTTTTTTTTTTTTTGAAGTAGGAGTGTACTTGGATTGGATTCATCACTCAGATTGACAGCTCTTGCATTTAGAATAGAAGCGCACAACTGGAAGATCAGCACTTTATCTACTAGGATCTTATTAAATGTTTACACATGCAGGTAGTTCTAATGTTTTATGTATTTGAGCGGACATTGTCATGTATGCAGTATTTTTCTTCTTTTCCACAAAAAAAAAAAAAAAATAATAATAATATTTTGTGTCCCATTTGATTGAGTGGACCAGTGCCAACCTGGCCCTAATTTAGCCCTCGCCACTGTCGCACAGAACATTTTCAAGTTTCGGTGAATTTTTTTTATTAGTGACCTCAACCTATTTGTTCTTCATGTTATGTGTCTTCCGCAGCTTTTGCAGAGCTGCAGACAGACATTCACGAGTTGACCAGCGATCTGGATGGAGCTGGTATTCCATTCCTGGACTACCGCACATACACCATGCGAGTTCTGTTCCCTGGCATCGAGGAGCACCCTGTCCTTAGAGACCTTGAGGTAACCTAACAATTTTAATGATGCAAAAATGTTTTGTGCAATAATAAATTTGCATCCAATGGGCCTGAGATGTACATGTATGCATGTAATTACTGCATTGTACCTGTGTGAGGAACAGTCACATTAATGGCTGCTAAGTATATTTGTTCTTTGTTTTTATTTTAATTTTATTTTTTTTTCTGAAGGACTAATGGCACAACAGCAACAACAGTGGGGTTGTTGGGAATTAAAGCTGTCACTATGCTTTTTGTGTTCACCCTCAGTAAACAAAAGGCAGCAGCTCTCATTATAATCTACATGCAGTCTCTTTCTCTTGCTTAAAGTAATGAGCTGCTCTCTGATTCACAGTCATTCTTTTGTTAATAACAGTAATGACATGTGACACAACCGAGTGTGGGGAACAGAATTAAAATCGAATGCATGGTACACCGAGCTACAAGTAATTTATGCCCTGCTATGAAAGTGATGGACCGTTTTAATTGGATCACATATATTTCTTCAGCCAACATACAAGCCATACTTTACCTGCTAATGCCAGATGATCTCTGGTTCTTATCAGCTATATCAATTAAGACTTAATTGGAATAAACGTCTCCTCTCTCTGGAGAAGTTTATAGTAAAATCACAGCTAATGACAGGAGCCATCTAGAGATTCTGAGGTATTTAATGATTATTGATTAGGCAAATCATATCAAATGAGGGTCTCTGCTTGGTTAATTGTTTGTCATCGGGTATTCTTAAAGCACAATTAATTAATTATAACCCAGTGAGCAGTAAATGCAAATGTAGCCTGATCATCTGCATAGTGTTTTTATTATTATTATTTTTTATTAACAGTATTTGGTTCTTTTCAGTGTAAATGCCCGTGGGTGTTAGTGAAGCTGTTGGCCTAAATGAGAGGGCTGGAAATAAGTCAAGCTAAAGTTTAAGCGAGCATTCTTGAACTTCACAGAAATAAAAATGGAGGTATTTATGATAAGTTGCTTAGCTGAAGGGAAAACTACATGAAATAATGCCACAATTGGATGCTTTTCTGAGTGAAACAGGACATTCAATGAGGAAAAAGTGTAGGGCGGGGCTTCTTTTTATCCATCAAATAATAAATAAATAAAATCTTAGGACTAAAATGCACTGATAAATCATGCAAAATAATTCCAAAACTGTGTATTTACAAAGTAAATTGTGTCTAATTTGATTTCATTCATTCAATAAATATGCTGATGAATAAACACATTCAGGCTATGAATTTCCATCTGTTTGTAACTGTTGTTTTCCCTTTTTTCCTGCAGGTGCCAGGTTACAGACAGGAACAGGTGGAGAAAGGCCTAAAACTGTTTGGACAGCTTATCAACAACAAGGTTTTCCTGCTGTCCTTCATCCGAACCCTGGAGTCTCAGAGAGGCTTCTCCATGCGAGACCGCGGCAATGTTGCCTCCTTGATCATGACTGTTTTGCAAAGTAAACTGGAGTATGCAACCGACGTTCTCAAGCACCTGCTGTCTGACCTCATTGACAAGAACCTGGAGAGCAAAAACCATCCCAAACTCTTGCTTAGAAGGTATTAGACACATGCACATCTCAAAAATCTAGTCCTGCAGTCCAGTGGGTTTTACTGATTATAAATCCCCCTCGTGCGTGTAATCAACAGAGCACATGTTCTAAATTTTGGGATCATTTCAATCTGCCTCATTCTAATTATAGTTAACTCCATTGATGAGAGCAGATGACCTCTGTGAATTCTCTTTGAAACGTGGACTCTACAGTACGCTGAATAGGAATAATTGCTTTTGGGGACATTAAAATGCACACTTTCTCTCCCAAACATGGAATTCACTGACATGCTTGTCATTAAATTGTAATTTGGATTAATTAGCTTGAGATCCAATTAACAGTGCACTAAAAACCTACTGAATGTGAGGGAGATATGTGAAGCTTAATTCCCCATGCAATCAACTTTTTGCATCACTGTATTCTAACTGCATAGAAGGCAATATTATTACTTTACCATATTGATTTTTCTCCTCTCCACTCATTTGAACTCGTCTGGGTTTTTATTTTTATTCTTAATGTTCTAGCAGTTGATTTGTAAAGTTACTTGTAAAGTTAAAAGCTGACACTTTTGATATATATATATTATTGGGGTAAATACGGGCTCTTTCTGAGAAAAATAATGACAATGAACTCAAAACCTTTTACAATCCAGTTACCCATGTAAATACTATGTACTTATTTTAGTAACTACAATTACTGGGTAATAACTAGTACTAACCCTGAACCTACCCCTGTTCCATGTACTTACCTTATATTAGCCAGTACTTTCTAGGTAAGTACACTGTAAGCATACTGTAAGTACTGTACTGTAAAAGAAACATTACCAATAATTCATTGGTCAAAACAAGCTTTCTAATACCAACAAAGCTGATCATTTGACAACTACAAGAGAAGCTCCTTGACTAAATTAGAACTGATTCAACACCCTTGATGATTAAGCATGATTAATTGAAACAAGCGAATGGAAGATTAATTGCACAAAGAGCTGCTGTACATATTAGTGGTGAAAAATAAGATATTTTTCTTGTTTCACTCGAGCTTCTGTCAGACATAAAAAAAAAACCCTGTCACATTTTTGTAGGCACCTGCAACATCTGCACTTTGCGGATGTTGGCTACAATGTTCCATCATAACCAGTTTTGCTTTAGGATCCAGATTTTACATCTATCACAGTACAAACGTTCTTTGTTATAAATGTTCTTAAAATGAAACACTGAAATGTTGCAACCAATGGGCCTGTGTTGCATTTTTGCAGTTGAGAAGCCCTTTTTTAGTCCATATATTTCAATTAATGACCCTCACAGGTATATAGAGTGATCTTCGTTACATGGAACCTGTCTAACCTCTAACACCTGCTCTAAGCAAAGCTAGATACAGAGCACTGGGCCAGAACAATGAAGCTTAATCTATTGTCTGAGAATAATTTTCTCCTCCTGGTCTCTCTTTCACTGCATGATTTCTAAATCTGTGTTTAAAATGCAGAGAAGCAGGACATCTTTGGCAGAAGCCTCCAACCAGCTTTCCTTTCCCCATTTCCAAGAAAGCGCTTGCGACAGTCGCCCCATCTGTCCAGCCTCAACCTGAGTTCACAAGCACACACAGGCTAACTAACTAACGGGCGGCTTCTAGAACCATCTGTCGCATTTCTCCCTCTCCTTCGCTCCCTGCAGCCCACTCTACTCATCTACGATTAAAAATAACCTCTCCGATTGTGCAGCCCATTTTCTCTATATGTATGGCATCAGTGAAGTTCACATGGGTCTACTGTTCCTGCATATGCTTGTACACTTATTTTAACTCAGACTTTTACTGACCAGCACATTCAAATCCAGTTCCTTCACACACACATAGTCACGCAGAGCTGAATAGAAGTCCTGTGATTATTCTCTGGGGATAATCCTCAATGAAGGGGGACCATGGTTACGCAGCGGGACCCAACAATGCGGTGAGCGGACAATCTTCTCCACGTGAGGCAGAGTGCGAAATTGAAATTATTCCTTGCTTCAAGCTGTGTTCTTTAACACATGTGCATTAAGGAGGGGAAAATTCCAGGGGTTTGTTTCAACAGACTTTGGTACAGATTGTTTGGTTAAGAAAATAATGCCTCTGATGCTGCAAGGTGCATAACGTCAGCACATTAGCCAGGTGTGTTCCTTCCTGCCCACATATTAGCTGAAGTATGAGACTAGTAAACGTAAAACATTTACTCTGTCAACATGCTTAGCAACACTCTTAAATCAAATAACACACATTTGCAGTGTAGTATTTGTCATAGAGTGACGCTTCTCATGGAATCATAAACCACTCTCAGGTCCTTGAAGTTGGTAGAGCTGGCTTTTCACATACATTTGCTGTGGCAGAAAGCAGCATCAAATGTAAATGGCCTTTTCTGGATGCGAGAGATGAGGAGGAAGATATATGGAGCTCTTTCCTCACCCTCTTTTTCTTGTTTATGGAGCACAGCTCCAATGTGCCTATTTGTGCATTCACCGTGGAGGAATCCTCCAGCCGATTTTACTTCATTCCACTTTGAAATGGCTGTTTAATCAGGGGGAACTAAGCACCAGGTGATGCCACGTCCCATTCCTCATCACTGGATGGGCATTACTTCTCCTGCCTCCCTAAACCAAAGCCAAACAAGAGCTTGCTTTCAGTGCCAATGATATGTGACATAAGGATTTGGGGGACAGTGATAGTTGGTTGCTGTTGGCCCTGTGGCAGCGGTTGTGCCAGGATTGTCTGGCAACAAGGCTACTTGTTCACCCTTCGGTGAGCCGCGAGGTAACACAGGATATGGGTAAGTGAGTTTATGGGGTCTTGCCAACAATAATTACCATCAAATCAGCCAAGAGAAAAAGAAAGGGAAATTTAATGGGAATAAGTGATGAAGCAAGTCTTCGGCTATTTTTATCTCTTTTTTTCTGTACTTCGCTACAAATCGGGGTTTTCTCCCACCTACTGTTTCTCATTTTAAATTATCCAGGCGTTGAGAACAGTCAGGAGTGAGGATGATTGCAGGGCAGTGTTAGGATGGAGATGAAAGAAAAGATGAAACGTGACCCAGTTGACCCCTGGACCAGTCCTCCATTGGCCCTTCCAAACAAGGGGACAATAATCCTTTCCAGGTGTTGCGCCAGCTTAGTGGGCACATGCAGACACGCATGTACCCATGGTACTGCGCAGCGGCAGGTCTTCGTACGGCAGTGGGAGAGAGGGAATGCAGGTGGCAGCTGGGGGATGCAAGTCGGCAGAGTAGGCATAGACACACACACGCCACAATGCTGTAATCCTGAAATATTGATGCTCTGTGCCATGGCTCATTGCAGGGCGCCTTGGCAATTCACCAGCTCCCTGCGGCACACAGACTAGAGACACCGGATCCATGTATATTGGGTTTCACTTTGTTATAGTTATTATGTATGTACATCTCTCGGACGGATCAGAGCTTGTGGTCCAAGCGAAGGTGTTAGCCAATCATGATGCACTTCGACGCACCCCAGCCCTCTATTCAGCCACCTTCTTTTGTAATGCGATACATTTAAAGCTCAATAGTCGGACTGTGGGGGGGAGGAAATTATTCCAGTCCGGTCTATTCCATGCCAGAGTAGGTTCACTTGGCATCAATCCAGCTGGATCATATAAAGGCTTTTAATTGGGTTTCTTGTATTAGGGTCTCATGGATTATTGTGGTAATAAAGACAGCATGCAGATTGGGGCTATAGATTCCAGAGCGCAATTCATGTTCTGGCAATTATGTTTGTTTAACAGAGTCACTATTCACCGGGCTTTGTGAAGTGAATTTTTCATGGTCATGGTAATCGCATTTGTGTGTGACACTTGCAGTGATAATCTTGGCTTTGTGCTGCTTTTATTTATTTATTTATTTATTTATTTACACTGTTTGTTCGCTTATTTGTTTTTCAGAACGGAGTCTGTGGCTGAGAAAATGCTAACGAATTGGTTCACTTTTCTGCTTTACAAATTCCTCAAGGTAAGTGTAATAATTGCAATAATGTAATAATTAAAAATGTAATAATTAAAAACCAACGATTGAAAGAAAAGAGATCACTCACCTTCAAGGTCATTTGGCTTATGCACTGTTGAGCACAGAGAAGTCCTGCGGGAGCATTGGCAGTGATGCACTACAGGTGTTGGACAGAGGGGAGAGTTGCTGTCTAGTGTATAAATATGTGTTGGTGTGTATGTACATCTGTATGCGAATGTGTCAGCATGCACTTTTAATCAAAGAGGGTTTAAAGTTGGCCAAGTCTTGCTGACTCCAGCGTTTTTCGATTTTTATAATGAGACGGTTGGCTTAGCAGGTGCTTCTCAATTCTACATATAGCACTGTGACCGTCAGCACCACTGCAGTCCTCTCTCGCACTTGTCATTAATCTCTTAATAAACACATCTGCTGCAATCAGAACATGGCATGTGCAATTTCAGAAATGTACAGAAATTTACTGGATTCTGGAATGCACAAAGCAGGCAATAAATTCTTGAACTCAAGGTAGTTTTGTCCAGTCTGGTTTAACGGATTAGACCTGAGTGAATGAAGCCGAAACATCACTCAAGAGCTTTAGGATTCATTTAAGCTTAAATTGGCCTGTACTGTAAGAGTATGACTTTATTGTGACCTCATCCATGCGAAACCATAACATTATTATTGCAGTCACAAAACATTGATTTGAGTATTATTGAACAGTGCTTGACCAGCTGCCCAGACCACTAGTCATTTCTCATTTCAGCAAGCATATCCTAATCAAATTCAGCTAGACACAGTACACTTCAGCTTAATGCCTTCCTCTGGGTCTTCAACACTGGGTCACTGCCACTGCCAATTGTTAACTGTTAACAAGTTCAGCTAAATTTTCATTGTCTCACATTAACATATATTGAGAACAATTAAAATGTAATGTAAAAAGTATTTGAATCTGAATAATTACATTTTTTGTGGCTACATATTGTCAATTCAATCATAACATAGTATGTAAATGCACACAAAATACAAAAACTCCAGATCTAGCTTAACTATCAATGGAATCTATATGAGTGAAATTGTGGTGTCAGTTGAAAATGATGCACTAGCACCACAACTGTAAAGCTCCGTTCAAAATGTCTATTACTGTTACTGAATGAGGGAATGATATCCCACATTCTCTGTAGGTGGTTGGTGTCAAATTTATGAGAGTGAAAGTGACAGAGTGCCTTTTCTTCCCTTGTGTAGGAGTGTGCAGGGGAGCCCCTCTTCTCTCTTTTCTGTGCTATAAAGCAACAGATGGAAAAAGGCCCTATCGACTCTATCACCGGAGAAGCCCGCTACTCACTCAGTGAAGACAAGCTCATCAGACAGCAAATTGATTACAAGACTCTGGTAAGGCTCTAAAACACAGTATGGGCGAGGGAAGGAGAGATGAACGGTTTTAGAGAAGGAGAGGAGTAAACTGAAGAAAAAGACAAGGATAAATGAGTGAGGAAGAGGCGTGAAAGTACTGAGAAGCAGACAGGTGTGCAGGTAGAGAGAAGGGTAAGGTAATTTGTTTTGGGTTGATGCAGCAAGCAATGCCCACAGTCTTCATGCCTGACAGGGAACACACAGGCTTGTTAAGACCTTTGACCTGTCTGCTGTCCTGTGGTGATTGGCAGAGTTGTGTTCGGCTGGCCACTGTGACAGGCATGAGCTAAGCCTGTGTTGTCAGGGCTGCACGTATGCCAGGACGGGCTGTTTACTGGGACAGCACGTCAGAATGCTAATCTGTATTCTGTACGAGACTAAGAGAGAAAAAGAAAAAAGGGGAATTTGGCGACTAGATTCGTCACTTGGGATTCGGCCCATTCCTCTGATTTGATGACTGTAAGGATCTGTTTCAGCTTCATTATTCTGTCCTCAATTCCAAAACACTTAAATAGCTGCTGATACACAATACAAGTCACTACCGATAGTACATTCTGCCTTCCTTACCCTAGTCATTTGCTGGTTACATTATCAATCATTTCTTACGCAATATGGTACGAGAGGTTGTTATATTGACCCTGCTATTTTGCAAGTTCTCCCACTTAGAAATCATGAAGGGGTCTGAAATTGTCATTGTCACTGTGAGAGACATAATCTAAAAAAAAAATAAATAAATAAAATAAAATAAAATACATGGCCCCGGTCATCCTCTCCTTAACACTAGAAGTGCCAGAATTCCAAAACTACTAGAACGGCCACGAACGGTCATTTTGACCGTTAGATTCAAAACAGTGTTTATTTCATTGACGAATAATTTTCATAATTTTATTTTCGTCAACCACATTTTTTCAAAGACGAAAACGAGACGATAACTAAATAAAAACTAGGTTTGAATGACAAAAACTATGACGAAAATGTTGACGATATGCGAAGCGGTCAATAGGCTACTAATAATAATAGGACTAGCAGAACTAGTGAACCGCCCATGCAGCAACAGCGCAGGACAGGGCAGCAGAGCTCACCAGGATCATCCGACATGAATGGATCATCTGGATCCGCCGTGTCTGATGATAGCAGCCGTCTCTTTTTCCTTGATGTGGACTCTGACTCTGAATCACTCTCTAATGATATATAGCCTATAGATAACGTAAGTATTATAGATAACTGTAGTCTGGTTTTATTTGCTTATTTCTGATCAACAACTAATGTAGAAATTATTATATAGCAAACACCGCTACAGAGGTGACCGGACGGACCTTTCTGTTGACAGTTGAGAGAGAACACGATCAACCGCGGAATATTTAACAAAAAAATATCGCGAAATTCAGTGCGGTCAATATGACCGTCTATGGCCGAAATAGGTAAATATGTTCATTTTTTTTGTTTTGCCTTACGTTTACGTAACTTAATTTATATGAAAAGCATTTTAAATGAAAATACAGACAATTTTAGGAAAAGTCAGGTACCAACAGGATTTTATTATTTTTTTCAACAAAGTTATTGTAGATATAAAATTCAAAACGGTCAAAATGACCGTTGTGGCCATTCTAGTGTTAATACAGTGTAGTCGCCCTGTCCCGTGTCCAGAAAGCATGATGCTACCACCCCCATGCTTCACAGTAGGGATGGTGTTCTTGGGATGGCACTCATCATTCTTCTTCCTCCAAACACGGTTAGTGGAATTATGACACAAAAGTTCTATTTTGGTCTCATCTGACCACATGACTTTCTCCCATTATTCTCCAAATGGTCATTGGTAAACTTGAGACGGGCCTTGACATGTGCTGATTTAAGCAGGGGAAACTTTTGTGCCATCCATCATTTTAAACCATTATGTCTTAGTGTATTACCAACAGTAACCTTGGAAATGGTGGTCCCAGCTTTTTTCAGGTCATTGACCTGCTCCTCCTTTGTAGTTCTGGGCTGATTTCTCACCTTTCTTAGGATCATTGAGACCCCACGAGGTGAGATCTTGCATGGAGCCCAAGTCCAAGGGAGATTGACAGTCATGTTTAGCTTCTTCCATTTTCCAATGATTGCTCCAACAGTGGACCTTTTTTCACCAAGCTGCTTGGCAATTTCCCCGTAGCCCTTTCCAGCCTTGTGGAGGTGTACAATTTTGTTTCTAGTGTCTTTGGACAGCTCTTTGGTCTTGGCCATGTTAGTAGTTGGATTCTTACTGATTGTATGGGGTGGGCAGGTGTCTTTATGCAGCTAACAATCTCTAACTGGTGCATCTAATTTCGGATAATAAATGGAGTGGAGGTGGACATTTTAAAGGCAGACCAACAGGTCTTTGGGGGTCAGAATTCTAGCTGATAGACAGGTGTTCAAATCCTTATTTGCAGCTGTATCATGGAAATAAATAGTTAAACAAATCATATATTGAGATTTTTGGATTTTTTTGTTTTTTTAGATTATGTCCCTCATAGTGGACACGGGCCTTTATAGCCTCTATATGCTGTCTCTCTCATTAGGGACTTTTTTTTTTTTTTTTGAATGATTTTTGTTATTATGTCTGATGATGGTTAAGGTACTGGTGGGGTGGTGTTAATGACAGCTATCATCAGACATAGAGAATCTAAAAGGAATAAAGATGAGGAGAATTAGTATGTTAATTGCAGACTGGTGCAAGCTGAGGTGTGTGAGGTGACAACTCCCTCCCTACTTGTGCTACGTTATACCTGCTGACTACATTCACTCATTCAGAAATGCCCCATACACGCTTGACCAGAATACGGTACTGTCATACATCAGATCTTGTAGGTGTTAAATACAGATCCTAGATCAGTCTTGCTGAGACATGCCGATATCAGTAGAAATACTGAACATGAGACCAGCTCTCCATGGGGCCTGAATGAACTTTTTAACAAATTTTTCTCTTTTGTTTATCTTACATGCATGGATGCATTTTAGCATTCTTTATAATCAGCTGACACACAAACTTCAAATCTTACAAAAAGATCATTTTACAGCCACATAAATATTCATGTGTCTCCCACTCATGTGCTAATTGAGTAATTTTGTTCTGTGTCATGTAGGTGGTGAACTGCATGCATCCAGACAATGAGAAGAGCCCAGAGGTGCAGGTGAAGGTGCTGAACTGTGACACAATCAGCCAGGTGAAGGAGAAGATCTTGGACGCAATCTACAAGAATGTTCCCTATTCGCACCGACAAAAAGCTTCCGACATGGACCTGGGTATGACAAGCATTATTCTATCTTTAGATGCCTTTACCCAAACTTTTACGCCTTCATTTGCCTTGGTAAGGGGATTCAGTGTGTGAATCAGTGACTTTTGCGGTTTTAGAATGATGGGTGAAATGAATGTGATGGGTAGTCGTTAAATCAATATTAGCCTTTGATTCACATTCAAGCTCACATCCTGTAATTTGTAATTTAACAGACAGGGTCCTGGGGAACAATTGTGATAGAGGTTTTAGTAATAAAGTCCATAAATTGCCCATTACTTGGCAATTTACTTGGATTCAAACCAGTAACCTTGAGATTATTAGCCCAATACCTTAAAAAAAAACACTACAGTAGCAAATTCGATATGAGGCAGACACTTCCTTATTCAAAGATATTGGAAAAAGCAGAGGCAGTGCATCTAAAGATAAGTGGTTTACACACTCACATATAGCCGACAGGTTCTACACACACCTTCCTATTCAAACGTTTCTAAGAAAAACGTTTTTTCTTCAATTTCTCCTCTTTCTCCCAATTTCGAAGCCATACAGGTTTGCAATGATATGATGGTTAGTAAGTGATGACGGAATATTTATATTTGGGCAAACTGTCTCTTAAAGATAATAAAGTTAACTTGCCATGCCAGTAAGTTGATCAATACTTCTGGGGTTTGAACGAGCAACCTTCACTAGTCACTGCTACCTCCATGCATGCGTGAAACATACATGTTTGTATGCTTGAGTGTTACTGGGATCAAATAGCCAGACTGGTCCGCATAGAGCTATTTTTTCACAAATTCCAGATGAGAATCAGATTGTTTATGCTTTACACTTCTCATTCCACATTGACTGGACTCATCTGGTTTTTGTTTTGTTTTTTGCAAATAGCATATTTCTCAAGCCTATTGCTAGTCTATCCATAAGGGAATGGAGCCATGATAAGTGAAGAAATAATTTTACCCTCTTCGACAGGCTCTCCTGTGTACAATGCTTCATGGGACCCGGGGGGCAAGTGTGTTGTTTTATTATTGTTTTATTAGGGGGGAGAATTGAACAATGTCT
Source organism: Pimephales promelas (assembly GCF_016745375.1). The sequence goes on from NW_024121144.1 coordinate 7,877,521, forward strand.
GAGGGAGTGTGTGTGAGTGTGTTGTAAGATAAAGCAACGGGCATCCCCGGATGAGAGGAGGCATCTCGGCATTCCATAAACGGATCTCAGTGTCTCCTGAGCACACTCTCTGGCCCGATCCGGAGGCCAGATAAAGATAATGGGTAATAGGAATGAGGTAGCCTCCATCTCCTCGATCCCTCTGAGACAGATTGGACCGGAGTGTTTCTGTCCCTTGCCTTTGTTTTTAATTCTCTCTGTCACAGTCCCCTGAGGGCAGGGGTGGAGGGAGGGAAGATAGAAGGAAAGAATGAGAAAGTGATACAGACAAATCAATGCACTTCAGCCAATCCCAGTTTCTATTTTAACCATTTATTTGGCTCGATTGTCTATCCAGCTATATCCTGCTGCTGTCGTTTTTGCTCCTGTCCTGTCCTGTTTTATTTTCCTCAACACTTTATTTTAAGGTGACGTTGTTACAGGTAACAGGACATTATGCGTAATCAAGTAACTAACCCTAAACCAAAACCTAACCCTAACCGTAACTCATTACTCAGTACTTGTTTAAGTACAATGTAACTACATCACCTTAAAATTAAGTGTAACCTTATTTTAATTTATTTTCTTTCCCGTTTCCTTATATTCGGTTTCTTATTTTAGTCTGTTTTTTGATTTTCTTTTCCTTTTTGTTCTTTTTTGTTTCTGTTCCAGTTTTTTTATTCTCTCTGTTTACTCTTCTGTTTGCACTTCGAACCTAGGCTCATTTGCATGTTTATAGACAGTACTGTTGTGAGATGTAAAACAATGGTCGGGCATCTCGTGGAGATTTGAAGTTATTCTCATCACCAAGAGACATGTTTCATCATCCTGCTTGTGATTGCAGTTTTGCTCTTCTAGTTGGGATCAGAGCGAAATATAGCAGCAGGCGGTGTGAAGAGGCCTCACTCCTCTAGCGTTCCAATCATACATTTATTTGTAGCAGAGAGGAGTCAAAAAAAAAAAAAAAGAAAAGAAAGACGTCTCTCTTGTTCCTGGCCATGTTTTCCGTACATCACATTGCAAAGGGATATGTATATTTCATTCAGCACTGATACCCATCTCATCACCGTTTCACATTGCTGTTATTGCTGAGGCTGCAGCTAGTGTGTCTTGAGGGGAAGGTGGGAGAATATCTTCGCATTTTGTTGTGCATCTCTAGTAAGTTCAGTAAGAGCAAGCTCAGCAGGAGGCTTAACGCGGTCGATCAGATCCGTTTGGGCACAAGATGCTCGACCCACTACAGATGAAAAAGGAAGTGGCTTTCAGCAGTGGCTGTAATCACGCCCATCGATCCACTGGCCACGAAGGCCCGGCTCTCTAACAAAGGGCAGAAGAGATTAATTTTCCTTTCCTTCCTCTCTTTCTCAAATGCTTCTTCACGTACCCTTATTTTCTCTCTCACTTTCATTTATTTCTCCTCCTCTCTCTTAGTATAGACTTTGTCCATTTCCTCTTTTCTTCAATTGTTCCCGTCTTAAGTTAAAAAAGTGTGGTTTTGAGCTCCATTTTTTTTTCAAAGCTGAAGAAAGAGGATTCATTTTAAGATTACTAAATGTTATAAATTCCAGCATATTTATCACCACAAGAAGTTTTTGGAACAAGATATGCATAAAATTGTCTAGTGTCTGCTTGAGTCCAAATTAGTGGCACTCAAAATATTTAAATAAGGGGGAAAAAGTAGCTATATTTAGTTTTTGTGTTAAAATACTTCCCATCTCAACTTAACAGACAACTATAAGTTAATCTATTTAAAAAAGAGAATGATTTAATGCAAAATTCGCTGTTCTCTAGGGCCAAATGACATTGTATCATTGAATTATGCACTTTCTGAAACTATCTCTATTGTGAAAAGTGACATGCACATAAACGTGAATTGAATTGGTTCAGCTACATTTTAAATATTACTGTATTAAACATTGGATTTAACTACTTTGTGTTATATCGTTGCAGAGTGGCGTCAAGGCAGAGTGGTACGAGTTATCCTTCAGGATGAGGATGTTACCACAAAGATCGAGGCTGACTGGAAAAGACTCAACATGCTGTCTCACTACCAGGTAAGATCTTGCATGTGGACTATTCACTTCTAGGTAAACTCGCTCCTGTAATGGGGCGTTCAGTATGCCGGTTTGTCATACAGTCAGAGGTCCAAGACATAAATGCTTCTGAGCGGTAAAAATCTGCATTTTTTTCTATCGTCTCTACCATCCTTTTTCTTGTGAGAAAGATTATCAAAGAGGCTTTGGTGTTGGCTGTTTTCTACTCAAACCGTCTGCCATCACAAAGGCCTATTAAATCTACCTTAAATCAGAAGGAGGATGAGCATTGCTATTTTCTATTTAAAGCAGCATCTCCTGATGTCCCAGTACATTTAATCTGACAGCAGTGGGATGCAGGTGCAGGTGGAGCTGTTGTCTGACACCCGGGTTAGATGATCTAGCTAATGACTTTTGATAAACAGCTCTCTGTGTGATGTGAGTTTTTGCGTAGGCTTTCAAAAATAGTGCAGATTCTGACAGAGGAACTAATACTGTAACAAAGAGATTTGAATGTCTTTTATGAGGCTCAGAAGTGTAATGCTCTATTAATGTTTGTCTCAGATGTAACAAGGAACCTTTATAAGGTGATTAGTACAAAAAAAAAAGGCTGAGCAGAGAAGTGGTTTCTATGATGGCAATTGCTTTTGTTTTGTGTGTCTTAGTTGATCTAGTTTAGGGAAACATACACACTGTTAACATTCATCGCATCTCAGCCTTATCGAGGACCCTTTTGCCCCCATTGACCTCTATAATAGGGTTCAGTCAAGGCACTTCCAGGTCATTTCGAATGTCGAGTCTGGCTGACAGATCTTTTACATAGTGGACAGGGGCTATTGAGTTTCAGAGGTCAGGTATGGCAATGCTGTCTCAGCAGGGGACTGATAAAACCTGTCTATGTGCAATTATATAAATACTTAAGTGCGAAGAACCCCAGACTATCTGTCAGACTGGGCGGGGCAGTTTAGTCTGGATAGGAGACAGGCGGCGCTTCATTACAGTGTAAATAATTTCCTTCATAAGCCGCCTTCCAAATGAGCTTTTTGAGAGAGAGAAGTGTGCACAGTACTTAAATTAAATGTCACGGGGCGGCGCATGGGTGCAGGGCTGCAAGCGGCAGGATGGATTAGCTGTTGATTGGAATCGGAGATGAGATAATGAAGACAGAAGTTAATTCATTTTCAGTCGGGGAGGGCATGCTATCCTTGACAAAAAAGCTATCAGAACCCCTAAGCCTGTTAGAGTTGCTCAAGAGGGGGAATAGAGATTCCTTGAACCCCTGTACCATATTCCATTTCTGTCCTTGCACCATATACATGTTTATGTCTCCCTTACTTTCATTCCTTCCTCTCTAATGCCACATATTTCCTATTTTAGCGCTGATATGTATGTCATGAAGTATCATCTGTGCATTTCTAATGTATATCTCAAGTCATCTTTGATACTTTACTCCAAATCAAGGTGCTACAAAATGCATCGGGCTCTGACATTAATTCTTTGATGTCTCCTTGGGAAGCTTCACATTGGGGTTGTATAAGCCTCATCTCAGATATCTGATGTGTCTGAATGCTATCACAGAGACTCTCTTAAAGCGTAAACTTGCTCACCGAGGAAAGATAAAAGATAAAATCTCTGCTGTTTTCTAAAAAGCCCCTTGTCTTTCACACCAGGCTTGTGCACAATTCAGAATTGAATTGAGAATGACTACTAAATTCCAATTCCATTCTAGAATTTGAATTGATGTCAAAAACAGGATCTAGAATTACAATTCGAATTTGAATTAAAGGAAGCAGAATTAAATTCAATAAAAATTGTGATTTCCTGTGTGTTTGTTGTCAATATCAAAAATTAGATTATTTTTAATTATTAAAAAAATGCCATTATTTTATGTGAAAAAGTTAATAATTGTATTTTATTAAGAAAATATTTTGGTTTGACTTGTATTTTTTTATTAGATCAGATCAGCATTTTAAGCTGTTATATATGGTGATGTTACAATGTATCCCTCACATGTTACAATGTACCCCACCTATGGGGCATGTTGTCACATTTCACTTCCATTCTTTCAGGGTAAATCAAGAAAAAAGTATACACTGTACCACATAATTGTACTAGACATGTGGTAAATTAATGTGGGGAAAAAAAATAAACACTCTAAATAGATTTGCACAAACTGAGAAAGTCAAAACGCTTTACGTTGTGCCCCGCTCATGTGAGATTCAACACATTCTTTCTGTTGTGCGACTGTGTGGAATTTCTTTGAATTGCCATGAATTTAATTCCACTTCCTGTCATTCAAATTCAAATTCAACTTCATGGGGGGCGGAGTCAATTCAATTCATATTCCAATTCATGAATTGAATGGAGGCCAATTCTGAAATTCTGAATTTTGCACAAGCCTGTTTTACACAGACATTCATTTACACTGAGGTCTGTTTTGATTTCATTGAAGTTTGAACAGCTATCCGCAGCAGTAAACGAAGACGGCTTCACGTTGACTTAGTCCTGGGAGAAAAGGGGTTAAGGGTGTAAGAATAATGTCCTAATGGTCTGTAAAGCCCATATTCTCCCTCCCTCCCTGCTTCCGCGTCCCTGTGCAGTTCTGAGCCCACACCATCTAGATCTACAAAGTCACCTCAATTAACCCTGTAAGTGCCGCAGGCATTCCAATAGCAAATTATGTAGATGGAGGGGTGTCTCGTTGGGGAGTAGCGGCCCCCACATGTTGATTGAATTTGGCTTGCTAAGGCTTACTGTGCTTAGCAGTTGCTGAGGCATATAGTTAAATAGCCAGGCCCATCCCACCAGAAAAATACTTATTGAAATGGAAGCAGATTAGCCCATCTTGTCCTCATCCATGCAGTCAAACATTTACCTGAGAAATTGATGAGTTTGACCAATAACCCAAACCCAACCATTATGATGCTGAATACATCTTACTTGTTTACAACTATTTTAAAAGAGGTCTGAATTGTGTGTTTTTTTGTAAGTTGTCTATGATAATCTTTGTTTCTGTGTCTGCAGGTGTCTGATAATGCTGTCGTAGCTCTCGTTCCAAAGCAGGTCACTGCATACAACTCTGTAAACAACTCCACTGTCTCCAGAACCTCTGCTAGCAAATATGGTTTGTGTTTGTCAACTCCTTTTATTCCTTTTCTTATTTTAGAATGCATCCGTATCTCCGAAACAAAACGCATAGCACACAAAATATAAAACATTAATAATTTACCGACTTAAGTTTCTAAAGCAGGGCAGGGTAACATTCCACCTAAGCTGCACAAAGAACAGTAAAGGAGTTTAAAAAAATAGTCTTGTCATCTCATAGGGAGGTAAGAGAAAAGAAGCATGTTAAATGTGTAGCATCTCAGCCGCTCACAAAAGGGAACAGGAACGAAGCTCAAACGGAATTACGTGGAGAGAGCCGAGATAGTCAGGCAGCATACAAAGGTAAAAGCAGAGAAAATGAGTCTCTTTGCACTTGACTTTGCTCCTGAGACTCTGAATCCGTCCCTGCCATTCGCTCGCCATCAGTACCTTGTACGATTGGGTCTGATAAAGCTCAAGATCAAAGCCCCCCCCCCCCCCTACACATCAAATAGACCATTAATATAATCTCATCTCCATATACTTTCCTGCACTCTAAATGAGCCATAAAGAAGAGAGATAGGGAGTGTGACAGATGGGAAAGACAAGAAAATAAAATGCCACACATCACTTCACTCTTTCAGAATTGCCTTCAAACGACATGGAGGTTCTTCAAACAGGGCGAGCAAAAGACCACTTTTGAACCTTCTTGGTATGGAAAGATTTTGTGAAAAGAAAGTGAAATCTTTGCGAGGCTGCGTTATTAATCCAATCTCCACCAAATGTAGTCTAGGTTCACACAGTTAGTGTTTATGATTGAAAGTATTCTGAGGTAGTGTGAATGTTGTAAATACATGCACACTCCCATTCCTTTCTAATTCTTTTTATCTTATTTGTCATCCCTTCATGTCTGTCTTTCTCTGAAGGTGTTTTTGTCTTTCTTTATCGGTTTTCCTTTTCCGCTTCTCTCTCTCCTTCCCCTGGAGAGATTGATTTCTGTTGCATCTGCCACTGTGAACCGTTTTTTTATCTTGCCAAATCAGGCCTTTGCCAATCAATTTTTTTTTCCACTCTGTGTAAACATTCATCGAGTTCTGTGTTTTTTTTTTTGGTTTTTTTTTTAATGTTATGGCTGATCTCTCCCTATTGGCTGAAGCATGAATATTTCATCTGGCCTGACACCTGTTCGATTTTGTGTCCGCCAAAGTGAGCGAACGTGCGCGTCAACCTGAGAGAAAGCAGGGATAAAAAAATTAAGCATCCATATGTTCTAAATGACTCATTTCCAATGTCCAGTACTGCACAACAAAAAGCAATAGTGTTTTGTACAGATATGAACAGCTGCATGGAACATTTGTCAGCAGAGGAAGATCGAGGAACCGCCATCTGATGGGTCTTTGTCTTTTTTCCCTCCAACAGAAAACATGATCAAGTACACGGGCAGTCCGGACAGCTTGCGTTCCCGCACACCCATGATCACACCTGACCTGGAGAGTGGCGTTAAGGTGTGGCACCTGGTAAAGAACCATGAGCATGGAGACCAGAAGGAGGGAGACCGTGGCAGCAAGATGGTCTCTGAGATCTACCTGACCAGGCTGTTGGCCACCAAGGTAAGCTCTGTCTGCATTTGTCAATGTTGTATAGACCATTTTGCAAGATGTAAACAACACTGGTCCAGAAACACTTCATGTTTCAGTTTGTAACTGTTTTCTTTATTTCACATGTAAAGGAAACATCTTAAAGATATTTTTTTTTTTAATTTTTGATTCAGTTTTATATGTTCTGTTGGTTGTATTTTATCCCAGCTTTTATGTAGTGTTAAAAAACTGAAACAGGAAGTGCTTCTGGACCAGTGTTGTTTACATCTTGTGAAATGGTCTATATGCATCTTATCCTTCTAGAAACATATAAACCTTCTAGAATGAGGCCACAGTGTCACATGGTTCATGTTTATGCTATTTGCTCCAATCTGCATCTTCTCCATTGGTTTCACTCTTCATTTTCCGCAGAGCTTGTAAACAGATGGTTAAACTTGGATGTGAAGTCCCCTGACCATGTTTTCTTTAGGGCTAATGCTGGGAAATGAAAGCACTGGGAAGTAGATCTGCTTTTTGCAGAACTGTATGCGTGTCTGTGATTCTGACCACCAAGAAAAATGTAACCAAGCAGAAGTGACAAGACTTTTTTCCGAACACACACGTGCACAAATGCCCCGATGATTACCCTAGTGCGCTTGCAGACTGTTTGTCATATTTTTAGATGGATTATTTCTGTCAAATAACCAGTTTATCACAGACACCATCTTTCTTGGTGAAAAATGATTGGTGTGACGGCACTGTAATTGACTGTTTGGCTTTCGCCCCGGCAATAAATACCAGTGATCTGCCTGGGGTGCTGGCGCCTTTCACATTCGGTCCGCCAGTGTCTCTGAGGATGGGTGAGCTTTACCTTTTTTCATCTCCCTCCATTATGCCAGGCTTTATTTAATCTTTCTTTCTTTCTCTTTTCCCCTCTTTCTGTTTGCTATTACACAAATGTTCTTCCCTCACCTGTCTGGAACGAGATCACTTGAAGTTTAATGCTTCTCTGACTGCCAGCCTGTGTCTGGTAGCATGCTTTTAAGTGTGCTGTAATGACCAGGTACATTTCAAACGCCTGCAAATAGCCACTTTGCTTTCTGGGCGACTAATGATGATGTCAGTCGTCACACAGGGTGACACCTGTCAGAACTCTTGCAGTCATCCCTGTCGCCAGCCTCCTGCGGCTGTCTCCGCGTTGATGCAGGGCGCGAGTGAGAAATATGTATTTTCATCTTCATAGGGAAAAGATAAGCTGTCAGGGATCTGGGACACAGTAGAATTATTGTCGTGATTGTCAGCTAACGGGATTTTTTTCTTCTTCCTCGCCGACTCTTGCCATCTGCTCAAACGGAAATAGGATTGTGTGTGCTGTGCCTTGTGCACACCTCATCCGGACGTGAAGCCTGTGCTGGCTGCAAGATACGGGCGGCGCTTTTTGATACTCTTTCTTTTTCCTCTCTCTCTCACTCACTCACTCTTCCGTGCATCCTATCAGTTCTTTCATTACAAGTGGATTAGATTCTGTCGTCTTCTCTCCTTCTTAGACTCACCGCCATTAAATCAAATTAGGGTCAATGGTGCAGGTTGGACGTTAATCCATCCGCACAAAGCAGCTTAGGTAAGAATCGCTTCCGTTACGTGATATTAAAGGTGAACTTCAAAGTAACACTTTCACTATCAAAGAGCTTGATTCAGGAATGCTGGTTTCATTGGTGGGATTACTGACAGCTGGCCAGAAACACTTACATAAACACTGTTAAATAGTTGTTATCATTAATAAATATCAGGAAGACTCATATATGGACAGTCTCTGTAATACTGACGACACCAGTTTGTTTAAGGCCCCGTCCACACTACTGCGTTTTCGTTTAAAAACGGAGACCTTTTGCTACGTTTGCACCTCCCGTCCAGACTAAAACGGGAAAAACGAAGACCTAAAACGGAGAAGTTTAGAAACGCTGCAGCTCCGTTTTGCGTTTTGAATCTCCGGAGGGCGTTTTAGGCTGAATCCCAATTCACCCCTTGGCCCTACCCCTTGTTTTCGAGTGTACCCCTTGGCCCTTAAAACGGAGTTATAAGGGCCAAGGGGTTGAAATATTCCCCTACGAAATGGAACAACCCTTCATGAACCCGATACATCATCAGTCGTCGGCGATGGCTCTGCCGTTACAGATTTTGTACAGGATTTCGCCATGACAACAACTGACAATCAGTGCAGCTGCTTTTAACTTTGAATAAACATGATGATTATAACATCCCTTCCTCGAAATCTATGTCTTTTCTGATCGGAAAGGTAATTTATTATACCATTTCTTAATTTAAACTACTATAGTGTTATTGTAAGAGTAAATAAAGTGCGTGGTGGAATCATCTGGCGCTAAATTTAAATGTTTAACTGTTTGCGATCCATCTCGCCGGTGATTTCCGATGCATTCCGTGAACTTTCCCTTAGCCCTCCGTTTGGAGTGTGCCTCTGAAAAATCTCTGTTTCGAGGGCTATGTAGCCCTACCCCTTCGCCCTACCCCTCGATCTCAACAAGAATCAGGACACCCTACCCCTAGACGTGAACGCGCAAAACGGAGGGGTAGGGCCAAGGGGTGAATTGGGATTGAGCCTTGGTGTAGACGGAACAAAACGGAGGAGTTTAGAAACGATGACGCAGAGGCTGACGCTCGGCTCTATGATTAGTTGTCATGAGTCATGACGTATCCTTCCATGATTCGCCAGCCACTGTTTACACCGGCAAGCTTATGCCCAGTGTTGGTGAATGGTCACGTGATCCGCGTTTTCAGTTGTTTTAATGTAGACGGAGGTACGCTGATAAAACGGTGGTGTGGACGGAGATCGTATTCGTTTCAATTCTCCATTTTTAAACAAAAACGCAGTAGGACGGGGCCTAAGTCATTTAATGAAAGCAAAGGACAGAGAGGATGGGATGGAATGGATGAAAATGAACCCTCTTCTCCGTTCTTTGTGGTTCCTCAGGGCACTCTACAGAAGTTTGTGGATGACCTGTTTGAGACCATCTTCAGCACAGCACACAGAGGAAGTGCCCTTCCTCTTGCTATCAAGTACATGTTTGACTTCCTGGATGAGCAGGCCGACAAGCACAGCATTCACGATCCGCACGTCAGACACACATGGAAGAGCAACTGGTAAGTAGTCTAAACATACATTAATATCCATTATTGTATTCTAACATTTTTATGAATTAATATAAAATGAAATCATTTTACATTAATTTATAAAAATGTGTGTGTGTGAAACTATAATAAGCAGTCAGACCCATAAAAGCAGACATCTTGATATCCCTTCCCTGATGTAGCTGATGTTACCGTGGACAATGAGTATGAGAGAAATTAATAACACTCGTTTCCAAATTAATTTCACCCAACCAATTTAAACCCACGTCCCCATGGTGGAAGGGGGTTGTGGGGGTTAAATAAACAACTAGCAGATCCAGTGAGAAAAGAAGAGGGGATGGGATGAGATGAGAGGGGAAAGGAAAGCTTGGCACTACATTTAATGAGTGGTAATCTATCATTAGCCTCTGCCAGCGTTCCATCACGCACCACCCCAAAGGGCTATGGGGGATGAAGTGGTGATATTGATGTGAGGGCACGGCAGGGAGGCGGTGGGTAAAGTCCCCTATTTACTCTGTTTTATAGACCTAATTTCCCCCATCTCCCCCCGCAGTGTGTTTTAGGGCCATTTGAGAGTGTTAAGTGTTTTTGGAGAGCACAGAGGGTCACTCTTGCATTACACATTAATGGAATCGTTCTCACAAAGAGTGGAACGTTAAATAGTGATTTATCATCTCGCACTCATTGCCTGGCATGACAGCCCGATGCCACTCTGGTGTCTCTGATATTTTTTAATGCGTGTGAGAGGGTCTTCGACAGAACTAATGCACTTGCTGCCCAGCTTTTGCTGACAACTAATGTCTCTCGCAGACAACGAAATAGCTCTATTTTCAGATATTGTACACAAAACAACAGGCTCAGCTTTATCTATGTGGCTAGATGTGCTGCTGGCAACACACAGGCCATTAATTGGGGGGGCATATTTGCTGTCTCTAGAGGATTTTTACACTTTAAAGCTAAATGCTTTAGGCTATGAAAGCACTGCCATAATCATTATTTTGTTTTACAGCCTGTTAGCATTTGTTTATCAATTCTCTTTACCAATTATTGTTTTTCTAAATGGGATTTTTGTGTATTTGTGTAGGGTGTACTAAGGGGTTACTCATTTTGATTGATTTTGCAAAAGAGACATTTCTAGACAATCCAGATTGCAACTTAAGATGTCTCATATTCTCATATTTAAGTGTATATTTAGTTGCGAGAATAACACCCAAATCAAGTATTTCAGCACGAAAGCATCTACTTGAATCAAGCGCATTTTAAACTTTTTAAAGAGCTGAAAGGTTTTTTCATACAGAATTTTGACGATTTGCAGTTTGGATGAATCTCGTGAACATCTAGACTGACTTTTATCAAACCCCAACGAATTTATTCAAGCCAATCACAACCTAAATAATGGATTCCACAGTTTGTTACAACTCACTTCTTCAAATGCATCAAAGGATGCCTTAAGCATCAGATCTTTAACCAAAGCCAGGCAGAGATGGATTGCTGATGGATGAGACTCTTGTAAATCATCCATCATGTTATCGTCAGTCTTGTGACTGGGCGAGGGTTGGGCCATGCTGAGTAGAACCTGTCAGTGCAGATAAAGATAATCGAAGCATGTTGTTTGGCTTGGCTAAATTAACTCTTAGTTGAGAAAGTACTAAATGCAGATGAACAGAATAAATGCAATTTTGTTGAGTACCAATGAAAGTGTGATTCACCTCCCAATATGGTTACATACTGCAATAATCCGTACAAAAAAACAACAACTTTACAGTGACTCGGTGATCTCCAACTGTCATTTGGACTGCGCCGTTACAATATCATACATACAAATTCAACACTCTTCCATATCCAGACAGGTTAATGGGTTTTGTAAGTAAGGATGTGCAAAAGTACATATTTTCAAAATAGACTCGTGGGTTGGGTTGCATGAACAAATAGTCAATTAATTGTTCTTTGGGTTAAGTTACAAGATTATCTAGACTCGTTTCTAGATAAATCTCACTAAACAACTAACCTTGAGATATAGAAGACATTATTTTTAGGCTGAACATTTTTGTTCCCTGATACATCAGAACCATCCCACACGTTACAAATCTTTCTACCTTTACACAGACAGAAGAAACCCAAAAAGACTGACAGAAGAATATGAGGCTTTTCCCAGAGAGAGCTACGCTGAGCTGAGTTCTATATTTAGCTGGGATCTAGTCCATCCAGACATCATTCCCATCTCCTGATCCACTCACTCTCTCCACTGAGAGCTCTCTCTAAAGTATGGCGCTTTAGACGTCCTGCTTTTTGTTCTGTACACAATCTGAGGCCAGCTGTGGCAGGTTTACGAGGGTGTCGACTCGTTTTTACAGCATTGATATCCTTTTGATAGAATGCAGATAATCCCAGTTGATTCTGTCTGATTAAATTGGGAGTCATAATACGTGGTTTGCTCCCTAAATCCTCTTTGGTGCAGTTGTTATTGTTAAATGAATTCAGAGGGCAACAAAGAAGGGGCTTCTATGGAAAAGCGTTTGTTGACGGTTTTCTCTCTCTTTCACTTTGATGTGAAACTCTGCATCCATTTCACTGCAGTGTCCTTTCTTATTCCCTCATGTCCTCTCCTCAGTTTTTGTTATCCAAGACAAAACCAAAGCCATCTTGAAAACTAATGAGAACTCTGCAGTCTCAGAAACAAGCACACAAATTCCCAGACTAAACACCATCTGTGACACACGAGAAGCGCATTCGCACATACACCAAGGGTCTAGCCTAAGTTGATTTCACTTAAGCACAAATGGGATGGAGTATAAAGTAGCCTTGTATACATTTATTGTTTTAGACAGGTGCACGATTGCAGGGCAGCGCACAGATACAAACAAACTAATATGAGTTATAGCTGTAAAAGCCTGGTATAAGTGCTCATAAACCCATTCCAAGCTAGAAAACTGGATCTGCACATCTAAATTAAAAGGATTTCCTTTAACAATATCATTATCTATTCAATTTAACTTATAAGCATTAAATGCAGCCTGGGGTTTCATAAATTGTTTTTATGCATTAAAAGAGCTTTTTAAAATATAAGAATAGCACTAAACCACTTCCTTTGCTCTCCACAGTCTACCTCTACGGTTTTGGGTGAACGTGATCAAGAACCCGCAGTTTGTGTTCGACATCCATAAGAGCAGCATCACGGATGCCTGTCTGTCTGTGGTGGCTCAAACCTTCATGGATTCGTGCTCGACGTCAGAGCACCGCCTGGGAAAAGACTCCCCATCTAACAAGCTGCTGTACGCCAAGGACATTCCCAGCTACAAGAGCTGGGTGGAGAGGTGAGTTTCAAGTCAAATGATTAGCAAAAATTGTATACACAAAGTGACTGAACGGCCAAACCCAAAGGCCACCACAGCCTGACAAACTCACATCAGAAAGAGTAAACTTAAAGCTGTAAAGCTGTGTGAAGAGATCAGGTAGAAACAAGAAGAAACTGCTTGAATGCTTTTGAGTGTTGAGGACAGTTACTTAAAAGTTATGCATTACAAACAGGCTGTGCTGCCATTCTGGATCACAAAATAATAGGATGCAGGAGAAGAAAATTCAACAGACTTATTTCAGCAAGAATATAAAACAAACATAATATTTATCTAGTCGTTTTTTTTTTTTCAATTATTCCTATGGTTGAATTGGATCATCAAATGCCAGCAGCAAAGACATTGTTTAATAAAGTGAGAATAAATACTTAAAGTGAGTAACTCAGATGTTTTATTGTAAATTTAAAAGTAATGTTTTACTTTACTAGTTCCTTGAAAAAAGTAATCTGATTACGTAACTTGTGTTAGTTGTAATGCGTTACCCACAAAACTGGTGTGCACGTTTTTTTTATCAGAGGAGATGCGAAGATACTGTGTTTGTGTGGTATTGTGTGTGTGTGGCTGCTGGTAATCAGACTGAAGTGTGTTGTAGAACTCCAGGATGATGAATTGCAGCTCTATTGTAGTTCAGTAGATCATCTGAGTCTATCCAACACTGCACCAGAGCAATTAGTCACTGTTTGGTGAGAGAGACTAACTTTTCAGCTTTTCCCACAGTCCTCTGGGTGAGAGGCACTATTTTCAACAATGCCAAGAAAAGAGAATCATGGTTAGAGAATTAAGGAATTCCATCTTTCTAAAAGCAAAGACTGTCAAAAAGCTTTACATGGTTCTATTGCTTTCTGAAGACAAAAGCTCATTTCACACAGAAAGTGTTGCACAGCGCTGGTCTACAAAAGCAGGGCTTAAAAAATAATAATAAATCGGTTAACTCCGAACAGAAACGGTATTTTTTAGTTTCTTTTCATGCATTCCTTCTGTGACATTATCGTTACGAAACCGGTTTGATTAGAAAAAAAAAATGCGTTTAATAATGTTAATTTTATTTATTTTCTTTTGCCTATACTTTATTCCAGAGTCTGAATTGAACATGCTAAGAGCTTGTGACCAAACCTTAACTCGAGTGGATCGCCAAACTGTTGGCTAAACCTCATACAGTAGCTCCACCTGCCTCAATCGTAAATTAAGTGCTGCACGCATTTTGGAGATTTACAAGGGTAAATTTTTTAAAAAAATGCTTCTTTGAATAAATAATGTGTGTAAAGGCTAAAGTTTTATGTAATTGGGGATTGGAGAAGTCTGGTATTTGCCGTCTAGTCATAGCCAATTCAACACGTGCATAACTCTGTCTTTTATAACAGAAGGTTTTTGCCAAATATATTAAACGACTGTAAAAACTGAGCGCCCGCATAGCTACAGTAACCTTTGTAAAAACATGAAAGTTGATAAAAATGTAATGCAATGCACTTACTGCCACAGATGTGGCCGTTCTAACGATAAACAAAACACAAATCTCCGACATTCGCTCAAAACCACTTAACTCCGTTTGAGCTTAATTTTGGAAAAATGTTAATAATATAACGATGCAAGCGTCTGACCATACATAAAGCCACAATACTACATTGTTCTACAACAAGGTGTTTCATTTTTTTTGTATATGTACACTAACTTGTAATTTTGCTGGTTTCAAAACACCCCACGCTGCATATAACCTGCCATGGTGACATATCCTCAGACCAGTGGCGCAAAAAGTGGGTATGCGCTATATGCGGCGCATAGGGGCGCAGCACAATGGGGGGCGCCAAAGCAATGGTAAAAAAAAAAAAAAAAAAAAATTAGATATAGGCTATATTGTATTTCTATATGTAGCTGCCGTTGTCCGTTTCTAAATCATTTCTGCATTCCTTCAATGTTATATAAAATTTTAGAGGACTAACAGCCAGGCTAGAGTAGGCGCCCTCATGGAGAAGGGGGGCGGGTAATATCGCGAGCGGGCGGGGGCGCTGTGAGCGCTGAACTAGCAGGTACAAGTAGTTGGTTGTCGTCGAAAAAGATGGATAAAACAAAATGCTGTGGGGCTAAAAATAGAAAAAGAAAGAGAGAAAAGGAGATGGCATGTCAATTGATGCAACAGCAGCTAAATAACTGCATGCATTGCTGAAAGCCAACAGGTAGGATTTAAAATGTGACATCCAGGCATAGGCTATCTATATCTCGGTGGCCATCGGGACTACCGGGAGATTCCCGCTGGGCCGACGTGCTTTTCCTTTTTTAATTTATTTGTCTTAACGGCCCACAAAACTCATACATCGGCGGCCCATTTGTTTGTTTGTTGTTTGTTTTTGTTTTGTTTTTTGCTTAATTGGCGGCGCTGTGCTGGTGTAATGTATTGGTCAAAAAAGTCAGCTTTAGTTTTTTTTTCTGACACTGGCCCATGAAATATGTCATTATGCGCAAGTATCTTTCAAGTATAGAAATTAGTGCAAAACTAATTATGAAAGTTTCCTTTATTTTTCTGTGCATTTGTTTTACAATAGCCTTAATGGCAATTATATCATGGGATTAATATTATAACTATTATTATGTGGTAGTGTAATGTAGGTACAGACACTAACTAAAAGAGGTTCAAATTTTTCTCTGTTTAATTTGCACCCTGAATATGGGTTGGAGCTTTTAATTTTGAACTCTCAAAGTGCACCAGACTGCTGAATTTAACATTACAGAACACAAAATTTTCTTATGGGGGAGCATGCCCCCGAACCCCCCTAGAGAAACAGAGGTCCACCTACCACAGTTTTACCTAAAATCCTGTGAGAAACACTGCTATTGCTGTTACAATGGAGCTTATAGTTTTCTTAGGGGGGGTTCATCATGGTGGAGTAGCTATAGTTTAATTGTGTTAATAAACGACAATTTTGCACTGATTTTTTTCTGTTAGCTCTCATTTCTTCCTACTCAGTTATTACATAGCACACTTACATTACATTTATTTTATTTTAATAATATGGGGGGGGCGCTAAAATTGTTGCTGCATACCCCTCTGAAACTGGGTAGTTGCGCCCCTGCCTCAGACGAACTTCTGCGATCCAACAGCTAATACCAGCACATTGCCTTGCGACTTAGGATGACTTTGACAACTAAGCAGGGGTATTTCACTTATCTTTGGATGAGTCAACGTCACATTTGAATATAGGCCCTACTATTAGAATTCATGATTGGTTGACTGCCTAATTAAAATCTTAAACAGGACGATACAACAAATGTATTAATCGTTTAATGGTAATTTCAAATAAGCACTTCTTCAGAACGTTTAAGCGATTTAGTTTTCTGTTCAAATTTTATTCGTTGCCGTTTTTGTTTTCAGGCCTTGAACCGGTTCGAAGCCCTGTACTGTACGGTAAACAAACAGCACAAATAAAAACTCATCAGCGCCATGTGTCCTTGCCCACGCAGCCTCTGACTAGGGCGTTTATTTGCTGTGAGATATTAGAAGCTTCTGTCGGAGATAGGTGGCTGGCAGATGAGTGTGATGGGGAAATGATAGGACCGTAATCACACTGCCAGCTCACATTCACTACAAAAGAGCTGAGATGGGGAGAAGGCTCATTTACATGCATTAGATAATGTGTTACACATCTTTAAGGACTGAGATCATGCTAAAACATACCTGTCGAGGTGAGAAAAGCCTACTTTAATTAAAGGTGCTGACATCTATGTGTTTAAACCAGGTAATGTACGCTCAATGATACATTCTTAGTTCCGAGTTAGGAACTGGTGGTCCACTCCTCTTCAAATGGCTGTGCGAAGATATTAGCAGGACCTGGAACACGCAGTCGTATACGCCAGTCCAGAGCATTCATTCATGCTGACTGCAGGAATGTCCACCAGAGCTGCCTGTGAATTGAATGTTCATTTCTCTACTATAAGCAGTCTCCAAAGGCACTTCAGAGAATTTGGCAATACATCCAACCGGCCTCACAACCGCAGACCAAAGAATTTCTGCACAAATTGTCAAACCGTCTCATGGGAAGCTCATCTGCATGCTCATCTTCCTCATCGGGTCTCGGCCTGACTGCAGTTTGTCATCGTAACCGACTTGAGTGGGCAAATGCTCACATTCAATGGCACTTTGGAGAAGCGTTCTCTTCACGGATGAATCCCGGTTTTCACTGTAGAGGGAAGATTGCAGACAGCGTGTATGGCGTTGTGTGGATGAGTGGTTTGCTGATGTAAAGTTGTGGATCGAGTGGCCCATGGTGGAGGTGGGGTTATGGTAAGGGCAGGCTTATGTTATGAAAATGAACTTGAATTTTATTGATGGCATTTTTAAAACAGAGAAACTGTGACGAGATCCTGAGGCCCATTGTTGTGCCATTCATCCAAGACCATTTGGCAGCATGATAATCCACAGCCCCATGTTGCAAGGATCGGTACACAATACCTGGAAGCTGAAAACACCCCAATTCTTGCATGACCAGCATACTCACCCGACATGTCACCCATTGAGCATGCTTGGGATACTCTGGATCGGCATATACGACAGCGTGTTCCAGGACCTGCCAATATCCTGCAACTTCGCACAGCCGTTGAAGCTGGTCCCCCGAATACAGTAAAACTGCACATTTTAGAGTGGCCATTTTGTTGCCCAGCCTAAGGCACACCTGTGCAATAATCATTCTGTCTAATCGGCATCTTGATATGCCACACCTGTGAGGTGGATGGGTTATATATGTATGTATGTATACTGTATGTATAAATGTGTGTGCGTATATATGAAGAGTTCAGATGCAAAAGCCTCTAAATGCCATTTGAAATTTTCTTCTAAAATGACCATTTTTATCAAGCTTGTATATTTAAGTTCAGTAATTTCACTTAAATGACAATTAATAGGTAATCTTCAATGCCATTTAAGTGAAATTACTGAACTTAAATATACAAGCTTGATAAAAATGATCATTTTAGAAGAAAATTTCAAATGGCACTTAGAGGCTTTTGCATCTGAACTCTTCATATATATATATATATATATATATATATATATATATGTGTGTGTGTGTGTGTGTGTGTGTGTGTGTGTGTGTATGAGCAAAATTATATATAATTTTATATAAAATTATATACAATTGTGCCATGTCCAGTTCTACATTATTGCTGTAATGTTATGCAATGACATTACAGCATGACATTACAGCAATAATGGTCATTCATTGGTCAGAAAGTGTAGCAACTCTGCATTTAGCCATTTGTAATACAGACACGATACGAGGGAATAACCAGCATGGGCTTGTTGTGGTTGACGAACAGCTGACATTTAAATGTGGTATTAATTAGTGCCAGGCGAGCTGCCAGTCATTAGTCTTGGGATGCAGCGGACGCAGAGCTAAACTTAAATGTGTGAACTCATCTATGGAGTGTACCCGTCACTGGAGAACAGATTCCTTTGGGAAAGGCATACTTGGAGATTATAACCCCTCTCTCTATCTCTCTCGTTCAACACTGTGCCATTCTCCAACACTGATGCCCAATGGTGCATTGCAGCACATACCTGCCACTCAAGGTGCTCACGGGAGCCTGAAACAGACACGTATGCCACTGGTTAGTCAATGAATGTGTTGAGTCCAAGAGCTGGCATGGTGCAGGAATTAAAAATGTAAATGTCCTGCTTTAATTAAAGAGTCGACAGAGCCTCTGCAGCTGCAGGTGACAGTGACTGATTGCTTTTCCTCCACCAATACTCTTTCACTCACTCACATGCATCAGCCACCCAAAGACAACAGACAGTGTTGCATCGTTCCAAAACCTAGTGAGCTGCCTGCAGTGACAGCATTTTAAGGTATCGTGGGTACTCACCAAGCACGGAGGCTGTTCCAAAAGATAGGCATGTTAATTATACTGCCTCATAAGATACCCCATAGCATCACATGTATCCTTCATGGAAAGGCAATCCCAGAATGCATTGATGAGAGAAAAAAATACAAGTTGGTAAATGAAGCGAGAGAAATATCAACGCATTCTCATCCTTTAACGACATATAGAACGCTATATGCAAAAGCGGCGCTATACTACGCACATGGCACCCGTTCTTGTTAATATAACACGCGCTGTGAGGGCTAAATTTAGGTGTGGGGTAGGGTCTGCGTGTCATATTCACGCTAAAGGATTTATGACGTCTTGGGTTCACGTGTTATATTAACGATAAAGGGAGCCATGTGCGTAGTATAGCGCCATTTTTGCATATAGCGTTCTATATGACATTAAAGGATGAGAACGGGCTGGAAATATGGATTATAATTAACATATTTCATTCACAAATAAAATTCTGGATATAAATGTTTGTATTTTTTTGTGTGCTATGTGTTTTAGTCTTATTATGCGTATCACAACATTAGCTTAGCAACATGCTTACATCAAAGTCCATTGCAAGTTGTGATGCAAAAAATGACTGCCTAAGTAGAGTTTTCCAAATTACATACAGTATAAGGTTCCATGATGGAAACTGCCATAAAAGGCTGGTGTCTATGTAGGTAGTGGTTTTGGAACAGTGCTTGTGTCTACACTAAGTGTGGGCTTTTATATACGTGTGCATTTTTTTTTTTTTGGATGTGCTAGAGTGTGTTTAGTGCCAGCATATGCGTGGGGCACATTTATTGAACATTTCCAGCATCCTATAGAATCTGCTGATCTCTGGAAAACTTTCAAGGACAGTGGCTCATTAAGACTCACAGTCACTCGCTGATGTAAGCCGCAGCTGTACTGCCACAGAAAGTAAATGCGGAACTGATTGTAAGGGGCAAGACAGCTCTTAGTCAGTGCCAGAAGTGACCCTGAAATATGTTATTCAACATGGATCTCTCTAACATCTCGATCGACGGTTCACAAAAATCCCGAAAAGATCCTCCGCCTTTGCACAGACAGCTTATTCATTTAAAATTATAAAACAATGGAATCAACTCCCCAACAGTTTAATCTGAAGATGTGAACCATTTTTCTCAAAACTTAAAGAAATACATTCTTGAGAACCAGCTGTGTCAGCATCAGTGCATTTAATATATATATATATTATGGGTAGAGATGGTCTTTTGAATATGTCTCTCATCATTGTCCCTGATAAATAAATGATGGAAAAAAATATATATATATAAAAGACTGCATCAAGCCCTGTCACCTGTCCATTTTCTAAGCATTCGTTAAAAAAAAATGTGCTATTTCTGTTTCTCTGCCTTTTTTTTACAGATATTACTCCGACATTAGTAAGATGTCTGCTATCAGTGACCAGGATATGAACGCATATCTGGCAGAGCAGTCTCGCATGCACATGAATGAGTTCAACACCATGAGCTCCCTCAGCGAGATTTATTCTTATGTGGGCAAATATACAGAAGAGGTAGAGAACACTTCCAAATGTTTTTCCAAATGTTATTAAATCACCACGTTCTGAGTGTAGCGTGAACTTAAAGGGTTAGTTCACCCAAAAATGAAAATTCTGTCAGTATTTACTCACCCTCATGTTGTTTCAACCCCGTAAGACCTTTGTTCATCTTCGAAACACAAATTAAGATATTTTTGATGAAATATGAGAGCTGGATCACTCCATGCTAGTCCATAGGCTTCTTCAGGGATTGAAACTTGACAGCCTCGAAAAGTTATTAAAGACATTGTTAAAATAGCCCAAGTGACTACAGTGGCTCAATCTTAACTTTATCAAGCGACAAGAACATTTTTATTTGTTTTTGCGCACAAAAAGTAAAGTTCTCTATACGCCTCTAGTCAGTAAACGTAGTGTGATAGCGTAGAGCCACGTCACACGTGCGCTCACTATTGGCCGACGCTGCTCATGTGTGTGATGCTTGTGACGTACAATAACAGAAGCTTACGTTATTAAACTAACCTGACTCGAGGCAGAGAGAAAGTTAAGATTGAGCCACTGAAGTCACTTGGACTATTTTAACGATGTCTTTAATAACTTTTCAAGGCCAGCAATTTTCAATCCCTCAAGAAGCCTATGGACTAACAGTATGCAGGGGTGATCCAGCTCTCAGATTCCATCAAAAATATCTTAATTTGTGTTCCGAAGATGAACGAGTACATACTGAAAGAATTTCTAACCCTTTAAAATTGATATTTTTGTAAGAGTACTTTTTATTTAATTCTTTAATCTCTTTTTGTGAAATGTAATTGTTAACTGTCCATTAAATGTGTAGTATTTAAGTAAATGAAAGTGGAAAGTGCAAATATGTAGTTATTTGTAGGCATGTGTAACTGACGTCTCATCTCTCTGTGCCAGATTGTGTCTGCACTGGAACAGGATGATGGCGCCAGAAAACAAAGACTGGCCTATAAACTGGAGCAGGTGGTCGCCTTCATGAGCCTGGAGAGCTGAGGACCACATTTCCCAGAGTGCACTGGGAGATCCAACAGAAACCGAGCCGTGCCTGAGTGAAGACCTGTCCATCTATCTCATCTCTTCTTTTTGCAATCTTCCCACAAAAACAAGCGTTTGCATCATATTAGCTCTGCTTCCTAGAAGAGTAGAGATGGGAACTAGAGGGTGGACGGAGGAGCCAAGGACTACATTACCCATAATGCAGTAGACTGGGTAGCCACCTGGCTCTGCTGTGTAGAGGGGTGGCTGCCTACAAGTTCCTCTTCACTGCATCCTCCATCCTTCTTCCTGACTGGAAAAAAAAAAAAAAAAAACATTTCTGTTGCCTTCAAAGTTTAGCTGATAAGCAGAAACCACAACGTTTGGTGTCAATTTGTTCTGACTTTTATGACTAGGGTAGTGTACGGCACTAATATAGAGTCCAATTCATTGTAGTACCTTTATTAAACACTGAAACGCAAGATTAAAAAAATTGGTACTGCATGCATCTGAAGAATGCAGACCGGTCAGGCCATTTCAAAAGACACAAACACCCTGAGGACCGTGGATTTATGGGACATGCAAGATCATTTAAATGCTTTGACAAGAGAACAACCAAGCCTGGAGATCCAACCACGATCTATTTAATATCCTCGGAGTGTCGCGGGATGCAACAAGTTAGTGCTTCGATTATTTTGTCTCTTCCAGGACCTTACTTGACAGTGAAACTGAAAGACAAGACCTGTCATCTTGTGGTATACCCACATCTTCACCACTTCACCCCCAGCCTTCATTTCGGCATTTATCCGGCTTGTGCACATCTGAATTTAACCTCTCTTATCTAGATGATTGGAGAAAAAGCCAAGGTTTGATCCCCTTAGAAGCAAGCACACACTCACACACCTCTTTCAGAGAGTGACGCCTTCTCTCTGTACTCCAGCGAAGTCGCCAGGACCTACGCTGTGCTGCAAGAGGACAAAGTAATCCTGACAACAAAAAAAGCACACGTTCAATAGGTGTCTCAGTTCACACATCCAGTAGGGGGACTTTAATTACAAAATATCCTACTCAGAATTAGCTGTCAAAGGGGGGGAAATCGTCGAAAGTGCACACGTGCAGCCACGTGCAGGGTCCCACCCATAACGAACACTCTGGAAGCCTCTAGAAAAACCCACATGTGGACAAAGCTGGTCAGCAGAAAACCAAAGGAGCCCAATTTAAAAAAAATAAATGACCCCTGAGAAAGCAAACACAAGGCACTGTTTGTTTTATGACCTGCAGAACGAAGCTAACACTCTGTCTGCAGCCTCATATTTGTTTCTGTCCTGATTTGTGGTTTAAGGGCTTGCTGCAGTTTAAGTCTTGAGATATGAATCCAACCTAGGCCTAAAAAGTATTGGATGTAACTTTGACAAAGGGAAAGAGACGATTTAGCTGCCCTCCTTTCCTCTGTCCTCTGACCCCCTCTTTCCTCTTGACAGCGTACCCTATGTGGTGATGTGAATGTGTGGAGAATCAGCCCAGGTCCGCCTTGGGTGCTTTATTGGCTTTTTCAGCGCATGTATTTCAATTTAAACGTAAAAAAAAAAAAGGAAAAAAGGAAAACAGAAAAAAATAAGCCTTGCAATTGATGATGTGGACGTGTTCTTTTTCTTTCTTTTGCTTGGAAGAACGAGATGGAAAAAAACGAGATGGGGCTGTCATCTTCAAAATTGCAACCTCTGTTAAGGTGGAACCTTTATCCTGCCCTTTCATTCAACTGCCATGACCATGTTTTGTGAATGTGTTAGATGCTAATAAGACTAAGGTGATACCTTAAGCAGATATAGTATATACCCTTGCATGCTGATCTATTTGGATGATATGAAATGAACTGCCTTGCTATCAATTTATCTAATACTACTAGGAATTTCTAAACCAAACCAAACTCTTGTTCGACTTTCATCAGACTCCTTTGCTCTTCTTGTCAGGTGCATTGCCTTTCTTGAAGGCAGTCCATCTGAGAGATCAAATGTGAACACGTCATCACATGCCAGTCTAATCACACCTAACATGCTATTTAGGGATCATCACAACACATTACATTTGTTGTCGTCTTTAATGTGCAACTCTAAAGAGTTGATTCCCTGAATGTGTTCATTTGTACTTCTCCATTGCTGTCCATATATCATTTTGAGGCAACCTAATGTGTTCAGGATTCCATTAGCGTTCCACCAAATTATTTTTTAATGTTATTTTGGATATTGTCTCTGTATATGTGATTGCTTTGGGCTCCCTCGAGTAATTTTTTTCAGCATAGCTTAGTAACAGAGGATTGTGTTGAGGTATTTCAGGTACACAGCTACCCCCAGCTAATGATTCTAATGAGATAAATAATAAAATACCACTGTCGTCGTGTTAGGTATTACTTCTTTTTTTAAGAAAATCTAATAAATAAGCAAACTTGCAAAGGATTTTAGAAATTGACAGTGTAAGATGTTTCATTATTTCTTCAGGGAACTCATTTATTAAGTCCACAGAGGTCTTACGTAAATGATCCAAATTTTTTGCAAAACTGAAATGTTCCTGGATTCCCTCATGACTCTGATCCTGTATATCATGTTCCATCTCTCATGTACGTTTAACAGGAAAACCCCCATTCCTTATGTCCAAAATACCTGATAAAGTTTCCACCTTAAACATTTTGTAAGAACTAAAAAGTCCTTTTAGCTCAGTGTTACAACAGGCGTTAGAGACCTGTTCGGATATTTCCAGACTTGATGCAAGATAGAGAGTTATCCTGATGGGCGGAGAAAAAGAGAGAGACCAGCGGAAAGGCAAGCTTCTCTAACTTTGTTATAATTAATTGTATACCTGTGTATGTAAATATAATGCATTCCTATTTTGCAGTCAAGAACAAAATACTATTTGTAATATAGAATAAACTTTATTATGAAACAGATCGAGTCTTTTATTGTCTTTTATTGTGTGTGTCTACCTTGCTTTGATCAATGGAGAAGTCAGAGAAGTCACTGCTCCCATGGAAACAGAAATTGTGGTAAAAGAGCTCAGCAGTGCCTGCTTCCACAACGCCACAAAAACTATTCCAACTAAACCAAATCTAGTTTATGAAGGAACAGAAGCTCACTGGTATACTATGAAAACACCCAAGTGACTTCTGGAAATGACTGGAGTTACAGTATGTGCACCAATCTCTAATCTGATTGGATATGGTCTCAACCTGCATGTCCACCCCTCTCAACCAGACCTTTACTATTTCTTTTCCTTTTTCGATAACACTAGAGCATTTTTTTACAACCGTCATCTTGCAGAAAAACAAAGACACAGGCTTTAACCTCCACCCGTCCCTCGGTGCCAGAGGGCTCAATTGCCACATTTATTATTACATTTCATCTCATTGCACTGTATCGCTTCTCTCAGTTAACGAGAAACCGTTCCCCTCCACAACTCCAGTACGTTTCCCCCTGACCTTTCAGCGTTTGTCTCTGGGCTCTCTTAGAGGAAGGTTAGAGCGAGATGACGATTTTAAAACCTCTTCACAAAAATGTCACCTCACAACAGGTGCTAAAAGCGTCGGCCCTTGTTGAGTGATTTCTTGCCTTTTAGCCTTGAGCACAAGGTCATCGCAAAAGCAAGGCAGTCTGACTGGTTCTTATAATGGTTCTTTTTTTTTTTTTTTGTAATGTAAAATCTAGTGCTGATGTTCCAATCTACGAGATCGGTTTCCTCTAAATCGGGTGATTCCGGAAAGTTCCGGAAGAATTATTTCCAGCAGCAGATACAGTGTAGGCCAGCTAATAAGAATGCAGGGTGAACGATGGTGGACTAATTCCTAGAATTGACTAAAATGGCTATTGACAGCTGCAGGGGAGCAGATGGAAGCAATTAGCATTATTAGTTGGTTGTGCTTTGTCCTATCTATCCAAGTAAACATCTGTGAAAAGACAACAGATCCGGCAAAGGCTCCCGTGGAGTAAACAGAGAAAACCAAACAGTGATTTCAACTCAACTGAACGGAGATGCTGCAGACAGCAATGAGATCTGTCATCCTCGGCCGACGCAGAAAACTGAACAGCTTTGAAATAAATATGATAAAAATATCAACATGCTGTCCGCGCCCATCTGGAGGAATGGAGACGTGATCATTAGCAAATTCACCAGAAATGTTCCAAATGATAGAGTAAAAAAAAAAAAAACAGACATTCTGAATAAGAGCACTTTAACTTCTGAGAAGGTCTATTGTCATGCCGAATCCCTTGTGGTGTAGCTCATTTTCCAAAAGTACCATTTCACGAGGTTGCAGATGAAACATGAGAAAGCACAGAGCTTTGCCAGTCCACTGTAAATTTCTGTATCAGGGATAGAGCAGCACTGCCCTCCACTGCTTCTCTCTCTAACAAACACAACCCCTCTAAAACTATTGATCCATTCCTTTTCCATACCAAAACATGCGGGTTTTACTCGGGTATTAGTCTTTCAGTGGCTGCTTTGGAATCAATTACCAGCCTAGGTTCATTTTCAAAATGGATTTCCTCGTGTGTGCAGCGATGCTTAATTTTCTAATAAATGTGTGACGCTCTGGCAAATGCATGTTTCTGATGAGGAAAAATTGGTTGTGGCGGAGACCATGTTCAAGTTCTGATTACATTATTATGTTTGCATGTCTCAGACACAATTGGCTGTTAAATAATCTAATTATAGTTTTGTTGTGTGAAGAGATCTGACAAGCATTCTCACAGAGAGGACATATATCATGTGGAAAAAATTGGATTCAATAGAGGAGTAATAATGTCTTAAAACGCAATCTGATCTGTTTATATGACCCGTCGATCTTTCAACCCGGTATCACGACAAGACGTGAAATAATCACGTTGGTCCACTTTGGAAAACGTGTAGGCTAGATGTGACGGTTTAACCCCCTCAAACGATCACATCAAATTGACGATCACTGAGAAATGTTGTATTATTTAAAATGCAAGGAGAAAAGGATTAATTTGCATTGATCCTCGCCGAAAAAAAAAAAACCGTCACGTTTTTAATGAAGTAGCCTAATGAGTAAACGTCTATTTTTCCGGCATCCCCCGGCTCCTCGTTAAAGCAATAGGTACGCTAAAACAACGTATTGCATCGACGTTAAGCCGCGTTAACCGAAAAATAGACGTTTTACCCATTATAAAAACGTGACATTTAGACGTTGTTTTCGGCGTGGATCAAGGCAAATGAATCCTTTTCACCTTGAAAATAATAAATGTTTTTTTTTTTTTTTTTTTTTTTTTTGCATTTTATATAATAGAACATTTCTCAGTGATCGTCAATTAAACAAAATTCCATTTTTCTCGGTTTAATGAAAACCAATAGGTCGTTATGGAAGAGGCGATTGCGTGTAGAATAGGTCAACGCAAACGTGTAAGTTTCACGTTTGAGGGGGTTAAACCGTGACATCTACACGTTTTCCAAAGTGGACCAACGTGATTATTTCACGTCTTGTCGTGATACCGGGTTGGACTGGCTCCCAGTTATATTTAGGATTGTCAAATCATTCAATGGGCTGGGGCCTGGGACCTCAATATATTGCAGATATGCTCACTGAATATAAACAGATCACTCAGATCATTAGGATCACATCAGCTAGAAATACCAAGGGTTCCGCCTTTAGCTATTATTATGCCAGCCGCAGCTGGAACCAGTGCTCCTACAGTAGTCACATTCAAATCCAGACTCAAAACACTTCTGCTTAGCTGTGCATTTACTGAATGAGCACTGTACGTATCATTAAGTCATACATGCATAGTAATGAACTATCCCTTTAAGTGGAACGATCGTTTTGTTTGCTTAACCTGTCCTACAATATCCAATCAGGATAATGAAACATATTTGTTCATTATCCATTAAAACATACATAACAACATGTAAAAAAGATCAGGGGAAAACAAAACCCGTTGAAAGGCTCATTAAAGCTTTATATGACTCATTATGCAGCTTTAGGGACAATATGCACAAACACCATAAAACAACCATTTTGATGTAGGTACTGACTGATGTTGGTATAAATTGAAAATGTCCCTCAGAATATATTACCTATCAACAAACATTTCATAACATATGAGCCAGTTTGTCAATCTTAAAGCCTGTATACACATGAATATGATTTCTGCATATTTTTATGCAAAGAAGCTTCAACAATCAGCGGAGAGTAAAACTAGCATTTCTGCACATGAAAGCACGACAGCTCTTGATTGCAACTGCTACCTGTGCTTATTTTTGGTCAAACATATGCTCTAAATCCCTCTTCTGTCTGTCTCTCATCACTTTTCCAATGCCGACAACTCTTTTCTCCACTGTGAACATTGCTGTAATTAAATTCCTTCCCCATCGCTTCAGTCAAACAGTGGAAAGATGCCCATCACCTGTGTCTGCACTGCCGTCCCGGCCTGAATAAACCCATCTCAAACTGTGCGTTCATTTTCATGCTATTGATTAATATCAGGAAAGCTAACAGACAAGACATCCTCTGGTAATATTATACAGTATGTGTACTGGAAAGAACGAGTAATATTTTATAATGAAAAGCAACAATGTTAATTTGAATATCAATGCAGATATTTTTCAGGTGGTTACACAGCCTCTTATATTGAGATTTCATCCTGCGACCAACAAACACGCGGCATGCTGCTACATGACGTACACAACCTGAGCCGAAGAGCATTTCTTCATCTACCTGTGATGAGCTTTGTGTATCTTAAAATTGTCCACTCATCCATATTCATGTGTTTGCTATGCGCACATGTGGGCAGCGGTGATGAGGTGAGTCTCATTTGCATGTAAAGTGCTTTGGGTGTCTACTAAAGCTCCATACAGATGCTATGACTCATTCATTCAAATTTCACACGTTTAATCAATACGTCGGCAACGAGTCTCGCAGACAGAGCCGGACGGCTTCGAGAGAATGCGTATAGAGGTGAGTGTGTGCCTGATGAATTGTGACCTGTGATACAGCAAATTAACATCTATGGATGAGGATCCACTCGCCCGTGTGTCACGAATCGAGAAGTGCACAGGGTTGTCACATCTCCGCTAAATAAAATCAAATTTGCTACCATCAACCACAACCCTGCACACATTGCACGGTTCATATTTCATCTGCACGATAAAGTTTCCTTCCACCCACTGGGTTTGAGATTAAAATGCAGAGATGGTTGGCACACGGCCGCTGTGAAGCAGATAGGTGCGTCTAAGAAAGTTTGCAACACCATATTTTGTCTGAGCTCATTTC
Source organism: Pimephales promelas (assembly GCF_016745375.1). The sequence continues at coordinate 7,906,368 of NW_024121144.1, forward strand.
AATATATCCACCCCTATGGAGAAATCATCATTCACTCGGATTCTGTGGCGAAGCCTGGCATGAAAATGAATCAACAGCAGTGCCCTTTATGCAAAGTGCACCTTCTTCACATCCCTCTGTGTTAAAAGTACATCATTGTGGCAAGTTGTGTACATGTTATCCGTTCTGCTGATGGGGCCGTCACTCTGAGATGGCTGAGAGAGGTGAGAAGTTCAGGAAGTCGATGGGAAACCAAGCTTAGCAACAAACTCAATGGTTCTCTTTTTGATAGAGTGCTCATCTATGGGCCAGGCAAGGGGGCGGGGCTTACTTCTTTTTTTTTATATATATTTAAAATGATTTTGGAATTCAAATGGATTCTTGATTCTGATTGGTCACTTTGGTTAAACTAGTTAGGGGTGCGTTTCCCGAAAGCATCGTAAGCCAATCTGCATAGTTTAACGAGTCGGTGTTTCCCGAAATCATCGTTCGCAAACAGCATCGCAAAGTTGGGTGGTTACGACAGCTCTCGACCTGTGGTAAGAAGCATCGTTTCTATATTGCATGACATTTGGAGGTAATAAATCCTTATCTTGAACAAAATAAGCAAGCTGACATTCAGTAACCGGTGCGTTTTATTTAGAATACATAAAAATGTCATTTACACCTTTTAGTTTGTCAAAAGATTTGAAGTAGCCTAACGTGTTTGAAGAGTGCGCATGTGCGAACGTGCTATGTACTGTAAGAACGAGACAAATATTGAGTCTGGTATTAAAGCAAAATAACTGAGAACAATTAGACATAGTCTTCAGATGACATGTCTGTAATTTATAATAACAAATCTAGCGTTAATTGGATCTCAAACAGTTTCATTAAAAGTAGTTATTACTCCACCACGTGCGAAACCAACGTGGTTGAACGATACTTTGCGACAGTGGGTTTCGGAAAACAGTCAAGACTAGTTGATTTTTCCAACGATGCATACTATGATAGTGAAACAGTGAACTACGTTGTTGTACTGGAAACGCACCCCTGGTTTGTTTTGCCATAATGACCAGTAAAACATTAAATTATGAATTAGTGCTGTAAAATGTGTGTGTATTATATCGATAGGTGGGTGTGTGCATAATTACACATATATTATGTATAAAAAAACTTATGTTATATGTGATTAATCGCAGTTTAAATATGTTTAATTCAGCAAGTGATGTGTAGTGTGCTTTGTAAACTGTACATTTTGGCAAATGTAGCTGGTCATCCCAGCATTCTATGAAAAATGTAGATACACACAATACATTGCAGAAATATTAAGAGAACTTTTCTATGATAAACATATAAACACTAATGTACACTACGACTAAGATGGATTGAATGTGAATGAAGATGTTAACGTCTGGAAATCTCATTAGATCTAAGCAGGTAAACACAGAAACCTTTTTCATTACAATTCATGATACCAATTTGCCCATAATGTTTGTCCATTGATGTGAGTTTTTCTAACTTAATAAATAAAATAAAAAGTCAATTTATCTTCATGAGAGGATAAATGTCACAATAAAAATGTGCATCTCTGAATATAGCTTTCTGTGAGGCTAATGTTTGATCTGACATTTAACTATCAAGTTAAAAGTTTGACATTGTACCTCTTATTGGCTTCAAAACACATCAATCAATCCTGTCAGGGGAGGCAAGGACCTTCCAGTTGTCATTGAATGATACTTTAAATGATTAATTGCTGCACAAAAACCAATCGATTGTCATGGGAAAATGAGGTGTGATACTGAGGAAAAATGGTTAGCTTTCTCTCTTGGTCATTTAGATGGATAGAGATACAAAACGAGAAACCAAAAGCACCTCAGCAAGGCCTGAAGACAAACCAGTCAATCAACTGGATGGGTAAAGTTTGTCAAGACAAAAAAAAAAAAAAAAAAAAAGGGTTCATTGGGGTTCTATATATGAAGCATGTGTTCTTTACTCAACCCCAAAGAAACTGTTGGGGTTTTTCCAAAAAAAAAAAAAAAAAAAAATCTTTTGGGGTTAGTTTTGGGGTTAGTTTCCTAGTTCCAAAGAACCCTAAAGGGTTCTTATTATTGAACCCTTAAAAAGGGGTTCCAAATAGCGCTGATGAAATAACAAATATTTGTACAACCCTGCTATTAAACTCTTTACAGCCATACTAACGTCTTTAATACAAAGGCAAGAACTGCACACTCAAACATAGACAGGCACTGTGTAGAGTAAATCAATATTTTTTTTTATGCCAGCATGTCTATGATTCAGCCAACTAATCACTTATCACAAGTACATAGGCTGTGTTTCCAACCATATCACACCATTTGCAAATGTGATACTTATAAAATGTGTACTAAAAGCAATGAGGAAAGCCAATTCTTAAATGTCCATAACAATGGACCGAAAACTGTTTAACTGTAAAAGAAGTTGCTGAACTCCTCATATGTCAAATGAGCTGTGTGGGCATTCTGTCCTTTAGTGGGTGGTTGTCTTTGTCTACGTGTCCTCAGGCATCATCGTGACAACCTTTTATCCTGCACTAGGTGATGAGAAATAACCTAAGCCCAGTGTCATCAGCAAAGGACAGTAGATTGTTCAGAAATGATGGGCCACTGAGGAAGCTGATAAGAACTTCTGGATCTGACTAAAGGCTCAGAGGAGCTAACGGAAAAAAAAATAATAACCTCAGAGTCTCCGCGATTGTTTCCTTTTTTGAAGCGGCACAAAATTGGCCACTATGTTATCTCTGCTGTCCACGGACACATCAGTCAAAGAGGAGACTGCCAGATCGACCCTTTCCCACACAATCAATGCCCTTTCCTCCCTGGTTTGTTACAGCAGAGATCGTCAGGAGATAGAGGGGAACAGGTCCAGAGCAATATATCCTAGAAACAGAAAGCAATTAACAACCTTCACCTTTCGCTCCACATTGCTCCCATGGCTAATGTACGTCTGATTTGTGAAAAAAAAAAAAATAAAAAAATAAATCTTTCACATTCTTTTGAGTGTTTGATTTGGTTCTCAAAACTGGTCTGAACAATATTTTGTTTCAAATGAAATGCACATTAGTGAATATATTAATATTGGGGCTGTGCAAAAATTAATTGTGATTAATCGCATCCAAAATAAAAGTCTTTGTTTACATAATATATTTGTGTGTGCTGTATGTAATTATTTTGTATAAATAAATACCTATGCATGCATGTATATATTTAAGAATTATTTGCGCTTAAATTCTATATATATATATATATAAATACATAATCTATATTATATAAATATACATATTTTATATATGAATAACACATTGTCTTATATATATATACATGCACGTGTGTGTATTTATACAAAATAATTGTATACAGCACACACAAATATATTATGTAAACACAGACTTTTATTTTGGATGCGATTAATCGCAATTCATTTTTGCACAGCCCTAATTGTTATGTAAATGTATTTTAGTATTGTCTGATATGTGAATTAATTTTTTTATAGCCTATATCACGCATAAACTGCTAATGAGACTTTATTATTAAAACAGGAATAATAAACAGCAAAATAAAAAAATAAACAAAAATGTGATTTTTTATGACTATAAGAATATAACATTTACAAGCAAAAGGATAACAGACAATATCTTGGGTAACTAAACAATTCTGAAAAGAACTATGTAATAAAATTTTTTTTATATTTTAGACTATACAAGCAATTGAAATTCTAGTTCTTTGAAGAATCTTTCCATCTTTCATCATATCAACAACATTAAAACAAAGTAGCCTATTTTCTTTCCTTCTTTTTTTTTTTTTTTTTTTTTTTTTTACATTTATGAATGTAACATTTTACAAAGAATAGTAATAAGTAAACCTAGCTAAATTTAATACGAAAAGGGTTAATTTTGAAAGAGGCACAACATTATTGTTATTTTTGGTTAATACAGAAGTTTGGGATAAATACCTGAATAAAATGACGGCCAATCTAAAACACTTTGGACTACCAACTACCAAAAAAAGGACTACCAACTTTATAGTTTGGTCATAATTATGCAATTAGTGATTAATATGCATATGGTTTCTTGAAACGAACTTTCGAGCCGCGGAATGAGTCTGACCTCATCTCCATCTATCCCTCACGTTTCATGGCTGCAAAAAAAATAAATAAAAAAAAAAATAAAAAAAAGACTTCATTTCCCAGCGATCCCTTTACGCCTAAAGGGAGGCTTCCCATTGGCTGAACTGCGTCACGAGTTGTTTGGGTGTAGTTACGGAAAGATGGCAGCTGACACAGGCAGATACAGGAGCGCTGTCTCTAAAAGCAAAGATCCCTCTGGTTTGCTTATATCTGTAATAAGGTGAGTACGATATTTTTTACAATGTCTGTGCCGGCCAGCTAGATTTTGTCTGCGTTAAACCTTTGCACCTTCTTTTTGCGAAGCAAACGACATGAATGGATAACCGCTTAGCATGTTTGCTAACAATACATCCTGTTATTCTATTAGCTATATTGAATTCTTTCAATTATGGATTAATTAACAAGCACTATTTAAGTGGCTTTACGTCTCATTAGCTGAAGTTTGTAGTTTGCTTTGAGGTCATCTGAATGACAGAGTTTGCAGGCATACTCATTGTAGGAACTTGTTTAATTGGACTGCTTATGTTTTGACAAGACTGGCAGAGTTTCAAAATAGAGACTGAGTGTTTCAAAACTTTGTAAACGGTTTACTTAAACAACACCGTTTGAACATCATAGACGCAGTCTGAATCATTGTTTTGGTTGTCAACACATAAATAATACACGTAACAACATACCAGAACAATAATATGAAAATACAACAATAGAAAATTGGTTGTTAAGTTGTCTTTAACAACTAGGCTATATGACATTTAAATAAATTTGATTCAATGCACTTATCCTGTGTACGTTTCTACATTGTACTTATATTTAATGAATGTTAATCTGTTATTAATATGTAGTTACTTCTATAATTATATTAACGTCTTAACCCTTTCCTTTGAAAAAGTAAAGGGATTATTCTTAGTTTTTCTGTAATTCAGTTATAGTTACTTATGTAATTGACTATACAACAATTCTTTATAAAATGTTTGTTTAAATGCATGTTTTTAATGTACATTTCTCCCTTTATACACTCACATTCAAGAATAATTTATGCAATTTGTATAATGTTTATTAATTTTGAAAGAATCAAATATGCAGTTTTGTGTCTGCCCTTGTATTGTTCAACTGGTCTATATGTTGAGGTTGATATGGGATTTGGAAAGTATCTATTAACAAGTATTGCAATACTTTTTAGAGAGAGTAACTATTATAGTAATCAGTAAAGAAGACATAATCAGTAGCTAACGTTAGTAATTAAATACTTTTTTTAGAGTAACTTACCCAATACCACCCGTATCCCACCTCAACAACAGCAAAAAAATAATAATAAAATAAAAATAAAATAAAAGCACTAGCTACAATATTTTTTTTATATAAATGCATAGTCAAATAAATCTAATATAAAGTTGAACCATACATCTTATAAATTACATTGAAAAAAACACTATACTATGTGATGTTAAATATATATATATATTTGTTCCAGTATTTATTTATTTATTTTTAAGGCCATTGAGAAGGCTGAGAAGAGTCTATCATGAAGACAGGATGTTCTTGTACATATAGACTACCATTGCCTTGTGGAACAAGTGAAAGGTCTGACTCTGAGTAGCCCAATTTGAAGCCTTCATGGTGTAACGCTTCTCAGCTGATAGATGGCAGCCAGAATCCAATATATTGTGCTAAAGTAAAGTTACTGCCTAACTGATAATGATATTTACAGTACATGACTGTTGGTAATGCCTGATTGAGTTCTAATGAACTTTTTTTACTTGGTTACATAGTCTAAACGTATTTTCTTCCATCGAGCTCAGTTAAGCTGATAAGGTGTCCAAGATCCATCACTCTGCTTCACAGCCCTTTTTTATCTCTATTTTATCCATCAGCCGTTTCCATTAGGATGTCTTCAGGGCAACCCATTGGGGTCAAAAAAGAGTGGTCTATGGGTGGAAGCTATATCTACATGATCTCTGCTTCACTGCGATCTTGAAGGGACTCTTCCCTACTGAATACTGGCTCTCAGACATTTCTTCTGTATCTTTATGAGCTCTGGAGACTGGAATGAATGTAATGAGTTCTTTTGGGAGATTGTGCTGCCTTCCTTTACTCTGATTTTAAGCCACACCGAAGTGGAAATGAGTTCAGGACAGACTTTGCGAGCTGAGCTGACTGGCAGTCTGTGGATTGGCATCGGCCCCAGCGGGTCTCTCTGAGTGGGTGGGCATCTGATGATGGGTTGTGCTGCAATTGTGTTGCAAAGGCCAAAAGTCCAACAACATCTGTCTGCAAGTTTGTATCATAATGATGACAGGGTGAGCGTATATTGGGTGCAGCCTTGTCTCTGGCATTCATGCTGTGCTCTGTAGAAGTGTATTGCAGTCAAATAAAAAAAAATATGTATATATATATCAGAAATACCCAGTATCAGATATAACAAGAACGTCTGCTCAAAAGTGAATTGGCTTGGTTTTATTTCAGTTAGCCTAATTGATGGTTTGATTTGTACTGAGAGATGATCTTATGGAAAGTACCCCATGCCAATCTCTTGGTATGGTGAAGGGTGTGTGATGATGTGGGGGTGTTTTAATTCCAAAAGCCAAGGGAACTTTATCAGGATGCATATTATCCTGGATCCATGAAATAACTGGCCTTTAAAAATAAAAATCTGCCTGCCTCGATACATTTACGATACATTATTCATTTACAAAGAAAATTGGTGTCCTTAAAGGCTGGAGTTTTCATCATTTTTTAAATGAAGGCATTAAGATCAATTTCTTTTTATTCCTCTTTTTAGTCAACTTTTTAGTCTCTTTTTAGCATGGGTGTGTTCACTTATGCTAAGCACTGTATATGTGGGCTCACCAGCCACTGTGGCTAGTGGTTTTCCCATTTTCAATTTCCACAATGATACCATGAGGAAAAACTGCCATATAGATATTTTTAATATTATTATTATAATGTGGAAGCAGGTATATTAGGCTGCTGTCACTTTAAGACCTGGCTGGCACACAGATGCATTATACTGTGTATACTCACATTCACACAAATGTGAATACTCGCCAAGAGCAGAATTTTGACATTGTCGTGTGTGTTTGACTGTTTATACGCAATAAGCATCAAAAAAGAGCTAAATTTAGTACTCAGAGGCTGCTTCATGTGGAAAATTATGCACAATATGCACAATCAAGCCCTGTAACACCAACAATATTCATCCGGAGCCAATGAAACGATTTAGTGATGGGAGGCTGCAGGCGGGTTTGTTTGACTACTCGCTGAGAGAGCGAGAAAGCGCAGCTGGTATATGAGTAGGCCTATTGGAAGCGGTGCAGATATTTCAGTACTGTTATGTATGAAACATTTTCAATGCATATTACTATATGTATGTAGTTTGGTGATGTAGCATATGTTTACTATCTTTCGGTCAGAACACTGTCCAGCAGTGATGACGTGCAAGACCGTGAGACAGAGAAGGGCCGCCTGGAGGAGGCCTATGAGAAGTGTGACCGAGATCTGGACGAGTTGATCGTTCAGCACTACACAGAGCTCACCACAGCCATCCGAACCTACCAGAGCATCACTGAGAGAATCACCAGCTCTCGCAACAAGATCAAACAGGTGTGCCACACATTCATCTGCATTTGGAAACTCACTAATAACCATCAATGTATGTTTTAGACCATGTTTCAACATTTTCCAGATCAGGGACCATGTTTCAAAACTTAACCAGGGACTTCCTGTATAAAAAAAGCTAAATTTTACATTGAATTAGCATTATATATATATATATATATATATATATATATATATATATATGAAGAGTTCAGATGCAAAAGCCTCTAAATGCCATTTGAAATTTTCTTCTTGAATGATGATTTTTATCAAACTTGTATATTTAAGTTCATTAATTTTACTTAAATAACAATAGGTAATCTTCATTGCCATTTAAGTGAAATTACTGAACTTAAATATACAAGCTTTAATTGCATTATTAATTGCAAATGTTGACTTTGTCACAAATATTTAAGTGTTTTACATAGATACATTGAAACATAGTCTATGTTTTACATAGACTGCTGTTAAAAAATTTGGGGTCAGTAAGATTTTTGAAATGTCTAATATTTAAATAACTGTAATATTATGAAATAGTATTACAATTTAAATATATATTTTCTATTTGAATATATTTTAAAATGTAAAAAAAAAACAAAAAAACATTTCAGCATCATTACTCCAGTCTTCAGTGTCACATGATCCTTCAGAGATCATTTTAATAGGCTGATTTTCTGCTCAAGGAACAATCCTTATTATTATCAATGTCGAAAGATTCTTTTCAGGATACTCTGATCAATAAGAAGCAAAAAAACAAAACACAATTTATTTGCATTGTGTGTTTCTGTCATTTTTCATCAATTCAGTTTGCCCTTGTATTAACTTGGAGATGGACCCTGGTTTAAAATCGAGGTTTAGGGAGCTGCACAATGAGTTAGTAATATATTTTAAAAACATAGGCACGTACCTGCCAATCACACAGTAATACATCTTCATGCTGTCAGCCTGTTTGTTTATGGCTGATTGAAATAACTTCGTCCCAGCACATATATTTATTTTCTTCTGGTCAGCAGCTGGTGGAGATAAAACACAACTGCTGCTTTGCTTTATAGCACACATAGTTCTGTAATAATAACCTACCAACAGGTTAACTCACACAAACTGCATGCAGTCTGATATAATACTGGCTGTAATTCCCAGGGAATGATTTATAAGACATAATTAGAGGGAAAACAAAACACTGTAGCAGTTTGACGCAAAAAAGAGAAATTAACAGCAAATCAACAGCTTTTTTTGTGTTGTTTTTGTGCCTAATCTTCGCTCTCAGCAATGCGGCCTGATGGGTCGTCCCTCAAGCTTCTGGTGTCAGGCTTCCCACAAGCACACACACTCAAACTTGCCTCAGAGAACATAGAGAATAGCAGTTCTGTCTTCATGCTGCTGAAGTATTTGATGAGAGGTGCCAAGGGACCTCCAATCACCGTCTTTACTCATTATTATTTAAAGACACAGGTGACCGAGTTTGTTTATTGCACTCTTGAAAGATGTGTTTGAGTCAAGGACTCCAAAAAAACGCTTCACTGTGCGTCTCGATTTGCATGGAAAACGGAAGACATAAACCCAACGCAGCCAATAAAACCTAGCAATGTTCGTTCATTTTGCTGTTTGTTTATCCAGCTTTGGGATTTGTTCACGTTTGTGCATGTTTGTAAGCTCTTTTAAGAACATTAAAAATGAACTAATTACTGCTTCCCACGCCACCCAAAACAGGCTCCAAAACATGGTGAGCCATCATAAAAGAAACATTAGGCATCACTAGTATGTCTGAAATAATATCCTTGTAAATTAGCCACTAAGCTTGGGTTTTAATCTACTGCGAAAATGTTTGTTTATCATCTTATCCCCTGCTGCTGACACACTTGAAAATAATTATGCAAAGAAAAAAGAGCAGCGAAAGGAAAACTGAAAAGATGATGCTTGGTTCATCACGTGTGAAGGGTCTTTAACTGTGGGCTTCTCTCTGCTTAGGTCAAGGAGAACCTGTTGTCCTGTAAGATGCTCCTCCACTGTAAGCGAGATGAACTGAGGAAGCTGTGGATCGAGGGTGTCGAGCACAAGCATGTCCTGAGCCTGTTGGATGAGATCGAGAACATCAAACAGGTTCCTCAGAAATTGGAGGCGTCCATGAGCAGCAAGCACTACCTTCACGCCACGGATATGCTGGTGAGTGTATGTTCGTGGTTGCCATACTGTGTTGGTATGAGAAATCTCATTACTTCCATGGTAACATATTAGCTGATTTTTGTTTCTCTAGCTTCTATATATATAATAAAATGTAAAAATAATTATATGTCTTTACCTGGAGCTTTGCACTCTTAATAGTAGTGTTTCAACTCATTTCATGATGTGCATTTTGGGATGCTTGAGAAAGGGTTCTTCTTCTGTATACAATAATTACTTTAATTGCAATAATTATACAATATAGTCATTAATAGTGCATTAATTGACCCTTTGCTTAGCCACGCCCAAAAACCGCCACTGGCCAGTCGTGTCTTAGCAATCGTAACTAGGCGCGGGAGGTCTGGCAAGCTTTTGAGTTAGGGAAACATGCCAAAGCATTGGATTGTGCTAATCTGATATCATGTATCCTAAAAGTTTGGACGGGGAAGTTAATTTTTTTCCCGAATACACACTGTAATACATGTGCCAGCAGCGAAAGCTTGACAGGCATAGCAACAGTAACTAGGGAGAGCGGGGCTTAGCGAAGGGTCAATTATATATTGCACACAATGATTACAATTACAAAGTACTTTTTATTTTTTATTGGAAGAGCGAAGGAACAAGACTATTGAACTATTTAGTTCAATATAAATAATTAAAGGAATAAAATAACGTTTTTTTGTCAAGATTTGTGTGAAGAAATCCATAGATGGGCAAGAAAATAGTATATATTATTTCAATATATATTTTTGTGTATAACATATTGCAAACATTACATGATATTTCAGAGAAATTATAAAGAAACTTAGCCTTTTGATGAAAAGGTCTTTCACACTCAAACTTGCCCCAGCGATCATAGAGGATAGCAGTTATTTTGAACTTTCTGTTCATAAAAGAATCCTAAAAATGTATCATGGTTATTAACCAGCATAACATTTGTAAATATTGATAAGAAATCAGCATATAAGAATAATTTCTTAAGCATCATGTCATGTGACACTAAAGGCTGGAGTAATAATTCTGAAATTTTTGCTAGTACAGGAATAAATTAAAATGTAAAATACATGAAAATATAAAGCATTTTTTTTTAACTGCAATAATATTTTGCATATTAATATTTTTTTGATCAAATAAATGCAGCCTTGGTGAGCATGTGTGGCTTCTTTCAAAAAAACATTTAAAAAATGTATCGACCCCTAACTTTTAAACAGTAGTGTACTGTATTTATTTTTTTTTAATATCAAGAGAGAGAGTGATTTTTTTTTTTAAGTGAGAGGGAAGATGCTATCAAAACTGCATGGTGTGTCAGGAGCATGTGGTTTAAACACGGCTCCAGTAAAAAACTGGCCTATTCAGTTACACAATTCTAGTCAGGTGATTCATTCCCACTGCATTAATCAAAGCTCATGGGCCCAAAACATCAGAATATGGACTTCCTTTTTTTAGATTCTAGGTTTTACTTTGTGTTCTTTTTCAGTGTGTGTGTGTGTGTGTGTGTTTTTAGCACATTTTTATCAGGTGTTTGATCACACTGTTTCTCTGGGTACATTAACACTCAACAGGGGAAATCAATGAGTAGCGGTGGTCAGAGATGACAAGCTTCCATCCTCCTGCTCTCTCAGGTCCCTCAGGTGGTGGTGTTCTCCTCCTCAGAGAGGTTCTTCTCCTCTTGTGTGTGTGACTGTGTTAAATCTGACAAGGAGTATTGGGACTGACAACAGAGATTACGGTGTACACAGTGTTTCAATTTGCAACTCTTGTCTGAAAACACTGTTCCTTACTTTTCTGTGTCTGTTAGACACACACACACACACACACACACACACACGCACACACACACGTACCTGCCAGTCAACTTAACTTCCCTAGTGTTTGCTTTTCAGATGAGCTGTCATTCATTACCTCACATCTGTTGAATTGTCCCTTTCCTCTCTTTCAACTTTTTACTTAATTCTGTTTGTTTCCTCTTCCCTTTCCTCTATGTATTATTATTCTCCTTTTCTTCCTCTACTCCTTTCTTCTACATCTTCTTCCTTACTCTCCTACCTTACTCTTCGTGTCCTTAATTTCTTCCTTTCCTTTCCTTTCCTTTCCTTTACATTTTCTTTCTTGTCCTTAATTCCTTCCTTTCCTTTCATTTCTTTTCCTTTCCTTTCCTTTCCTTTCCTTCCTTTCCTTTCCTTTCCTTTCCTTTCCTTTCCTTTCCTTTCCCTTTCTTTCCTCTCCTCTACATCTTCTTCCTTTACCTTACTCTTCTTGTCCTTAATTTCTTCCTTTCCTTTCCTTTCCTCTCTTCTACGTCTTCCTCCTTTACCTTACCCTTCTTGTCCTTAATTTCTTCCTTTCCTTTCCTTTCCTTTCCTTTCCTTTCCTTTCCTTTCCTTTCCTTTCCTTTCCTTTCCTCTACGTCTTCTTCCTTTACCTTACTCTTGTCCTTAATTTCTTCCTTTCCTTTCCTATCCTTACTCTTTTTGTCCTTAATTTCTCCCTTTCCTTTCCTTTCTTTCCTTTCCTTTCTTTCCTTTCCTTTCCTTTCCTTTCCTTTCCTCTGCGTCTTCTTTCTTTACTTACTCTTCTTGTCCCTAATTTCTCCCTTTCCTTTCCTTTCCTTTCTTTTCTTTTCCTTTCCTTTTCTTTCCTTTGCTTTGCTTCCTTTCCTCTATCCCTCTTTACTTTGTCATTTCCTCTTTCTATTGCTTTCATGTCCTTATCTGTTCTACTTTCTCTCCTTCTTCCTGGTTCTTTTCCATGTCCTCTTCCTTCCTGTTAACTATTCTTCTTTCTCTCCATCATCCTTTACTGTCATGTCACATGCTCTCTCTTATCCTCATCCTTTTCTACCCTCTCTCCTCTCCCAAATATAAAGAGAATTATCTCAATTGAAAATTGAAGTGTCTTCTCAACTAAACCTGGTTTGGCAATAAGACATGTAAACAGGCACACTTACACATACTCAGAATGAACCCGATCATCTGATACTGGTATACACTGTGGTTCATGCAACCCTCATTTGCATGAACAACTCCTTGACTTGCATGACCCCTTCTCTGACTGTCAGAAGCGGTGCACAAAGTGCGCAGTGATGGCCCTCCAGAGCACTATCAACAGGCCATTAGCTTTCCTCTAAACAATAAAGCACATTCATTCACAGCCATTTTGATTTATTTGCTAACTATAAACAAGCAGTAGCCACTGCAGGATCATTCAGTGCTGAAAGAGAGGAGAGGTAAAGGCAAAGAGATGGAAAGACTAAATACAAGTTAATGCCGTAAAAAAGCAAGAGAGAGAGAGTGAGAGATTTAAAGAAGGATGAAAGCAATAAGGCAAAGGTTGCGTAGAAGATCAAGGTTCTGGGACATGTGAGCCAGGTCAGGTGAATGAAATGAGGAAATTGAACTTATCAACCGCACAAATGCTTCAGATTCAGTTTGCAAATGCGACAGCATGGCAAGTAGCTGCAGATTCAGGACACCATTAAAGCTAAGCCTGAGGGGACTACCTGGACTTGCGCTCCATGTTAAGTTGCATTTGTTTTGCTTTAAAATCCTCTTAGATGCGTGTATGCGAAAGAGAGGAGCAGATGAATACAGATACACAAAACATTTTTGGAACAAAAAAGCCAGATTTTTTTTTTTTTATTATTACTTTCTATATCCACAGCCTGTTTTGAGAGAGAATGAGAAATATATAATATGTAGGCATGTAATATCCATCCATCCATCCATCCATCCATCCTTCCAATCTATAATGAGAAATATATAATATGTATGCATGTAATATCCATCCACCCACCAGCCATCCATCCATCCATCCGCCCATCCATCCATCTATCCATCCATCCATCCATCCATCCATCCATCCATCCATCCATCCATCCATCATTTAGAGATTATTGAAAAAGAGAGCACATTTTGTTTTCCTGCTTTCTTTCCATCATTCTCTCACTTTGTGTTCACTGATAAGCTCAGTCTCATGCCTCATTCAACCAGCAGCCGCATACTTTATTATGCTCTCTGCAGGAGCCACACACACGCAGCAGAGTGAATATTCAGCGGCACTGCAGTCCACCACGCTGCAATCTCGCTCTTTTAAGACTTTGATTGGACGAGAGTTGTTATTGTGCTTTATCACTGTGGTTTTTCATGGGCGGTTGGGGCATGTGCTATTATGTGATCCTGGAGTGCAGCTAATCTAGGAGGCTTTACAACAACAACGGATATACCTGGACCACGATATACCTTTTACTACTAGCTGTAAACATACTGGGATTTGGTAGATTCAACCTAACATTCAAAACAACAGATACCAAGAAGACAAAGTAGATGTATTGTCATATTTAATAGCCAACATGCAATGCAATCATAAATATTCAGATACATAAATGTATTAAGTCACTGCAAAAGATGACAAAATATTAAAGCAAGCTAATATAAATAACACCTTATCAAGCAAAACATTTCACAAAAAGTTTAAGATTTAATTGCAACATTTTTAAACATTTAATTTTAAATGATTCTGTCCAAAATTAACTTTAAAAATGAAATTTAATTGAATTAAAAATGAACTTTTTAAAAAATATGTTTGGCCACTTTATAGTTATAAATGGACTTTATTATCAACTGTCAAAGGTAACTGACCTCAAACAGCCACTTCAATGACATTTATTTATTATTATTGCAATAGAATCCATTCACTTTTAACTGTGGCCAAATATTTTTGATATTATATTAAGTAATATATTGTAATATATTATTGTACAGTAGTCAATGTTTGAAGTGGATCTAAAACTTTCATCAAAGTTATACATGAATTTTGAACAACACCCGTTCTTGTCTTAGGACAATTTGGTCCACTTCAAATGTTGACTACTGTATGTATATATATATATATATATGTGATGTTATATATTTGATAATATTCCCCATCCCATTATTTAACACCGTTATTTATTGTCCTCCATCCTTTTTGCTCATAGATATTCAGGCATCTGTAAACTTCAGGCTTGTTGTTGTGTTTGCAGGTCTCAGCGGTGGATTCTCTTGAAGGACCCTTGTTGCAGGTGGAGGGTCTCGGAGACTTGCGACTGGAGCTCCACAGCAAGAAGCTCAACATCCACCTGGTGCTAATCGACGAGCTCCATCGACACCTCTACATCAAGTCTACTAGCCGCGTGGGTCACCGCGGCAAAGACAAGGACAAAGGACGGTGAGCTACAGTAACGTGCTTCACATTTGAGTGGGCTAATTGTTTGATTTCAAATCTAGCGTCAATTCAAATCAAAGATATGATACACCACATCACTTTAAAGATATGTTGGCTCAGTATTGGACTCAAAGTAATTTGAAAATAATGTGAATTCAAAACCTCACTTCAAACTTTTGATTCCAGTGTTGGCAGTAAACCGAAAGCAATTACCTGTGGAGCGGCTAAGTCATTTCTCAGCTTTAGATTAATTTACCTTCGCAGGTTGCTGGTGGCAGGGCGCACAGCTCATCTAATTACTGTGTGTGTACTTTTTAAAGAGAGAGACGTGCTCTCTTAAACCAAACATCCCAAGAGCCGCTGCTGTCTGATCATTAATAAGGGCGTGGAATATGCCCGACAGAATAACTGATCAGACTAATTAAGAATCCAGGGGCCTGAATATGGGCTAGAGCTGGTGTAAAACCCCAGCTAGTATGACATTCTGAATAAACTTTAATTAGTCAAAGGGATGACGTGTAGAAAATGTGTCACGCTTCTTCTCTAAAGTCTGTTTCTGAGTCTCAGCATAGTTCTGCTTCGCGTAACTAATGGCAGCCTGCTGACGGGGTGATTACGCTATTTTGAAGGGAAACCACAATATGAATTCTTTATTGAAGGCTTCGTTCTCCAGGCTCTTAATTCATTAGCTTGTTGGTAAACAAAGCTTCTGCGGCCCTGTTGCATCCTTCTCACCAGAGTCGTGTAATTAGCTGATTTTGCGAGTGTTCTCTTCCTGTCCCTGCGTACACAGGGCCCGACCGCCGTGGCACTGATGCCGGCATTCACCACAAACACAGATAAGTCATTCACACCCTCGTGGATGAGCACGAGAGGAATGATAATAGGTTTTCGCTTTTCTCGATGGCGACAGGGCCGCCCACGTGCGCACGGTCGCCAGGGGACTGCTGACCCCCTCCGTCGGCGTGCCGTGTGAACCGCCGCGGCTGCCTCTGCAATGCTAATTCTCTGAGATTAGACAAGGCGCAGCGGTGTAGCGCATTAAGCTAATGCAGGTTGGTGACCCCCGCAGTGCTGAAGTGTGGAGTTGTTTGTAATAGCGTTTTTGATCTCAGAATTGTGCGTCCATGTTTGTCACTCTTCCACCACTCTGTTTACGGCCTTGTAATTATAGCGCGACGCTTTCATGAGGAGAAGCGATTTATTAGTCAGGGTCATGGCGCGACTGCAATTTTCCGGCAGGGTTTTTATTCATTTCGTCTCTCTCGTGTTTGGCAATCTGCATTGTTTGATTCTTCCTGTTCTGACCACTTTAATGGAAATGTTTTTGCGGACAGTTCTCGATTATTTTCACAAAACATTCAAGGCTGCTCTTGTTATGAATGCTTAAACAATTGCTACTGTCACTCTGGAAAGGGTGTCTGTCGTGAAGAAGGAAATAACAGTTCATGTGTTGTTGTTGTTTTTTTCTTCAGGTCCACTCCAAAGGACACATCTGTTTTGGATGTCGGTGGTTTGTCCACTCCACGCAAGCTCACAGAACCCTCACAGTTTAGCACCCCGGGAACATCCAGCAGTAAGAACCAACACTAACAGAACTATAGATATGACCAGACACCAGAACAACCCTGATGTGTTAAAGGGTTAGTTCACCCAAAAATGAAAGTTCTGTCAGTATTTACTCACCCTCATGTTGTTTCAAACCTCTATGTGTTTATTTGTTCTGCTATACACAAAGGAAGATATTTGGAAGAATGTTTTAATCAAAAAGATCTCATTCCCCATTGACTACCATGGGGAATGAGATCTGTTTGATTAAAACATTCTTCCAAATATATTCCTTTGTGTATAGCAGTACAAAGAAACACATAGAGGTTTGGAACAACATGAGGGTGTGTAAATACTGACAGAATTTTCATTTTTGGATGAACTAACCCTTAAAGAAGAATGAATAGCAACTAGTGCTGCACCATACATAGTGGAACCAAAAATTAAAGCCAAAACTTCTGCAAACACTGGGCCAAAAACCAACACTAAATAATAGAATTGTTTAGAATAACTGCATATTCTTATATTGTAATATTTCTACAGTCAGGATATGGTACTAATTATAAGGGATGCAATGTAAGTGAATTGGATATAAATGAAATAATTATAAATATTTTGTATTAAAAATAAATATAGAATACATACACATTTACAAATGCAATAAAATTAAATATAATTGACACATTTGGTTTAGTTATATTTAGTTAAGTGTCAGACTTTCTGCTTTAAGCGAACTTTTGATATGATTGTGAAGACGAAAAAACAAAACAAAGTGACTATTAGATATTGAAAGAGAGAAATAGAGTGCTACTTTTGCAGAGAGAGAGAGAGATCGAGTGAATTAGAACTTGATTTAGTGGCTCATAATTTGAATGATGGATTTCTGTCTGCTGTACTGAAGGGAACAGCGGGTGTCCGGGGCGAGGGATGAAATGATAGCGTGGGGTGATTTTGTTGGACCTGGTCCTCCATAACGTCTGCCAGTGTTCAAAGTGCCAGTTAAATCATTAGGACACACATCTGACCAGTATCACTGTGTCTATTAATATTGCACTGAGGGCTGCCACCGATAAGAAAAGACTTGCAACTGTTGCTTCCTGTGTGTTACTGAAAGCAGTGGCACACACGTACTCCTATTATACATGGAGAAGGTCATTGTAATTTACACACACTAATTCGTTGACATACCAATTTTCTCTTTTACAATTATACAGTGACTCACACTTTCACTTGCATGTACCTCTAAAAAGACTTGTCTGCACACACACAAGAACACACTCTCTCCGGTTTCATGATCTCAGTACATCATGTTTCAGTGAGCATATTAACCGGTGCAGATGAGATCCTCTCTTACGTTATTAATCATGCAGCAGTGTCAGCACAGCAGGGGTGCGGGCCTTGTTATCCGTGCTCTCCTGTGTGGGGCCGACTCCACTGTGAGCTCTGAGACTGTTATCAGTCCCACTAACCCACCCACAGCTGTCTGTTTCTGTTTCTCCTACACTGTCTCTGACATGCTGTCACTTTTCAGAACAACTATTAACCCCATCCATCCATCCATCCATCCATCTGTCGTTCAATCCATCCATCGTTCCATCCATTCATCCATCCATCCGTCATTCAATCCATCCATCCATCCATCCATCCATCCATCCATCCATCCATCCATCTATCTATCTCTGACATGCTGTCACTTTTCAGAACAACTATTGACAACCCCATCCATCCAGCCGCCATTCCATACATCCATCCATCCGTCGTTCCATCCATCCGTCCATCCGTCGTTCCATCCATCCGTCGTTCAATCCATCCATCCATCCGTTGTTCAATCCATCCATTCATCCATCCAGCCGTTGTTCAATCCATCCAATCTGTCCATCCATCCATCCATCTGTCGTTCAATCCATCCATCCATCCGTCGTTCAATCCATCCATCCATCCATCCAATCTGTCCATCCATCCATAGATCTATCCATCCATCCGTCATTCATCATCCATCCATCAATCCATCTATCCATCCATCCATCCATCTGTTGTTCAATCTGTCCATCAATCCATCCATCCATCGTTCCATCCATCCATCCATCCATCCGTCGTTCAATCCATCCATCCATCCATCCATCCATCCATCCATCCATCCATCCATCCATCCATCCATCTATCTATCTATCTCTGACATGCTGTCACTTTTCAGAACAACTATTGACAACCCCATCCATCCAGCCGCCATTCCATACATCCATCCATCCGTCGTTCCATCCATCCGTCCATCCGTCGTTCCATCCATCCGTCGTTCAATCCATCCATCCATCCATCCATCCGTTGTTCAATCCATCCATTCATCCATCCATCCGTTGTTCAATCCATCCAATCTGTCCATCCATCCATCCATCTGTCGTTCAATCCATCCATCCATCCGTCGTTTAATCCATCCATCCATCCATCCAATCTGTCCATCCATCCATAGATCTATCCATCCATCCATCATTCAATCATCCATCCATCCATCCATCCATCAATCCATCTATCCATCCATCCATCCATCTGTTGTTCAATCTGTCCATCAATCCATCCATCCATCGTTCCATCCATCCATCCATCCATCCATCCGTCGTTCCATCCATCCGTCGTTCAATCCATCCATCCATCCATCCATCCATCCATCCATCCATCCATCCATCCATCCATCCATCCATCCATCCATCCATCCATCCATCCATCCATCCATCCATCCATCTATCTATCTATCTCTGACATGCTGTCACTTTTCAGAACAACTATTGACAACCCCATCCATCCAGCCGCCATTCCATACATCCATCCATCCGTCGTTCCATCCATCCATCCATCCGTCCATCCGTCGTTCCATCCATCCGTCGTTCAATCCATCCATCCATCCATCCATCCATCCATCCATCCGTTGTTCAATCCATCCATTCATCCATCCATCCATTGTTCAATCCATCCAATCTGTCCATCCATCCATCCATCTGTCGTTCAATCCATCCATCCATCCGTCATTCAATCCATCCATCCATCCATCCATCCAATCTGTCCATCCATCCATAGATCTGTCCATCCATCCGTCATTCAATCATCCATCCATCCATCCATCCATCCATCTATCCATCTATCCATCATCCATCTGTTGTTCAATCTGTCCATCAATCCATCCATCCGTCGTTCCATCCATCCATCCATCCATCCATCCATCCGTCGTTCCATCCATCCATCGTTCAATCCATCCGTCGTTCAATCCATCCATCCATCCATCCATCCATCCTTTGTTCCATCCATCCATCCATCCATCCATCCATCCGTTGTTCAATCCATCCAATCTGTCCATCCATCCATCCATCCGTCGTTCAATCCATCCATCCATTCAATCTGTCAATCCATCCATAGATCTATCCATCCATAGATCTATCCATCCATAGATCTATCCATCCATCCATCCAATCTTTCGATCCATCCGTCGTTCAGTCCATCCATCCATCCGTCCATCCATCCATAGATCTGTCCATCCATCCAACCATCCATCCGTCATTCAATCCATCCATCCAATCTGTCCATCCATCCATCCATCCATCCATCCATCCATCCATCCATTGTTCAATCCATCCGTCGTTCCATCCATCCATCCAATCTGTCCTTCCATCATCCATCCATCCATCCATCTGTTGTTCTATCTATCTATCTATCTATCTATCTATCTATCTATCTATCTATCTATCTATCTATCTATCTATCTATCTATCTATCTATCTATCTATCTATCTATCTATCTATCTATCTATCTATCTATCTATCTATCTATCTATCTATCTATCTATCTATCTATCTATCTATCTATTAATACCTACACTTTAACTGTGATTTTGTAAAGCAGGTAGAAAAGTCTCTAATTCACACTCAGAGCCAGAGTAATTCCTGTGTCGCCTGCAGTTTTCTTCACATTACACGAAACACATGCAATTATTACTGTCGCACCGCTTTATGTGTGATATAGGGTGACGCCATCAGACAACATTTCCCCTGCCGCGGAAGACGCTTCCCTTTTGTCGCCTATTTTGTGTAATGGCCTTTTGCACATCATTTGTCGGTGGTAATTGTAGTAATTATTTAGCAAGCTACAGTTGGGGGGGATTGAAGAAGAAAAACCTGTGCCCATTAACTTGCCATAAACATTAAGACCATTTTAAACAGTCATTGGTTTTGAGGGTATTAGCTGACAGAAAAATAAGCACTTCACTGTACGATCACTCTATTGAGCAGGTGAATATGGAGAGGTGTGTCATGCAGGTTTTTAAGGACTGTGCTGATGAGAAGGGAGGGGATGATTATGAAATGGTGAAGCGTACCACTGAAACGTTGTTAAAGATGACTCTAAAAATGTATTTAAATTGCAAGTGCTGCAGGTTCAATATACAATATGCCTTCGATTATCAATATATTAAGGTTAATTTACGTTAACATTATTACGAACCTTTTTATCTGTAAAAGTTCTCTAGGAAAAACTTTATAATAAATTCAATGTAACAACATTATAATATATAAATCTGAACTGATTCTTAGCACATTTAGAACATATTCAGAATTACTTATTGGTATACTGTAATCATATTTGAATGTACATTTGTGACCTTTAAATAGTTGGCTCAACAATTTATTTAAAATCATATTGTACAGATTTACTACCAGTTTTACTCTCTGTCTGCTATCATGGTTGCATGTATATTTATTTAGCGGTCAATTCATGCTGCTGCAATTATATATTTCTGTAGTGTTCTTCAAGGAGTGCATGTGTGTTTGTGCAGTGCAGGAAATGAGAGAGGAGCTGGAGGTGGACCCAGAGGAGAACAGCGCAGAGTTCATGGGGATCCTGATCAAAGCTCTGGCCAAACTCAAGAAGATCCCTGAGACCATTAAAGCTATCATGGATCGTCTGGAGCCTGAGCTCAAGCAGATCCTCAAGAGATCCACCACTCAGATCGCTGACCACGCATACCAGAGAGGAGAGAACCTGGCACAGGACAACCAGCCCAGGTAAAAGATAATGCAACGATTGGGATAGTAGCATCAATTAAAAGTTGCTATCTGCCATGAATATCCATAGTTATACTTTACCACACTACAGCTGATTCCTAGTTGATTTATTTGATTGATTGATTGATTGGTTGGTTGATTGATGTATCAAATATTGTATGGTGGGTAAAATAAAAAGACAAGCACGAAGAAAAATCGGCGCTTATAGAACAAATGATTAGAGACATCATTCAAACAACTCAAATAAATTAATACTAATACACAAACGAACACTGGGAAAACTGTGAGTCTGAAATTCATTTTTTTTTGTTTGGTCAAGACATGTAAAATTTGTGAATCTTATCGTATACTTCCAAACCTCATAGTATTTATTTATTTATTTACTTCAATTTCATTCATTTGTAAATCGATTTTCTATTTTGGAATTTAATTATGAAAAATGCAACAACACAAATTAGTAGAAAGGGCAGATCTTTCTTTATGAAAATCAGAATTTCTGTGATGAGACGCAATATATTCTTTTCAGCTCCCTAAATATGCGCATCCATACTGAATCTGTTCAATGGCGTTTTGTTTCAAGCATCTGTTGTGTAGACGCTCATTAAAGACAGCATAACACTCTTTACTTGAGACATTTGCAATGTTTCTCTAATGCAACTGTAGATGAGACTTGATTTTAGCATTTGGCTTGTGATTGGATCATGAAAAAGGAAGTGGTAATCTATGATACTCTATGAGGTTGATTTTTATTTTTCCTTGCCTACATGGCCTTGATTCCATCAAATCAGGAATGTTTTGATGGAAGATTTGTATTTCTTAACATTAACATGCACAAACAAATCATGCACAGAGCTAGAATTAATCATTAAAATGTCCTTATATAAAAAAACGATGACAGTCACTTTAGACTTTAAGTTCTTTTAGTTCTCCCTCTTAAAGTGGTTTTGTTTTTAAGGGAATGCACTTTGGAAGGCATTTGTACTGAAGTGTGATTGGTTTTCATTGTTTTCCCTTTTTATTGCGCTCTCTCACTTTACCCGATGATGGCTCGCTGGATCAATGCACTCATCTGTCATGTGGCATTCATACCTCCCTCATTTCCAGAAATGGTGTAATCCATAAAAGCGAGCCACGGCCAGGGTCTGCTTAAGCATCGGCTCTAACAGAGAAAAACAAAAGCAACGGAAGAAAAGAACGATAATGAAGGCTGTTAAAGAAACGCTCTTTACCCAAGGCAAAAATGAACTCGCAATCGCTTATTTTTTCATAGCTATTATCTGGGATTTAATGTTTGCCCTCCTCATTTCTCTCAGATGTGAGCTTCCAGTTTGCAAGTGAATATCCACTGAATTTTCATTGTGTGCTTTTAATGATAAAAACTGGGGGTTTTCTTTGAAAGCAGTGACTAATGCTGGAAAATATCCATTCATCACAAACTCATTTGAGAAATGTTTTTTTTTTTGGACCTATGTGTGTTTCATCTAAATGTGCTTGTATCATTCAATGTAATTACCTTGATAAATAACACACAAAGCACTGCCAAATTAATATGGCAGTTCATAAATCTGTTTCCTGTAAAAGGTAAACCAGCTGAAAACGTCCAAATGACCTGAGTGAAAATAAGGTCCCATTTTAACCATCGAGCATTTTCAGTGTTAACTTGTGTGTCTATGGCTGTGCTAACTTGGGCTCTGTTTCTATGGAAACCTCAACAGAAAAAGGAAGTCACTGCTGCATTACAGTTCACAGCGAAAAATGCCTTACACAGTGTCCTAACCAGGCATGATGTTACAAAGGCTACATTCACACTGCAAGCCTTAGTGTTCAATTATGATTTATTGCTCAGATCCAATTTATTTGTGTCGGTTTGAGTGTGAACAGGTCACAGTCCTGAACTGACCCCCATACAAGAACAATGACTAAGAACCATGCAGCGCGCTGTCATTGATGTAAACATGGAGGCCACTAAAGTTAGCGTTAATGCGTTCAGTTTGAGTGAAGACAGGGAACTTGTGCACAACTGATAAGGAGGATGCAGACGAGGATGAGAAAAAAAGAGAGCAACGTTTTTCTCATATAGTTTTGTTTCTATAGAGCTTTCAACATAATACGTATGAGTATAATAGCTCACTGTCCCTCTACTGACTAACTTCACTGTTGCTTTCACTGAGTGACCAAAGACCTACCCATGTTTAACATTTTTGGAGTGGAGCGATCTTCACTTTTTTTCGGAAATAGGCTCATTTTACAACTCCCCCAGAGTTAAAAATCCATTCAGACGATTTTCTGATATTTAGAAGAATATCAGTAACCAGACCAGTTTCTGGTCTCATTGACTTCCATAGTATATATTTTTCCCTACTATGGAAGTCAATGAGACCAGAAACTCTCTGGTTACTGATATTCTTCTAGATATCAGAAAATCGTCTGAATGCATTTGGAAACGGTGAAACTCAACTGTTTAACTCTGGGGGAGTTGTAAAATGAGCCTATTTCCAAAAAAAAAAAAGTGGAGTATCCCTTTAAAAGTCACATGAATGCATAATATGGAAATGGCCCAAATCATAATTGAAAAGATCGGATGTATGTGGATTGTGCTCTTCACACGTCTGAATGTCTGAGTTGTATGTTTATTTTTTTAAAATATGTTTTTTTTTTTGAAGAATATGGAGATAAATTAAGAAAGATACTTAGCTAGACGGTGTCGTTATGACATCTACCAACTGGTCCATACCAAAACCTTGTCCCCTTGGTTCATATGTGTTTGTGTAAATAGGCGTGATTCTTTGGGTTGGCTTTCTGCAATGTTTGTATGAAGGAGTGTCATCCTGTATAATATATGTTATGTTTACATGCTGAGTCTGAGTCAAGGGTTATGTCCTGTCCTTTGTAAATCAAGCTTAACATGTGTTATCATGCACTGTCTCTCACGTGAACATCCATCATCTTCCTGTCTTCCACTCCCAGAAATCGTTATACCCTACATCATGCTGTCACCTCCAACCTCTTCATTCCGCCGATCAGGGTTTTCTTCTGCCTCACTATACTGGGATGAATGAGTAAACTCCACAAAAGTCAGACAGATGTGTGTCCTCCTAGTGGACCCAGAGAGTTTGACAGATGCTGCTAATTGTTGTTGGTGAACAGCTGGTGCTGCTCAACAGGGAGACTCTGTCAGCACCCTGCTGCTGTCATGTTCATTAGTAACAGAGAATGGACTGCTTTTGGCTTGGTTTTGGTGATGTGGAGGGATTTATGACAGACAGGCTGACTGCAATAGTGGCTTTGTCTTGGAAAGTTTTTTTTTTTTGTTGAGTATTCAAACTGGGGTCCATGGACCCATAAGGGGGGTGTTGGGAGTTCTGCAAACAAACAGAAAAAAAAAAAAAAAAAAAAAACGTTTGGTTTGCAAAATGTACATTTTTAGGGCTGTGAAGATTACCAACTCATTATATCAAGGCAAAAATTCTGATAATTAAATATGATGAAAGCAATATTTGTTAGCTGTCACTCTGTCTGTCTGTGTCTGACAGGTTCAGGAGTAGCTTGTGTTTGTGTTTCTCCTTGACTGCTGCATTTGAGCTTGCTAATATTAATTATTTGTTTATCCATTTTGAAATTTGTCTCACTCTATTGCCCTCTACAGGTTGTTGCTGGAACTGCTCGAGCTGTTGTTTGATAAGTTGAATGCAGTGGCCCAGGCTCACAGTGTGGTTCTCCGTCACCTACAGCAGATTGTCGTCTCTCCCAATGGAGCCCAGGAAGGGATCAAACTCTACGAGCAGGCGGATGTCTATGCCAAGATCCAAACAGTCCTACAGGTCAGTTTCAAGAGAGACATTAGAGCAGATCCAGGTAACTGGGCAAAATATTTGGAATCTGAAAGATTGCATTGAAAGATGTGCAATATGTTAAAATTGGGTTTTGCAAGAGACCATTCTGACCACCTATCATGGCCTTGCAACGTAAACAATTAAACTGACCTACTGCAAATATTCAGCATAGAATTCATAGCAACTCCTTTGAAACAAACAACCCAGTGCTGAGAAACCACATGCTTATTTAAAGCTGTCATTTAAAACAAAAAATACTGTTAACTTATATTGACTCGCTGTATATTTAATTACTAGTAAACAGAAGGGCTGTTTATAGTTATTAGATGTTTCATGTGTCACTTCTGTAAAACGGTACAGGTGGAGAAAGAACGTGTAGCTGAATTTTGTGAATAATTTACATGAACTCATCCCAAGTGCTGTGTTTAATTGGAAAATGTTTGTATTTTAGTGTGTATGTGTGTGCTTGTGTATTTGGCAGAAGAACGATGGGCAGGTGAGATTACCAGCTGTTCACATAAACTTTGAGAATCTCTCAAGAGGCCCAATATTTAGTGTCTGTTTGTGTGTTTTGAAAAGTACCCACTGGAAATCCTAGAAGTTTTTTATTTCGTATGATTTGAGTGTTTACATTTCTTTGCATTCATATTTCTTTGTTGGTTTTTCTGTGAAATTGAGTTAACTAAATGATAAAATAATTTTTGGAGCTAGAAGCTCTTACTAAAATTATAGCTAAGTCAACAACAAGGATACAATAAAATTGATTGCATGGGAGGGGGAAATGCTTCCCCAAACGTGTTGTTGTCGATTAGATCGAATA
The DNA here is from genome assembly GCF_016745375.1 of Pimephales promelas. The sequence goes on from NW_024121144.1 coordinate 7,932,693, forward strand.
TAGATCAAACTATATTTATATCTTTCTTGATTCAAGAGGCAGTTCATGGATTCACTAGGTTCACTAGATCAGTGCAACAATCACAACTTGCTTTTCTCTTAACAGTAACCGTAAATGGAGAATGATTCTTCTTTTGGGTTATGGAATATTGACTCGCATATATCTAGAATTATTGTGCTTAAGCAGTTTTGAAACCGTTTTAGGGACAGATGGTCAAACTAATGGAAAATTCCGATTCAAAGAGGTTGTAAAAACGAGACCTCATAATCTTTTCATGTTCATATTATTCCATCTCTCTCCATTCTCTCTCTGCCTTCTGTCTCATTGCATGTGCACTCTTTCAAAGCATTATTTTTCAGCTGCATGCTAGGGAGGATCCAGTCATGCAGTAGAGACAGGAATCAGGAGAACGAGGGAGGGAAAGAGGGATGGGAATGGTGGTGCATCTTGGGAATGAGTAAATGGGTTGGTCATCACTCCATCACACAGGGTGAAGAGTCAGACTGTGACCTTGTATATTCCTCCTGTATTTTTTATTCCTCCTTTCAAAGCAGTCTGCAGAGAGCAGTAAGGATAGAACAAGCGGGTGCTAACAAACTGTTGCTAAGGCCCGCTGAGCTCCTCACAGACCTTAAGTAACGAGGACCATATTTCTGAGGTGAATATGGAAGTCAAAATATGCATTTAACTGCCGTATGATGAGGGGCTCGACTGTGTGCATGTGCACTGCCTTTTTTTCGGCATTCATTAGCACGTGAACCTCACACCCTAGCTAGCAACAGATTCATTTGTTTATTTAGAGCCTTTGCTTCAACTTGTATGCTGCGTCTGTAAGCTTAACAGATGCCTTCAAAGGATGCATTCCAAGATCGGAAGGCATCAAGGCACGAACGAATCCACTGTTAGCTTCACATCCATCCATCCATCCATCCATCCTTTAAAAACAGTAATATCGTGAAATATTATGACCATTTAAAACAACTGTTTTATATTTAAGTTCCCCATATTAATATGAAGACATATTTAAGACATCATTTGAGACGGATGTATGGAAATTGTTTCATAGTTTTTGTCGTAAACAGGAAGAATGATTTACAGCGAAAAAATGGAATAATCGGGAAAGGCGTCAAAATCAAGGAAAGGCAAAAAAAACAAAAAAAAACAAACAAAGGCAACAGAATAGGGAAGAGTTCCTATACTGCAGAGTCATCTTGGCTTGCTTGCTGAAATAGATGATATAAACTTAAGTGTTCAGTGTGCTTCGTTGCCCAAGCAGGCTGCTTGCCAGGGGCTGCGGAGTCTCCCGTGGACACTGTGTGAGATAATGCCATCTCTTGATGAGAATCTTCATTAAGGTAGATGAGGATTTTCTAATCTTTTGTCTTGATCACATCACCAAATCTCATCTTATCTCTTCTTCCCTTCACCTGACTGCGACAGTGTTTTGTCAGTTTAGACTGGTCCATCATAAAAATACACAGCATCTTCTGAAGACATGCAGAAAAGTTATCTCGGATATTCTATGCATAGAGTGGTGCAGGTATGATGTCACTTTGTAAGCCAACCAGCAGTTAGCATCACACAGGTTCCCTAGTCATAAAACCCAATAGGATTTTACCATAGGCTTTTGGATTATCGCCAAAAACAATCTCTGTGATCAACACAAGTGTATGATACTTGCACGTTTTGTCCACCAAGATAATTATCACAGATGAACGCAACTTTTATGAATCTTGAAGCCCAAATGCAGCTGCCAGAAGTAAAAAGCTAAAGATAGGCTATGAACGAACTACACCATGGTCCCACGATTTCAACGTCACCATCACTAAGCTTCCGACAACTCTTATTTTCCTAGAAAGTTTGAGTTATAACAACGGACTGTGCTTATATTTTCGCCGTGGTGATGTTTAATCTCTTTGTAGCCGCATTTGTTAGCAACCGCCTTTTTCTGTCATTCCTTTTTATCATACGGGGACACTCTGGTGTCAGGTGCTAATTGCAGGAATGTTCTCAGGTGTGACTTCCGCAAACTACAGTCTCAGGTGAGAATAATAGTCCCGCCATCATACACTGATGGACCTGATGTTCTCTTGTTCTCTCTTAGGTGTAGATGAGACCCCTGTGCACCCTTGTCTTTCTAGCTAGCTTAATACAAAACTTTTTTTTTTTTTTTACCAAGTCTACTCTGTTCCTGTGGGAGACAGGAAATACGTTGACCTTTCCATTACACTGAAAACATAAAGGCCATGGACAGATGGCCTTGAGAGACATGTTATAATCTTTATTTCTTTCAGTTGCTGAATCTTTGAACTGTTGCTTGGCCATTCTTGAAGTCTGTGAGCGTTAGGATCCATATTGAACTTGTAAACCTGCTTCATAAAGGACCATGAAGAGTTTTTAGGAGTGTGTGGAGTAAATAGATATTGACTTTTTGAAGTGGCCATTGACTGAAATTTTTGCCACTGACAGACCAATCCAAGATTTTTCCTTGCACATAATTTAAATGCCATTGAACAAGTGACAAAACTGGCAGTAGTAATTATAAATATGTTTTAGAGGTTCTCAAGTGGTTTGGCCATAGGACCAACATTTTCCTATGGTCAAGCCAAATTTTGGGAATTTGAGCCAAGCAAATGTATTTTTTTTTAAATGGGTGACACAGACACAAGCATTTTACTTGTTGACATATACATGAATGAATTTCACTAATAGTGATGAATAAACATTATAAGGTAAGGCTATTAAATAACAGCCCTAAACTAGTTTTTGTTAATATAATAAAGTAAGGAAGTGAAAGTGAAAATAAAGCTGTATTTTCAGTTAAGGTTACAAACACACTGTTTTATTGTTGTGATAATGTTTTCTTAAATGTATTCTATCATCCCTGTGGATATTGGTATTTAATAGATATTAGATTTTTTTTTTTTATATGATATTGAGTTTTCTTTTGAAATTGCTGTTTTTTAGGCCTGATGGATCAATCCTAGATATATCTGAATTATTGATTCTTAATTATTGGTTTGATACAATATTATTGTTTAATATTGTTTTGATAATGTTTTTTTGCAGTAAACTTAATTATTGCCATGATTTGAGTCCCATCAGATATTGGTATTTATATTTAAGGATTTATGATTTTTGATATTGAAATGGCTGTTGACATACTTCTTTCTTTTTTTTTTTGGTCACTGACAGACCAGTCCTGGATCTTAATTGATATTGATAATTTGTATATTTAATATGGTCTAGGTTTTTTTTTTTTTTTACTTAATTCTCACAGAGGTCCAAGTCCCAGGCTCTAGAAACGGTATCCCATTGTTAAGAAGATAAAAATGATGGCACTAGTTGTAATCTCCTTCTTTGCGCTTTATTACTGTCCCTCCCCCTAAGCCTCATGGACTTGAGCCTAGGAATGATGGGTAAGAGGGTGAAGGGAACAAGAGCGTGAAAGGGGAAAAAAGAAAGGAAATTACAAACTTTCCACTTTGACAACTTGTTTAGATTTAGTGGGAGCCACACAGCCTCAGAGTAATTGGATTATACAGTGTTAGTGAGGCGTTTCATGCCCTGACAGTGATTAGTCTGGCAGCGGAGGGAGAGGCAAAGTGCCTCTGTTTCATGTCGATGAGATAGACAGACACATGGCTTCTAAGTGAGCTGTTGTGTACCAGCCTAAATGATCTATTGTAACTGGCCACGGCTTGCATATTGCTTGTGGATTTGAAAGACTTCCACCACAGGGTTAATGATCATAACAGTTCATTTCCATGTTTTAAAACCCAGCGTTCCCTCCCCCCCCAGGCTTTATGGTCGAGGCACGGTGGTTGTTTTGAAAAGCGCCACTCTTATGTTCATTAATTGCTACAGTAATTATGCATTCTTTTGTGATGTGCGTGTCTGTAATAGCAACGTCCGTAGTGGACCGTACTGAGTATCGCTGAGGGGAATGCTAATGACATCTCGTAACAAAATGCTGCTCCAAGCATTGACCTCTCTGTGATATGTAATATCTACATTGAACTAGAGTATGTCAGAAGTACTGGATTTAATACAGGATGAGGGATAGAAAATGCTCAGGGAGGCTTTTGAATCGATAGACGTCACAGTGCATCACTGATGAGGTCAGCTTGTGTTTTTAGAGAGAGGTTTTTGGCTCTCTGGGTGGAAAGGGGTTGTTTGCCCATGTCTTCATCTCAGCCAAATATGTTTTCCAGCCTGGAGGCTCACACTCATTCTATATATATATTTTTTGTTTATTGAATAAATATTATGATATTGACAATATATTGATTTTTTTAAGTGGCTGTTATTAATTAGTATGTTTAATATTGTTTTGGTAATGTTTTCTTAACATTAAACTTACAGTAAACTTAATAGCCATGTTCTGAGTCCCAGTATATATTAGTATTTATATTGAAGAGTTATTTGATTTGATTTTTTTTTATATTAATAATTTTGGAGATGGCTTTTGACTGTATTTTATTTTATTATTTAGTTTTTATTTTATTATATTTTCTTTTTTTACTCTGGGTTTTGTGACCTTTTCCATTTTTAATCCTCACTTCTTCATTATTTTGTATAACTAGCAATTTTATTGGATTCTTTCTTCAGGTTATTCGCTATGAATGATCTATATATATATATATATATTTATATTTCCACTTGAGCCTGGTACGGCACGGTTACAAAATGTTCTTGGCCCAGAATTTTCAGCACCGTTGGCACCTTGTAGCTTAATTTAAACTTCTAACTATTTATAAAAAATGCTAAAATTATATTTGCACTCAAAATATCTGTGATAAAACAGCTGAGATTCTGTTTGTAGACATTATTTATTGTGTGTGCTGGGAAAATCTGATGAAATAGCATGCCAGAATGTAGAGAGAAGAGATAAATTAATCAACAAGGAATTTGTTATCTCTAACTGAGGTGTGTATGTAGTACACCCATGTGTACTTATATTACTAGTAATGGTAATGTATCCATGGTGACAGAACCCCTGGTTCATTATGCCCCTCCTCCACAATAATAATAGTTTTATTGTCAGTTTTTAATTGCACCATTTAATTGCACAATTTGGTAGTTTTTGTGAGATTTTAAAAGTTATGAAGGTCACATGTTTTGGTGTCAGATGCCTTCTTGGAAACCATGGAACGAGAGGAAACAGCGTTTTCTTTGTAATCTCAAGAGGGGTAGACGAGAGGCGGGAAGCTTTGTTTATTTCCCTCGTTTCTTAAAGCACTCTGCAAACGTCTATCATCAGAGAGCAGGTGCTCACCTGCACATCCTTCAACACTGTTTTTCTTCTTTAATTAGCTTGATTTGTGGCTAATAGAGGGGATGAGAGCAGCTTTTCACTGTTCATTAAATTGAGAATGTGTCCTCAAAGACAAGGGGCTGGGTTTTAAGGTTCACTGAAGATTAACTCTTGCTTTTCCAGACAGTATATACACACTTTTCTAAACTTTGTGATGGCTCTCTGAGCCGTAAAGAAAGCTGAATTGTTTGTAACGGTAGTGGGTTATACTGACACACACGCATTCGTGCACTTTACAAACCCAGCCAGTGTGCTGCTCTGTGTTTATTATCTGGTGTGAAAAGCCATTTGCTGTTTCTCACAGGCTCTTGTTTCCCAAGCCCATTTTCAAGCTAGTCTTTTCTTGGAAGAGGCCATGAATATTGATTTTTTTTTTTTTTTTCCCCTTCCGCTAGTCTTTAAGGCTCCAATAAAGAAGAGGGCTTGTGAAATGAACGTTCGGAAATGGAAGGGTCCAGAGTGTGTCCATCACATAACTTCTCCTCAAAGTGGGGTGATTTTAATTTGTATTTGTCCTCGCTTTTTCTCAGAAAAAGGTCATCTGGAGGATGTTTACAGAGGAAAGTCAATGATAATCATTCATTTACTAGGAATTTCTAAAACTATTTCAGTTGTCAATCATCTTGACCCGTCATTAGTGTTTTCCCAAGGTCATTTGTGAGAAAAAGGTTTTAAATCAACACTGAAATGACCACGTATATTCTGGCTCTAAAAGTGCAATGTAAAACAGGTCTTTTGTTAGTATGCGTCCAGCCATGGGCGGCATAAATCATAAGTGGGACGCTCTTTGTATCTGTTTGACGTGGTGCTTTTAGACGTTACTGCTGTAGATCAGCAGTTTGTTCTGCATGTTTTATTGCCAGACTCATTCGAGAGTTCTTTGTGTTGCTGGCGAAGCCGCCTCTGTTGTTTCCACCTACTTGTTTGCTGTTTTAAAATGGACACAGCGCTGTTGCTGCCCACGCTTCATCCCTGTTGTTACGGAAAAAAACGAAGGCTGCTCTAATAAGCCGCATTATAATGGGGACGAAGACACTTCTGATGAGGCATGAGACGCTTTAGTGAAAGTGACCTTGCTGACATTGGTGGTGGTATAATGAGTTCTGTCTTCAAGTTTTCCTCCCTTCATCTTCTTGTGTTTATCTGTTCAATGTCGTGCAACAAATATTTTCATCTACTTGCAGTACCATAAACTATTAAAAAAAACTACATTGCTGCTGTTACTCTCGCACTGAAACATATTTAAAGGATATTACAAAAAATGAACAATATTGACTGTGATAACGAGAGCACAGGAACAAAACTATAATTACTTAACTATTAAAACAATATTTCTGTCTTTTAGACATGGTTATTTTTCTCTCGTCGTCTCTCGTTAGTTTTTATGCCAGTTCCTAATACAAATTTCTATTCTATGGCTCATTGAATGGCTAATAAAGCGTACAGCAAATAAAATAAGATCAATATGAGCGGGACTTAAAAATTAACTGCGTTGTACTGAAGGAATGGCCCGTTCATTTTTGTTATTAGCTTTGCTGGGATGAATCTGCTGAATGATCACTTTCTAATCTCTCTCTCTATCTTTGTCCTTTCCTGTGTTTACTGTTATCTTCGTGATATTTCTTATCCTCCGTTCATTCTCCGTGGTTAATTACCTTAAAAGTTTCATGTTCCCTTCTTTGAGGTCACTGAAGTGGGTCCAGGCTCCTTCATCAGGCAAACGCTGGCATTTAATTACGTTGGGGGTCTACACGCGAGACCCGCTCCATCACTGGATCAGATGGGCATTAGTAATTAATAATCTGACAGGAATATAACGGGCTGGCCGGATTGGACTTGTCTGTGGGTTGAGGAATGGCTGTTGATGAGGCTTCCCCTCCTCTCATAGGCCGTTCCCTTCTTGCCACTGTTTAATTATGCTATTATCAGTCAGATGTAGTTCCATCTGTCCTTTCCTAATTCCATCTCCACTTTGGACTGTTTTGCAGCTGGGATTTCGAAATAGACCAAGCAAATTGCTTCACTAAATTATGGAGCCATTGGAAATCGGCTTGCTAATTTGTGGAAAAGTTTACTTGAACTTCTTTTTCAGTACTCTTGCAGCTGTTTGAACCTCTCCTAATGGTTATGGATCGTGTTGAATGGGATATTCATGAACTCGGATGTGCAGTTTTAATCAGAGTTAATGGGGATTTGCTGGCGGACATGGGTAAGCGTTTGAAGTCACACAGACAGACTGGAAAGATGTGGGCCTGAGACAAACCTAGAAACATTCATTCAGACTGATCCAGTTAAGTCATTCTAGATTTAGGATATGCATAACTTAACTACATATTTTATTGTAGTAATGTATTTAAGGACTGTATAAGTTAATGTTAAAACTGGTTTGAACATGTAAGGCCTGCACAATCGGTCCAACGACAGTTTCTGATAAGCGGGTTTTGCTCCGTGTGGCAGTCATTTGATTTCAATTAAACTTTGATCTGACTCCATTTTATCACGATCTCCAATTTAGGTTGGAATGCCAGTTTGTTATTGGTCATTTATATATTGGTTTAGCAATACATTTGATTGTTCTATTTAACTCTTTACTCCTATTAATCCTTCATTCAGGTGCCAAAGTCGCACAGGGTCCTCGCACCGGCCGTTAATATTATGCAGTTTTGGGTCATTAAACAGAGGTAATTGGCTAATACCTTAGGTAGTCACATTCACGCTTACTCAATCTTAGATATTTTGTGTAGCCCCCTTGGTTACTTGAATTAAAGTAATGTTTGCTTTAAACAGAGGTCATAACCACTACTACAGAAATTCCCAATCAAAATGACTTCTCTGATAGTAGCTTTGGTTTGGTCATGCCATGGTTACCCACGTACACTTGACTAAAGTAACATTATATTAAACAGGGGTAAGACTCGCCCTATTTAGGTTGATCGATCAGCAGTTTGCTGTCCTACATGGAAATTCCCTTTTTGTCTTTACATCCCAAGGGCACTTGAATTAGTGCCAAATATTAGCCGCTGCAATAACGGCTGCAGTGTACTTGGCGTGTGGTCTCCCTAGTGGACCAGCACGACAACCGCCTGGATTGAGCTGAGTAGGGGACATCTCTAAGGTCTTCAAGTGGGCACCTTCCGTGTTTCGTCGACGTCCCTTCAGCTGTTACTTATTCCCGATGCAGTACCTTATTGCTTACATAAAAATGTCTTACCAACACCAAACTTTTGAACCGTACTGTACTGTAAAAAGTATCTTATTAGTCTAATAGTGGGCAGAAATGATATGGAGATATACAGATGAATACATTTTTAAATGATGATAATATATTCAATGACATTTTATGTAGGCTACATCATGCTTTTACTCACAGTATAAATGCGCATGAAAATATACAGCTGGCTTTTCACAAATGAACCATCTCATTTGGGTGTCTTTTGGTCTGTTTGTTTGTGTTTACAAAACACAGGGTTGTCAGCACGTGCATTAATAAAAAACTGTATCATAAGTGCATGTATTAAAACTAGAGCCAGACCGATTTATCGGCAGGCCGATATTATGCATTTTCTTAACTTTCGGTATCGGCAGTTATAATGGCCGATAAATGTATATTTCAAAAGTAATATAAAAACGTACGAAACACGGTTGAACCATGTCATGTGTGTTGGAGTTGTATAGTTTGTCCACCAGAGGGCACTTTACACAGTCCCTGTTGGCAACACTCGTTGAGTTGGTCACGAGACATACATTGCTTGAATAACAATTAAAAGAACATCCCAATCAGTTCTCTTAACTCAAATAAGCATGATAAAATTTATGACCATCATGTCCAGTTTTGCTGCTGTTAAATAAGCCGAGAGTGAAGCGGAATCAGCTAGTAATAGTAAGTGTAGTTGACTGACTGTCCTTTTAACTTTTGACAATGTGACTGAAGTATTTCTTTAATAGCGCGTGACAGTTATGGCAATGAGACGTAACATCTCTCCTTGGCCTGTTATATTGAAATTGTATGCTTTATAAATTGTAAAACATAATTTTTATTTTAAAAAAATACAATTCATTTGCATTATGACGTTATATTGCTAAATTATGGCTCATCATAGACTAGCTAACCACAAAGCTAGCTAATGCCACTATCATCAGTCTGTTCTGTTGTGCCAATAAAAGATACAAGTTTCTTTTAAAAATGTTTTATCATATTAGTTTAGTTAAAACTCATAAATAACTACAAATAACTAATTTTAGGGAAATCTGTTTAATTTTTTGTTGTGCAAAACAAAAAATATCGACCGATATATCGGAATATCGGATTTTAAAACCAACAAATATTTGTATCGGTGTCGGCCTTCAAAATTCGGTCGGGCTCTAATTGGAACAGCTGCTTAAAGTGTCAAAAAGTCTAAATGAATTAAGTTGTTTACTGTAATGTATGACTGATTAAACATTTGAATATTGCATGTCACTCAACAATCTGCTATTATGCTCTCTCAGGTGCTTCTAATGGACTACCTGGATGTCAAAAACACCCGTAGCGCTGCAGAGCCTTCTGCCCAGCTGTCCTACGCCAGCACCGGCGGAGACTTCGGAGCATTCTTCTCCAAGAAGAAACCTCAACGACCCAAACAGTCTCTATTCAAGTAAGTTTGTTCGTGTGTTGATTCAGGAATTGAATTGGAATTGAAAGGTTTTAAGCAGACAAGGACCGCACGAAAAATCCAGGTCAAGTGCCTCATGGGAGACCATTTTCTCCTTGCGCTTACGTTTACAATCCATCAGATGCATCAGTTTTCAGGTTAGCTTAAACCAAAAACCCTTGACCTGCTTTAATAAATGATCTTTGACAACTCCTTTTGCAGGTTTGAGTCGTCTTCCCACGCCATTAGCATGAGCGCGTACCTGCGAGAGCAGCGGAGGGAACTCTACAGCAAAAGCGGGGAGCTGCAAGGTAAGCCATGGGACCGGGGGGAGCCTGAATGAAGGGGCCGGAGAATGAGGCATGGGGGACGGCAGGTGCACTGTGAATAGGATGGAAGGAGTGAATAGAGCGATGATGAAGAGGAGGCCCTGAAGTCATCAGGGTGAAGAGTCGCTTAGCTATGTATCATCCACCTGTTAGAGCTTCTTTTGTCCAGCGTCTCTGTGCTGCAGACACATACACACACTTCCCGCTGGAGTGAGACAGACATGCCAGAGAGCATCTCTTTCTCTCCCCTCCTCTCTCACTCTTGAAAATGACCTTGCAGTTTCAATCTGCGGTGCTTGACAGTTGTATGTCCCTTCTTGTTTTTCTTTTTACTTTTTTTTCCTCAAGCAATTCCTGTGAGACGCACACTCTGTGAAATGATCGAGAGGGAGCACAAGGTGTTAAGACAAAAAAAGTGAAGGACACATAGAGGGAGAGAGGTGAGAGGCAGATGCTTCTCACACCATTCAGAAGTACAGACAGGTTGTTTTCTCGACAAAAAGTTCAATACACCTTCTGTACAACCCTCATGTTTAAAACAAGGGAAATAAAGCATAGGACATACTCCCCAGCTGTTTATTTGGAGTTTTATAATTTTTCTGGGGATTTTTTTTCTTATTTGTAGATTCAATTTTTTATTTTACAGTTTTATTACATTTCTGTGTAATTATTTATTCACATTTAAAAAAAAAAAATTTGCAGTTTAATTATTTTACTGTTTAATTGTTTGATTTAATTATTATTTTGCAGTTTATTATTTATTATGCAGTTTATTTCAAATATATTTATTAGGGCTGTCAAAATTAAAGCCATTAACTTCTTTTTCTCATTTTAACACGTTAAAAATGTTTAATGCAATTAATGCAGCATCCGTTTTTGTTTTTTTTGTTTTTTTGGAATCCTCTGGGCTGCGCTTCAGTATATGATTACTCTATCCTTTATTCAAGAGTGATAAGACACAGCAAAGAGACACTAATTTTGTGTGTGTGTGAGAATTTGTTCCCCGTCTCCATAGTTCATAACATAAAGGTTTGAAACAATCAGGGTGCGTTATTATAGTGACATTATTTTTTTATTTTTGTGTGAACTATCCCTTTAAAGATGTTCGTTTGGAATTCAAAATTCTTGACGTGTGGCAAGTTCACGAAGCGCACCAATTTAATTTTTTTCCTCTGCCCCACAGCTCTTCAGGTAGAATTTCAATTGATATCCAATGAGAGTCGACCCGTCAGGTGCAAAAAGAGCAAGGTGGATGTGGAGATTAATGAGATAAGGAAGTAAATGGGCTTCTAAGACTCTTATGGTGTTCTTTCAAATGCTTCACGAGTGAAAGAAGGAGAACATTTGATTGCTAGAGCACCTCACACCACCAAATAGGAGATGAAATTTCCACTGTTCATTTGTGCCATCACAATACGGTCGCTGTGTCTGTCGCCTGAAAGGATGAGAGAAGATTGAAGGAATGAAATAATTTAACAGTCAGACGGAATAAGTCAACTCGGTAGAAGGAGGGAGGGAGAAGAGAGTTGAAAGTCTTTGTTTCATTGCGTGGGCAGAGGGGCCATTCATGGATTTCTTAGGGAATAAATTAGAAAAATGACAATATGTATTGAAGCCGACACAGGAATGTTTCTTAATTTGATTTAGTTTTCAGTCGCACAGACATTCAAGACTGAAGCATTGTGATGAGTAGATCGTCTAATCTATCTGAATGGTTGGAAAGAAAATCCTCCATAAATAAGCAGATCCTGCAGTTAGTATAATGCCTTCTCAGAACAACCTTCACGGTCACATATACAAAGGTTTAATACCATTGGTAGGTCACATATACACATTGACATTTAGTAGAATATATTTTTTGTTGTTGACACAATTCAGTCACAGTGCAGTGCAATTTTCACTAGTAGGGTTGCAAGTACACAAATTGATCGATTGAGTATGCTAAGCTTTGTACCGTTTTCTAGTGATATGAAATGATCAAATTTCAACATCTGCTGTAAATAAAATAGCACTTCACCAGTCTTGGAGAAAACAGCTTTGTCAGAGGTGCGTGAGACTGCAATTATGTGTGTGTGCAATGTCATGTGGAAAGTCTCTAAGTGAACGTTTGTGTGTTTGTAGCACTCATTATAAGACTGCATTCAGAGCCTCTGTAGCTTAATTGCAGCTTTCTCTCCACCAGCACGACTCCTACAGATCAATTAATCCTCAACTTCTTTCTAAAGAGTTCATTACTGCTTCAGTGCTCTCTTCTTTCTTTCTGTCCGGGTTTTGCATATTTTTCCGACAGGTATAGTGGAGAATGAAAGGAAAAGTAGGGGGAAATGAGGATTGGAGCATGTTTCAGGCAAAATTCAAACTTGCAGAACTCATATGTTCAGAACTCTTTCTCCCTTTGCTTTAATTTTTTTAGGAGGGTTTTGCATATGTATATATTTTTTAGACTGCTATACTAGTGAATGAGTGGAATATTATAGGTAAAATTGGATTGATGCATATCACAGGCTGAAATTGAACTTGCAGCACTCAAATACTGTATACACCAAGGCTCAGATGACCTCTTTCTCTCTTTGCGGATTTGTGATTTTCTTATTTTTTTTTTAGGTGATCTAGGTTAAAAGTATATGAAATATATAGTATATTTATATGAAAGAATAGAAAAAAGTGAGCATGAATGGGATTTGAGCATGTTTCAGGCTGAACTCGTATCAGTATGTGCACCAAGGCTAATATAAAATGTTTCTTCTTTCTCCTTTATGCTTTTCCATAATATTTTAGGTGGGTATCATTAAGAATGAGAGAAAAATGAAAAGAAAATTAATTAGAAGGTGATTGGAGCATGTTGCAGACTGAACTTGCATTTCTTGCAAATTCACTTCTGTCTTTCCCCACTCTTTTAATTGCTTTTTCATAATTTTTAGCCAGATATAGTGGAGAATGGGGAGAATTGGAACATGTTGCAGGCTGAACTCAAACTATCAGCACTTATATGTGCAGCACTAAACTTTTTCTCCCCAAACTCTCTACATTTTTGGCGCTTTTACCTTTTTTTTTGTATAGTGAGACTGAGAGAAAATGTTAGAGAATGTGATTGGAGGCTTCTCTAGACTCATTTATTGAGTGTTTCTGTCAGTTTTAGACAGGTGTAGGGGCGAATGAGCAGAAAATTGCGGGAAAAGTGAGCTGGAACGGGATTGGAACATGTTGGGAGTTTTAACTCGAAATTTCATTTCTTGTATGTGCACCAAGGCTCATACAAACTCTTTCTCCCCCTCCACTCTTTCAATTTCCCATGCTTTGCTTGATTTTTGGGTATATTGGAGAATGAGTGGATACTTCCAGGGAACGGGATAGAAAAATGGGAGCAGCTCATGTTGCAAGCTGAACTCAAACTTGCATTTCTCATATGAGCACCAAGTCTCAGTAAAAGTAAATGGACACTTCAACCACACCTGAGAATCTGTGATTTACAATAGTAGATATTGTTTTCTGTTTTATATATGACGGATCCAGGAGGAATAATACTGTATGTGTCATCTACTCATATGTCTGTCTTTTGGCCTTTTCATCACATGTTGCTTCAATCCCACAAACCTGCAAACCATACAAAGCTGATACAGAAAAGCTCATTGCGTGTTGGGCAGGGATTATCACAACGCAAGCAGATTCGTCTTTTTCTGTGAAAACACGTATACAAATTGAGTTTTCTCCTCTAGGCTTACAGCGAGAGGATAAAGGTCTTGTTTATGCATGAGTCTGGTGTTCCCCAGAGAGAGAAAGAGAGTGAGAGAGGTGGATCATGCTGAGTGGCGGGGCTGTGGGTGGAGGAAAGTTGTTGTCTGTCGCTCTGATTTGTGAAGCACTATAGGGGTAGGAGAGGTGCAAATGGAAAAATCCCTCACCAGTGGAGTGAGGAGGTGTATATATGGGCGTGTGTGTGAAAGTGTGTGTGCGACTATATAAGCTCTGTCAGATTTCTCTACACTAACAATAGTTGTTGTGTTTGTGGACTCTCTTTTTAGTAGTGTTTCCATCAAAAACTCTAGCCTTACTGGCACTTCCAGATAACTCGCTCTCCATAACAAAAGAGATGTTTCTATGAGACCTTTCAAACTTTTCAAAGTCAGAGTGCTGATTTAGGTTTCACACATCCTAACAGAGACTAAATTCTGGGTCAGCACAGGTGTTTCATATATATCTGTGCACCTTTACAGAAACATTTTCTGAATTGTTCATTTATATATCAAAGGTTTCATTTTTAATTGAGTCTTAACTGAGTTCAAGAGTAACAAGATTCTTTATCATCAAACCCATCAATAGTTGACTTGAGTTGACTTTACAGTTCTGATATGTTGTTTTTAAACTAGAACCTGAAATGACATTGAACTTTATTGCATAAATATTGGATTTGGCCACATATAAAGCAAGGGAAAGTGACGAATGTCTTTTTTTCTTTCATACACAAACATGATTTGATTGATATTTTTCCTATCTTTTTCTCTTCCTTTCCTTGTAACTACTTTTTAATTTTTTTTAGCTACATTTACACTTCACATTATTGATACAAAGATGCATTTTAGTTTATTTTATAAAAAAAAAATTAAAATAAAATGTTAATTGCTCTACTACACTGTTAAAAAAATCTTTTCATGATTAGCAATCACAACAATATTTCTTTTGTCAAATCAACTTAAATAATTTTATTTAGTTCACATAACAAATTATTTTGAGTTTCTGATGATTAAATCATTCTCCTTCATTGTATTAACTCACTTTTTCCATTTCAATGAACTTAAAATTTTAAGGCAACCAGGTTACTTACTTTTTTTTAAGTTAAACCAACAATATATATATATATTTTTTTTTTTTACAGTGTAGTTATTAAAGCTCATGTGCCAATGGTGGCACTTGTGTGTATTTACTAACCCGGCCTAGATGATTGTAAATGATGATTTCAGACCAAATGTAGCCTGTCTGTCAAGTTGCAATGATGGAAAATCCTAAAATAAAAGCAAAATTGGATATGAGTGTTTAGTAGGTCAAATGATTTATAAGTAACAGAATTAAAAAAAAATAATAATAATCTGTGAGAGTTTTTGTTGTGTACTTTTTTTGTTGTTTTTCATGCATCATCATCTAATCCATGCCAGATATCGGTGGTCTTGACCTTTCTGTTTCTTTCTCTCGTTCTTGCTCGCTTGCTTTTTCATTCATGCTCGTTCCTTTCCTTTTGACCTTTTATTTTTGTAGATGTTGATTAGCCCCATATCCTCTGTATTCAGCATTGGCATTTCTTAGCATCTCTAAAAGCACCAAAGACAGTATGCAATCAGGCTGGAGAGAAAGAAAGGATGAGAGAGAAAGACAGACGCTACAGGGGGCATTGTTAGGTGTGATTGTTGAAGAGGGGCTTCACTGTTTGACAGACAATCAAAGCATGTTTGATGGACAGCGACGAGAGGAATAGAAAGGACACAAAAAGGTCAGAAGTTTGTTTTTGGGATTTGAACCCAGATGAAACACACCTGAAAATACTTCAAGAGACAATGAGACTGATTGTTTTGATGGTGAATTTAGTCATGATTAAAGGGATACTCCATTTTTTTTTGGAAATAGGCTCATTTTACAACTCCCCCAGAGTTGAACAGTTGGGTTTTACCGTTTTTGAATCCATTCAGCCGATTTTCTGATATTTAGAAGAATATCAGTAACCAGACAGTTATTGGTCTCATTGACTTCCATATTTTTCTTCCTACTATGGAAGTCAATGAGACTGTCTGGTTGCTGATATTCTTCTAAATATCAGAAAATCGGCTAAATACATTGAAAAACGGTAAAACTCAACTGTTTAACTCTGGGGGAGTGGTCAAATGAGCCTATTTCCAAAAAAAGTGGAGTTTCCCTTTAAAGGGATATTTTAGCCTGGATGCCAGCCAAACTTAGTCCCACCAACAACATTTGAGGTCTGGAAGTTCGGTCTGGACTTGATCTGTTGTGGAGCAACTATGCTCGAACCAGAGCTGTTCGGACCAATCAAATTGTCAGGGTGGGCTTTGTACGATGATGGACAGATGATCAACAGTAATGTAATCATCCACATCACCAAAGAGCGCTTGGGTTGAATTCATTTACAACAAAGATGGCTGCCGCTGGAGAATCGAGATGTGTAGATTCCACCGTTGCATCTATTATAGAAGATATCGACAGAGGATTCATTTTAAAAGAGGAACAGAGAGCCCCGATCAAGGTTGGCTCTGATTGGTTGTAGGTCTATCCAATTGAGTGCAGAGGCATTTTCTTTCCTGGTTCGGTTGAAACATGCCCCTTAATCACAGCCCAATGGAGTATGACTTCATCAAGCTAGGGATATTGCAGTCAATTGACCGTTTTACTGTCTTTTCTTTCATGCAACTCAAAAAGAGAGGTTTTAAAGAGTGGACGTGTATCTTTTCCACACAATGAAAGTGGATTGGGGACTGGAACCGTCAAGAAAAAGAGCACCTTAAAGAATAAAAAAAACTTGTTCATATAATAACTTGTAAGCTATATTCCAACTGCCGTTTAGCTATTTAATAGCTTTGTGTGAAGACTTTTAAGTTATTATTCACTGATCATTTTTGGTCAGATTTCACTTTCATTATATAGAAAAGAGAAGCTTGGACATTCTGCTATTAACACATTTTGTGTTGCATAGAAGAAAGAAAGACAATCAGGATTAAAAATGAGGGTGCGTGAATGATGTCATAAATTGATTTATTTATTTTTCTGAGCTATACCTTTAAGAAAAGTCTCAGAACATTACAAGTGTGTTTGTGTGTGTGTTTGCTTGCTGAGCTTGATGATCTGTGTACTAAATGAGGCCTGATGGAGCCCAGAGACAGAGAAAAGATATGGCACTCCAGACGCCACATGAGAGCGAAGCACTTTAAATGGCTCTTTAAGCGAGATGCCGTGTGTTTGTGCCCATGTGTGCTAGAAAATTGATAAAATATCCTCTATTGCGTGTATGTTTCTGCGGCTTCAACCTTGATTTCTTAAACACCTGATTTAACTTAATAAATAGATAACCAATAGATCTGGCTGGAGACTTTATAGCCACAGATGTTGACAGATCACATCTAATTCCTGCATCTGAGGAAGAGAGTCGTCGGGAACAAGCGAAAGAGAAATGAGCAATTAAATTACTCCTTTATGCTGTTGTGGCTTTCCTTTTGTTTTTTCATTATATTTGCTCCCTTGGCTCCTCATCCAGCATATCAAATTGAATCTATACAAATAAGAGCGGCCCACCAGCTGTGGCGCGTCAACAAAACGCTGCAATACACACTTCATGCCAATCAGTCGCAGTGCTAGCGTGTGTGCTAGAGTGCTGTTTGAGCCATTAGGACATCCTCAACTTTTCTTGTTCTGTTGAAAGGCATCTTTTTATTTTGTTTACTAATTTGTCATGTTATCCTCCCTGTCTTACTCTCTCACCTTTACCTCTTTATCAATCCATCCGTCCTCACCTTTTTTTGTGAATTTAGACTTTTTAATAATTGATATTGCCTTAAAGATGTTAATATATCAAGGATATAAATATGTAAGTTATAAGATGCATATATCGCAGTGTGGATCTTACTGGGGTCATATTGTACAATCTGCCAGGCAGAACTTGTAATGGACAGAAAAAAAACACCCATTTTTAAATGCATGGCCAGTTTCGTATGCTTGTGTTGGCTTTGAGTTACAGATCATAAAGTCAAATACTGAAATTCACTCACCCAAGTTCCGTCACAGAGCGTAGCAGCAGTCAGCTGGCATGCGGTCGGGGCGGATGCTTCATGTTCAATCTGTTTCCCAGTAATTTTATAGCAGAAGCTGATTAGGGTTGAAACAGCATTACGGGCCGTGATTGTGTTGTTTTTTTCTTAGGGGGGGGGGGCCGACTGTGATGAGTGGAGTCCTGAGGTGGATCTCATCATGGACACATTATTGAATTACTGCAGTGGTGAGATGAGATTGGCCCGTGATTGGCTGAAATGGACTTGGAGGGTAATAACATATCAGTGGTGCTGTGGGTATTGACTTGGAGACGGTCTCTTGCTGTTTCTTTCCTCCTTCGTGAAGTGGAACCGAGAGGAAATGGTAAATAGTAAAAAAAAAAAAAAGGTTAATATTTGGTTGGTTAGGAAAAAACGCTATGTTTGAAGGATTTGATGTTGAACGGTGCCTAACATGGTAAACAGCTCAAACTTTTTATTTGCATTTCTGAAGTTCTCTGGTTTGTCGTACAGTTAGATTGTTGTAGCTGTTATCAGACGTAGGGCAGACACATAATTACAGACTTTGTCTGAGGGAGCGTGTGTGTCTGTGTTTCACAACCTGTGCTAATTTTAATCAACGAGACCATCATCACCGTGGCTGTCACAGGCTTGTTTACCTTTCATTTGGGATTGGCGTGATTGAAGGAGGAGCGGTGGGGAGGGGGTCATGAGGGGAGGACGAGAGCGAAACAGGTGAAAGAGAGGACAGAGAACAAGGGTGATGATGATGATGATGATGATGTCTGGATGAGTGGAACAGCCTTTTAAACACAATCACAATCACTGGCTCTCTGATGAGACCCATCTCAAATCGTATGTTCCTGTTCTCCAATCACAATGAGACTCAACAGAGGTGGCCTATGGAGAAAGAAATGAAGAGATAGATAGACAACAATGCCAGAAATGGCTAAACCCAGGGTTAATATAATCCTGGGTTATCTGTTGCATGTTTCAAGGTTAATTAATTGTCTTTTGTATGACCTGCTTTAATAATTGCTTGTCCATCATGTAAATCTGCTGTGGTTGTCTTTGAGGACAATATAAAAGTACAGTACTGTTCAAAAGTTTGTGGTCAGTAAGATTTGTTTATTTAAAAGTAAATAATACTTTTATTCACCGAGGGCGCATTGAATTGATCACAATTGACGTGACCTCAAAACTTTTATAATGTTACAAAAGAGTTATATTTCAAATAAATGTTAATTTTTTAAATGTTCTATTCATCAATGAATCCTGTAAAAAAAAGTATCAGTTTCAACATTGGCAATAATAAGAAATGTTTCTTGAGCACCAAATCAGCAAATTAGATGATTTATGAATGATCATTTGACACTGAAGACAGGAGTTTTAAAATATGTATAAAAATAGATTTTTTAACAATATTTAAAATGCTTTCATCAAATACACTTCTTTCTGACCTCAAACCTTTTGAAACACTAGATAGTATCTATTCATCAGTCCAGTTGACTTTTTATTTTACCTCTACAAAACTGAAACTATACAAAGAATGAGTGTTTATTTAATTAGTATAATTAATGAGTTATTGGTCATCTATTGCTAAACAATTTGCTGTTACATTCTAGCATGACATCAGCCTATACTATAGGTACTAGGTCAAATATGTTAACAGTGCAGTGCGAAAGCCTTAAATGGACACAGACACAAAGGAAAAGTGAACCCTGTTCTTCTTTTTTACTTTATCTTTCGGACATTCACATCCAAATACCAGATGAGGGGAAAAAAAAAAAAAAAAAAAAAAAAAAAAAAAACTGGGCCAGGCTTTTTTTTTCGACAGAGAGACGGACAGGCAGAATAAGAGGGTATGTGCTACTATGGGCATGAGTATCGGATTGGAAGTGGAGAGGTTGACTTTATTTTCTTTTTTGTAATGGAGTGAAATGAAGCAGTAGTGATGGCTCAGTAATCAGGGCTGTTAGACAAACACTAGACACACCATTATTTTTAGGGAGGAGCAGATCGTGGTCACTCTAATCAACAACTTGACTTTGCTTCCATCACTACCTGGCGTTTTTGACCTTGGGAGACACATGTGTTGACACAAGTTGTTTCCAGTGAATGAATTTATAGTGAATATACCATTATAGTGAGTAGTGGTAAATGCAAGATTGTGACTGAATATTCAGGTGAGGCTAAAAATTGTGTGATTTGCGTATGATTTAAACTGAATTCCTACTCTTGTGCCACTAGACAACAGCTAGTTGAACAGGTTGAAAAAAAAAAAAAAAAACAGGTTGTTTTGCTCTAAGTGCAAAAATTTAGAGCTGTCTGTCAACCTGGCCTTATTAAAAATACATGTAATAAAGCATCATATCCGAAGCAAGGGGAATTGCCCATCATGCCACAATTAATAATTTATCCAACTCTGTTTCCACAATTATACAGTATATTCATTAATTAATTTGTTTAATTGTCATGCGTGCATTGTCAACATACTGAGCCAGTGGTCTCGGCTCTCTCCTTGACGGAAATATTGGAAAATTGTCCCCTTAAAATTAGTTTTAATAATAGAGGAGTCTCATCAGAAGCCAATCAGACATGAAGACATGGAAGAGGAATTATAACCAGGCCAACTGGGAAGTCATGAATTATTGAAAATTGGCCTGTTCTTTTTTCAAGATGGAGGTTTCTGCCTGACAGCACTGATTGGCCACACATGCACACACCTGTCGATCTTCATTCCGATTTGTTAGGAGAAACCTGGCAGCTGGTATGGGTTTGTGCTGTGTAGACTGTCTGTCTGTGGCAACTCAACTGATAACCAACCCGTGAAGACCAAGTCAGAGCACTGTACGAACAGAGAATGGGCTGTGCCTTGTGTTTACGTGTGTTTTCAAGTATGCGTTTATGTTTGGGGAAGGCCTTGCCCCATTAAAAAAGTATTTGTACACTTTAGCCACACTTAAAACTGTGTACATGTATGGATTCGATAACAAAATATCAAATCAAGTATAATTTTAAAGGAAGAATGCACATAGATTTATTTTTTTTTATTATTACTTTTATGGCAACAGCTATACATTCACAATAGATAGAATGTTAAAAATGGTACTGATTGACTAAATTGATTGTCAGACGGAATGAACTTAATTCTGAATGATTAATGGAGATTGATTACAGACAGTAAGTACCTGCAGAGGCTAACAAGACCATGCTAACATTCCAAACCTCGAACCTTGAGATTTGACTACACACATCCACACAAAATGACTTTGGGTCCAATAAGTAATTGCAAAACTAGAAGATACTTCTAAGGAACTGAATTCGAACATGATTTGTTTGTAAATGCCACTTGCGGTCATATTTTGCTTCAAATGCAGTGACATTAATACATGTTTTTAGTGTGACTTCAGTGTCCAGATACTTTGGGCCCACACTACTTTATATTTGTCTTTGAATGAGAGTTTGAGTGTTATTTCTGTGCTGCACATGTTAACTGGTCTGCCACACACACACACACACAGACCAGCTGTATCAGAGTTGACTGTATGGGTTATACAAACAATGCTCCAATATTGACACTCATAGTAAATGAGTGATCTCCGATCTGTTGTCAATGTTTCTGCTGACACACACACACACTGGATCAGAGTTGACTGTTACACAAACAGTTCCCAATATTGACACTCATTGTGATCACCGATCTGTTGTTAATGTTTCTGCACACACACACACACACACACACTCCACAGCAGACTTTTTGGCCTGATTGCATGCCCTCACAAATTGACATGCATTTGTTTCTTTTGCATACACACATGCACGGATGGATCCACTGGTGTTAGTGAAGGCACTACACGTTTCTCTGCTGTAGATCCGGGCAGGGACAGAGTCTCAGAACAGACCATTTCTAATCAAACCCACGAAAGTGTAGCTAATGCAATTTCACTAAGTCACTGGCTGGCTTGATTACATGGGGGCAGACTTGAGTGGGAGGTGTGCGTGTATGCGCAGTCACACATTTTTCACTCATCAGACTGACTTGCACAATACGTGCACTTTCTTGTAAGTCGCTTTGGTAAGAGAGTGCCTGCCAATAATAGAAATGTAAATTCGTTATAAAGGTCTACATCTACAGGGGCCACCGGGCCAGGCTATAACACCTCCCGTATAATATTATGCACACACAGATTATTAAAGGAAACACTCTTCAGCATAATAATGAACCACCAACAGATGTGGAGGGACATTATAATAAATTAGACCAGCTAACTCGTATTTATTCACATTTGTTTATTTTTTGAATGTTGAAATAACTTGTTAAACTGTTGCTTATAAATGATATATTTAACACAGCAGATGTTGGACAGTTGCTTTTTCCAGTAAAGTCTGTCGTGCTGACAACATTTTAATGGACCTTCATTAATATGTGCTAGAATCTGAATAATGATTTGAGTCAAGCCAGGCTGGCGTGGGATGACATTTTCTTCTCTGTCTGTGCCATTAAATGTAACCGCACAATCTGGCTGCATAACACTTTGACCTGCTGGCTAGCGCATCTTTCATTTATGTGTTTTTAATTAGTGATCAACTGTTTTGGTTTTTTTAATGGCTCAAACTGATATAGAGAGCAAAGTGGTATATGATACAATTTAATGATAGCAAATGAAAGCCGCTCAGAATCGTATAAATTTAATGAGCACTGAAATTCCATTAAAGCGGAAACTAGTACAGGTTAACAATAAGGATTTTTTTTAAAAAAAATGTCTCAGTCTTTTATCAACAATTTTATTTATTTTTTCATATCATTTTCTTATTATAAGGTTATTATATTAAGGTCTGCACTCTAAAAAAGTTTTATTCTTCACAGGAGATATTGACAAACGTTCGTCAGTGTATGATTTTTATTTGAAATAATATCTGGAAAATTTTGTCTGGTGGAAAACTTTACAAATAATTTATTCATAATTTAAAACCGATTCTTTCTGATGCTGCAAGTCATCCTTCACTTTTTTTTTTTTTTTTTGACAAAACCTGTCACTATTTTCAGTTGTTGTTTACCTATTTCCTCCCTTAAATAGTATTTATTTTATCATACAACTCTCCTTTGTACCAGTTGTCGCTTGTTTAGGTCAGAGTCGGAGTGTGTGTTGTCAGCTGTGTTTTCTTGTTTTGAAGTTGTAATTGAGTCTTAATTGAATTATCAGTAGAGAGATTGGATTGATAAAGAGAAAAAGAGAAACAGGAAACTAAAGGAAGATGAGCTCCCTTTCCAGAGCAGCAACTTAAGAGCCAGCCAGAGCTCCAACCAGAAAGCTTTTAGAGAGGATAAAGAATCCTCTTGTCTTTTTTTAATGAGAAAAAGTGGTGGAAATGAAATAAGGGAGCGAGAGAGCTTTTCATCAGAACGTGCTCCATGAAGAATGTCAGGAAGGTGGAAATGACAGGAACAGCAGCGGGAGGTGCGTGTGAATGCCGGACAGGTGCACTGCAGGGTTTTTAGTGCAGTAAAAGGTGAACACGTTCTTCATTTGAAGCACGTCTTGCCTCTCAAAACAATGAACAAAGGATAACTCCGATTCCAGACGTGCGATTAAACCCGTACCAGTGGGTCTGAGATTACGACGTTGGACACGAATCATGCAAGCGCGCTCTTTTGCTTCACTTGTAATTCCATGGCAATCAAAACCCATCACACAACGTGATATATGTGTGTCACATAAATCTTCCAGCGTTAATTTGTGTTCCTGGACTCATTTCCCATCCCCTGGGCAAGAAATCTCCTACAACAACTGACTGATAAAAGCAATTAAAGTGATTCTTCGACGAGGGGATTGTGTGTGTGATGTGCACACGAGTGTCTCAGATGTTTTTTTCCTGCGTGGTGTTTGTCAGGATAGCGGTGGCCGGGCTTAGTGCTACGTAGTTACAGAAGTCTCTCCAGTGGCTAATCTCAAAGGGCTGTGAAATTTTAATGAATAACATTGTCACTGTGCGAGAGAGATGCCAGTGGCCTGCCACGGTGGCACTTCATCGACCCATGAGGCTACGCGCACACACCTTCTGTCCGCCCGGGAATGTTCTTATTGATGGCAGACTTGATTCTCTTGCTGTCAATTATATTGATTACTTGTGGATGAGTGGAGCTAATAAGGATTGGAGCTCGCTTGATTTTTTGGGCCCTGTCTCATCATGAGAGAGTTACACAGCCATGATTTTCTTATTAACCCTGTTAGCGCAGGACTACGCACAGGCAAAGAGGAGCAAATGGGAGAAAGAGGAGGGGGGACTTGTATTTCTCTCTCCGGCTTGTGGTAATTGCAATGATTTGATCAAATGTTTTGCCTCACTTTGCTTTGTTTTTATTTTTTTTTCTTTGTTTCGTTCTGTT
Organism: Pimephales promelas; assembly: GCF_016745375.1. The sequence goes on from NW_024121144.1 coordinate 7,957,124, forward strand.
TTTGTGTGGTTTTGATTCGTTTTTGTTTGCTTTTTGTTTTGTTTTGATTCATTTTGTTTTGATTCGTTTTCTTTGCTTTTTGTTTTGTTTGCTTTTTGTTTTGATTCGTTTTGTTTTGATTCATTTTCTTTGCTTTTTGTTTTGTTTTGATTCGTTTTGCTTTGTTTTGTTTTGATTCGTTTTGTTTGCTTTTTGTTTTGATTCGTTTTGTTTGCTTTTAGTTTTGTTTTGATTCGTTTTATTTTGTTTCATTTTGATATTTAGCCATCTAATTTTTTTTGTAATGACCACTGAGCTGTACACTTTTTTTGTTTTTTTGATTTGCTTTTGTTTTTTGATTTTTTTTTTCTTTGTTTTGTTCTGTTTTTGCCTTTTGTTTTGTTTTGATTCGTTTTGTTTGCTTTTTGTTTTGATTCTGATTCGTTTTCTTTGCTTTTTCTTTTGTTTTGATTCGTTTTGTTTTGTTTTGCTTTGTTTTGATTGCTTTTTGCTTTTATTTGTTTTGATTCATTTTCTTTGCTTTTTATTTTGTTTTGATTCGTTTTTTGCTTTTTGTTTGGTTTTGATTCGTTTTATTTTGTTTCGTTTTGACATTTAGCCGTCCAATTTTTTTTTTGTAATGACCACTGAGCTGTACACTTGTCAATGAAAGCATTTTTGTGTGCTATAAACATTTCTTTGATAATTGTGACATGTTTTACGTTTTCAAATTTAAAGATGTTTAACTTTCACTGATTTTTTTCAAAACAACTGCATTCTATTGTTTTGTTGTTAGAGCAACTGTGTTCTATTGTTTCAAATGTTTTCTATTCTGTTGTGCTGAACACAAGAATGCATCCCATGTAAAGGGCCCGTATCAATTGAGTTAGTGTTTGAGGAAAGTCTGTTAACATTTTCTTCCTGCTTCTTTCTGTCTAGGTGGAGCTGATGATAACCTGATTGAGGGAGGAGAGACTAAGTTCCTGTGTAAACCGGGAGCCAGAAACATCACGGTCATCTTTCAGCCATTGCTTAGGTAGGTCCTGTTCACAAATGTATGTGTCTCCTGAACATGCTTTATAAAGCTGCATTTCAACAAGCTGTTTAAACTCTCCCCTGATTCATCCATCTATTTCGCCATTACATGTGTTTGTTTTTTCCCATTCCTTCCATATTTTTCATGGCCGGCGGCCATTACCGCGTCTTTACCGAGCCCCTGCTATTGAGTTTGATTTGTTCTGACGGTATCAATTGGAGTGTTCCATTTAGAACCGCTCCGCATTCAATTTTCCTTTCAATCTCCTAATCTATTGGATCATCGGCCCAGCCCACTAATGCCCTGTCATATTACCACTCTAATTCAGAGACATATCCCAAGCATGGTTGTCCTGCCCACAACGTGACTGGACTTCCCGATACTCCTCTTGCTCACAATTACTTTTGAGCCGTGTTGCATTGATTTTCTTTTATTTTTTTATTTATCTATTTCTTTTTTCCAGATTTGGTCAGTGTCATTCTCAGAAAGCTTGTTTTTATTTCCTTGATGTAACACCCTTTTCAGACACTCTTTTAAAAGACCCTTTGGCCTTATTGCACACTCTGTGGATGTACGGCTTTTGCCCTGCTGTACCTATTGTAGACATTTTAACCCATGTCAAGTCAAGCATATGTTTTTAATAGAACAAACCTTTAACCCTATTAAGTATTAGGCTTAAGAATGAGAAACTACAACATGAATACAATCACAAATCATGTGGCTTGTTTTTAACATGGTTTTTCACAGTTTATGAGCTGTTTGTTTGGAAACCTGGTCACTTCATGGGTTTTCTCAGATTGGATAGCTATCCGATCGTGAAACGACCAGGTGTAAATGCCCTCAGAAACGCTTTCGATTTAAATCTAAATCTGATCGCTCACATCAGGAGGTGGTCTGGGGCAGTATTCCAGATGAAACTGGACAAGTCTAAATGCATGCAAATGCAAAATGCAAAAGAAAGTAAGTCGTAGGCAAGTCATGCCACTTGGCCGCCATCTTGGCAACGCCTCCGGGTAGCTATTTCGGACTAACAAGACCAGGCTCCTATCTAAATGAATGAGCAGACTCAGAACTGCACTTTCACTGTATCCTAGAAATCTAGACGCACCCTAGTGACAGCAAAAAATATTTCACAGCCACTGTGGTCTAGCAACTCTCCGTAGACATTTTAGCTGGAAAAACTAAACTCTGGTCAGGCCAATCACATCATGTATAGAGTCGGCAGGCGGGCCGTTTTAACAAATCAGATGATCAGTCGATCAGTAAAAACTCATGAAATGACCGGGTGTAAACAGTTTTGACGTAATGGTACCACGTCCTCATCCAAATTTTTCTCATGTTCACATCACATTAGCAATCACAACCTCAATATTCATGAACTTGTGTTGAGTTTGCCAAACTTTTTGCCCATTTAGTCCATTACAAACTTGTCTTTTGGGAAATAAAACAATAACCATGTTGCTAAATGTCATTTGGGAGAAATAGATCTTTTAGCCTGCTGTGATTCCGGCTGTATATTTTACAGTACGCCCACTATGAAGTGAAGGCACCTGCTGAACATGGCTGTATATTCTTGCCATGTTCATTAATCTAAATGAGCTTCTATCAGTGTTCACGCGAGCAGGGCGACAGCAGCAGGGGATGGACAGAGGGAGTGTCAGACAGCTGTCCGTCTGAGATGAATGGCAGGCGGATCATCACTCCGACAGTATAGACAGCTCATCTGGTCCCTGCTGGGGTGACGGACCGAACAAATGAATGCATGAATAAACGAGTGACTGCACTCCACCTTTTGCCTGCCGCCACATAATGGCTGCTATCAGTCATAGTCCTCTGTGAGGAGGCTGATGTGTGGCCACCCGACCTTGGCTGTGCTTGTGGAGCTTAATTCTTTGCTGCATTGATACACACTCAGCCCTATGAGGAAAAAGATATCCTTGTAGCCGACTTTGCTTTTGGGAACGTGGGTGTAATATTTTTTACCGTAAATTGCACGACTTATCACTTGTTGTCAAAATCATAGTTTTTATCTTTTGATGGAAATGTCCTTTTAAATGAAAAAAAAATATAAAAATATATATATCAAATTACCAGTGAACTAAAGTGACATGTTTTTGTTGACGGAAATAGCATTTTAGCTCATGATAATATGAAAATGAGGACACTTTGTGCCAAACTGTAGCAGACTAATCTATACATTTTACAATTTAGAAACACACATTGTAATACATATTTTGCAGTCTTATTTTTCCTCATTTTACAGCAGTATTTAAGAACAAACTTTTTCACTTTTTTATATATTTATTATATATTTATATATTTAGTAAAAATACTTGTAGAAAATGTATAAACACACATAATACATATTTTGGAGTCTTATTTTTCCTAATTTTTCGTAACTTTTTTTATGAAAAACTTAACTTTAAACTTAACTAACTTAACATAACTTTTTTTTTTTATTTTCATATTTTTTTTTTTACTTTTTTATATATTTTGAAAAATGTGTAAAAATATATTAAGCATATTTGCACCAAAATGTTTAACTTTTTTAATACATTAAAAAAAAAAAAAATGTTTTCACTTGTAAATGTCATGATAGGGAAGAAAAGACTCACAATTTCTGTTTCGTGCAAACTTTAAAAACTTTTTTATCCGGTTTGTTAAAAAATATATAAATATATATAATAACAAATATTCACACATTTTTAAAATATTTTGTCATATTTTTCTCATCAGTGTTTTAAATGTGTTTATTGATTATTTAATGTAATTTTTTGTTGACTAAACAAAAAACCTTTCCACTGTTTCAAAAGCAGCAGATAAATACAAATATAATTTGTCCAGAAAAATCATATACATATTTGCAATTTATATGTTTTAGATAGACATAAATTGCCAACGGTATGCCTATTTACTGCGGACACTTGGCGATCGAACAGCACCTGTGCGGACTGATGCAGGAGTTTGTTTTATCAGTGACCGAGAAGAACCTAAACTTACATCAAAATCAATACAGGCTCTTAATGTTACTGCCAATCAACTCACCATGCAATTTGTGATCAATAGTCTCTGTGAAAGAGGCTGACGTTAAGATCTCGAAGGTGTGGAGTTGATGCTTTTTTTGATTGATGCTGGGGAGGAGCAGTCCGAGGGGATCGATAATTCCTTTGGGGAACTTCACACATTTCCAGACCAGCTCACTGTACGCTAATATATGGCTGCTGCTAGCACTGTACAGCACAAAGCGTGAAAACACTCTGCTGTGTATCAAATCTCCCAATAGATCAATACGGTTGCTTTATAAAGGCCGCTTGTGTACGTGTCTGTTTGTTTGTGTACGATTCCGTTGCTTTCAACCACCTGAATCAGTCTGGAAGTACTTTCAGTCATTTGTGGGTTTTTATATTTGTGTGTGTGTTTGGCTACGCATGCGAATTGGAAACATGCTCACTACAGCGAAGAGGGGAGACGGGGCAGGTAGGAGGTAATTTAGTTTGACTTGTGGGGCCTCGCACTGACATTTGAATGGCATTTAAACCCTCCTGCCCTGACTGAAGTTGGCATTTTGAAAAGGGGGCAGTCTGTTGTTTGCCATAATCTCTCCTCTTGTATGTGTCCATGCTCAAAGGTGATTAGGCCTGGCAAGGACCAGAGTCTTTGAGATCACACCCCTGCCTGAGAACAGATGTTGGGGACGGGGTATTGGGGGTTGGGTTAAAAGTGACATTTCTGAAGTTTCGAAAATCATTGATTGTGAGCTTGATGTGTGTTTATGTGTCAACATGAATTGGCACCATACTTCCGCGATGTGACAAACAGAATATCTCATATCTATTATTTAAATTAATTGTATTTTTATTACTAGTGATAATAATAATAATAATAATGCATGTTTCTTGAGCAGCAAATCGGCATCTTCAAATGATTTCTGAGGGATCATGTGACACTGAAGACTTGAGGAATTATTTTATTATTAAATAATATTTCACAAAATTACAGTTTTTACTGTATTTTTTATTAAATAAATGCAGCCTTGGTGAGCAGAAGAGACTTTTTTTTTTTTTCAAAAATATTGTAATGTTTCCAACCTTTTGACAGTTACTGTATTTTTTTGTGGATGGCTTCTGAGGAAACGTGTGCCCTTAAACTATAAACCCATACTCAAACTCAAACAGCACTTGTCAAGTGACAAAACACTGTCACTGTGTCTGTCAGTCTCATATATTTTTTCTTCGTTTTCTATTTTCTGTCCTCCTCTGCCTTGTATAGCTCTGTTTTACAGTGTCTTCCATCAGTTTCACACTTAGATACAATTGTATATAATTGTAAAACTCGTTTTCCCCCCCTGTTGTAGCACCTTTTTTTTTTTTAGTTTGACATCTTTTTTCCATCCCCTCTTTTTGATCTCTCTCTTGCTCTCTTTAACACAAGGTATCAATTTCTTCAAAGGGATGGGGGGAAAAAGCAATTCTATAGATCACAGAGGATGCTGTTTGAGAAGTGTCAAAACTTTCCGAGTTATTGATGGCTGGGGCCAATTTCCTGGACAGTTCTATAGGTTTTTTCCCCCACTGGTGGCGTAGAGTTAAACACATTTTCTCTAATAGTGTGTCAGTTTGAGTGTGTTCAGTGTGTGACCTGTGTTTTACAAATGTCTGAAAATATATTTGCAGGAACGTTTTTAAAATATTATAAATTCTACAAAGGGGAAAAAATATTCTTAATGCAAAATATGTTTCCCTTTAAAAGCAAAACATAAATGAGAATAATGCTACGTTCACGCCGGACGCGAATGATTTCAATGTTAAGTCAATGCAAGGATGCGCTACGCGCATAAAAAATTCCTGCGGCACGAATGAGGCGTAGAGAGCGGCGCGGTAGACGCAAATACGCCTCATTCGCACATCAAGTTCACGCGAATTGACCGTCTGGCGCGTTAAGCGCGAATGATTTAGTTAGTGCTATTTTCGCGCCGCGTTAACCAATCAGGAGCCTAGCTGCTTGCTCACGCGGTGAAGTATCTGGATTCTTCAAGAAATTATTTTGTAAAATGACTAAATGCATGGTGGGATTCTTATGTACAACAAAGCAAATATTTTATCACTTAAAACTTTATTTCTAGATACGAGACAGTTTCGTTTTGTATTGAATGTTATTCATTCCATATCTAGATTAAATTTAATAGTATTATGATGTAAAGACAACCAACATACATCTGCATAAGTTCGTGTCTGGACGTGAGTGAGAAAAAAAAAATCACATGACCGGTTAATAACTTTTGAATGCTGGTCTATTTATCAGCATAACAAAAATAAATGACAGCTAGATTAGATGGATGAGGGTGAGGGTGATGACAACAGGTCATCAAACTGGGCGCGGGACAGGCGGAAGTAGCGCTCACAGCGGCCGTCAGCTCCTGGAGCGAGCAAATGGTGAAACTCGCCAAACGGTTCGCCTCCAAAGGGTCCGGTGGACATAAATACTGTGACGATGATCCCCAAGCCACTGTTCTAGCTCTCCAGAGCAAATACAGTGCGGTTAATCTCTCGATGAATGCTCAATCAATATAAAAAAAACGATGGCCGCCAAGAGGATTTCTATTCTGACGAATACTTTTGATTTTACGTGCGTCAGTTTCACTTTTGATGTGCAAATTAACACAAAGTGGTCAAGCGTCAAAATAGACGCGGTAGATGCGAATTTGACGCGCTATTCGCGTCCGTTGTGAACGTAGCATTAGGGATTGCAAGAGTTCAGATGCTAAGTGCCATTTGAAATTTTCGTCTAGAATAATCATTTTTATCAAGCTTGTAAATTTCACTTCGTCATATATTTTCCATGGTATGTGTCTTGACGTAACCCAGGTGGAGGCGAAACGGTCACGGTTTTTGGTCACGGTCTCAGATCTTGCGTCAACCAAGCACCTTGAGATGAATGCCAATGCTATTGGATATTTTTTTTTTTTACTTAGGTGTCCATCCATCCACTCCTCCATCCTTTCATTCATCTACACTACTATCCATCCAGTCCCGTCCGGGCATTATCTGGTCATGTCTTGCCTTACACAAAATAGGAAGACTGCCAGGATGATAGGACAGTGCAGAAACAAAGAGCCACGATAAGAGAAAGTCTTTCCTGTTCTTCTACTGACAGGAAACCTAGGACCAAGTGACGGTAAAGGACCTCACTGATAGTTGTAGGATATGGTCCTCTAATATGATTAGCAGACCCTTGAGGCTTCATCGTTGTCATCTGATTGGCTTGTGATGACGGAAAGGCTTTCCGCCTGTGAAACTGCAAAAGACATAACATGTTTTCACATTGTTAAACATCTTTTTAAAAGTCGCTATCACCTTCCAAAAGAACATGTCAGTTGTGTGTAGGAGGCTAGCTTTCTGTGGACCATCTGCCAGACATTTCCTGAAGAAAAAGTCAAACTTTAGTGTTATGTAAACAAACTGTGCAATAGCAAACTGCCATTAGCCAGAATGGCCTCGCGTGTCTCTAAATGACTCCATATGTCAGTTCAGTTGACAAAGTCAGTTTTTGGTTCCATACAAATGTGTTTACCTCTCAGTTTACTGGTTCTTGTTGCTTTTTGTGATATGTGGACTGGTCTGAATTTGGTAATTGAGCTTACATCAGTGCAGACTGTCTTAATCAGTCTTGTATTTTTAGTAAATACATCAAAACCTCAAAAGATAAGCAAAATGCATAAAATATTTCAAATTGTAAAGTAAATTAAATGATTTTACCCCAATTGGCAATTTCATTTTTCGTTCTAAGCCTAAATATAACATAATTTAGAAATTGTTACAAAACAAATGCTGTTTTTTTTTTTCAAACCTTAAATATTCATTTAATTTAGACATGCCTATGTGTCACCATGCATCTGTATCAGACAAAAGCAGTATTGTTTCACCACACATAGCATGAGTGGTCATGAAATAACTGATTTTGCTGTGGCTTCTCATCTCAGTAGATGCAAATGCTGTTTTTTATGCGTCTAAAATGGCAAAAGACGCTAATCACTAGCATCAATTGCAAATATCAATGTGCTTTGATTAGAGAGGGATGGAGAGGGTTTGTTTAGCCTGTTTTTAGTGGCCCAAAGACTGGAATAATCTTCTGTCTGTCGCTTTCGTGCTACAAGCATTTTCTCTCTCTCTGTCTCTCTGTCACTTTTCCTTCCCTCTGTGTTGACAGAGATTAGGGGTGAGCCATCGATCCACCACTAGTATGTGCACCTTGTAGTGTCTCCAGCTGATTTGGTGTCCTCTCACAACGGAAAGGACAAATGTCGCTCGCACTAAGAAAGGGTTTCAGCTTCTAAACACCTGGGAAGTACCCCTAAAACAATCTTTGTCTTATTCTGAAACTTTTAACTGTGGTGGTCAGTCTAAAGCATAGGTCTTCAACCCAACTCCTGGAGGCCCACTGCCCTGCAGAGTTTATATCAAACCTGCTTCAGTCTGTGATTTCCAAGCGATCCTGAAGAGCTTGACTTGCTGGCTCAGGCGTGTTTGATTTGGGTTGGAGGAAAGCAGGAAAACTCTGTAGGAAAGTGGGCCTCCAGGAGTGGGGTTGAAGACCCATGCTTTAGACTGACCACCACAGTTAGAAGTTTTAGAAAAAAAATGAGCAAAAATTGTTTTAGGAGTACTTCCCAGGTGTTCAGAGGCCTACTGAAATCCTTTCTTAGTTACAGGTTTTGCATCTGGCTTGGTCATATTGGGCTTTAAAGTTAACAAATGTAACAAAAATGGACACCATTTACTTCTCCTAAAATTCTATTTTAGTTTCCATTTAAAATACTGTATCTAAAAATCACTGAAACTGAACATTTGGAAAAGAAGCAGCCTTGCTTGTGATAATATAAACTTGTAAATTAAAATTAATTCAATGGAGATGTTTTGAGTCCGAATAGACTATTTTAGTAGTCAATGTGATTTAGTACTATTGTGAACAATTTCCGTGAGATATTTCAAAGAAAAAAACGAAGTTTGACTTTCATCAAAATATAATAACTTCTTCCACCTCTGAAATTGCTTTCCATTTCAGCTGATGGCAGTTATTTGTCAACCAATTATCGTGTAGGGACCACTCTTCAAAATCCAATCAATTTCTCTTCAACATCTTTTTGATCCTAGTTCACATTATGGAATTAAATCGGTTCACTCTAAAAAAAAAAGCTGTATTGTTTCACTTTCAACCCATGTTTAGGTTAAAATAAGTATGTGCCTCTCATTTTTACTTTAGCACAATGTCCTTTTGTTCAAATCCAGCCTAAATTAGAATTCAGCACGAGTTTCTCAGCCGGCGTGCAGGTCTTAAGAGTATCCTCAGCTGGGCCTTTCCTTTCTTTTTTCCCTCCAAATCTTTTCTCATATATCCAGGGATTTTCTTGAATAAATAACCCCTCTCGTATGTGCACAAACACTATGAGGCGTAGCTGTGAATATTGCACTGCATTATACATCAAAGAGAAACAGAACAGCGAAAGAGGAAGACAATACATTTTTCGGTGGTAAAGGTTAGAAAACAGGCAGAGGGAGCAGCACAGCTATTTGTTTTGCTTGGCGCTGGCGAACATCCGCACTCTTTTTAAAGGTGGGAGGGGGGAGGGGGGGGATTGCTGCTTTGCTGTCTTTTCCTCCTCTTGTTTCCCTCATCTATGGTATGGCTTTATCTTGCAGATGCCCTTTATCTCTCCCTCCTCTCTGCGGCGCTCCATGCATAAGTAAACACTAAAGAGCTGAGTATCGAACAAAGGAGTCGCCGTGAAAAAGTGCCACTTCAGCAAGTTGCTTCTGCGTCTCACTAACTTTCGAATTTAATAAAGCCACACGTGTGCTTGAGATTGTGGTTGAGATTTGACAGACCAGTGGATTTCTAAGCCTTGTCGTTTCTTATGGAAAGCTTTCTAAGTTTATCTTTTTGAGTTGAAAGTCATTGTGTTTTCCCACTGCTAAGATTTAATGATAGTAAAGCTGAGTGAATTTGAACATTCTGTCACACTCACCTCAAGGCACATTGGCAGCTTTATCTCTCAAATGACCAGTGCATTGTGGGAAACTGAGTTTTTTTCCCCCGTTCATTTTTTTTTCTCTCACACACAGATTGTGGCTTGTTTGTTGGTTGTCTCTTTCTTATTTTTTTTTTTACTTCCAAAGTGACAAAACTTGGCTGTGTTCAGTATAGTTCCATACTATCTTTATGCAGTACATATTTTGTATACAGTTCATAATACACTCACCTAAAGGATTATAAGGAACACCTGTTCAATTTCTAATTAATGCAATTCAGTCCTTTAGGTGAGTGTATGTACACCCTATTTCTTTGATTTTTTATTTTTTTAACCTTTATTTAACCTAGGTTAATCGGTTGAGAACAGGTTATTTGCAACCGCGACCTGGTCAAGATAAGGTGCAGGGTACAAGGCGACATAAAATTACACATGACATACCAACATACAATTACACATTCATGAATATAGAAAACATTTAGATTCAGTTGAAAAGTTCTTGACAATGTATAAAGATAAAAATTTCAAAACTTGATAGTTTAAAATGTAAAATGGCAGTGCAAAGGAGATAGCAGTCGGATAATAGTACAGTCCAACATGGGTAAATTGACTAATAATACAGTCCAACATGGGTAAATTGACTAATAGTACAGTCCAACATGGGTAAATTGACTAATGGTACAGTCCAACATGGGTAAATTGACTAATGGTACAGTCCAACATGGGTAAATTGACTAATAATACAGTCCAACATGGGTAAATTGACTAATGGTACAGTCCAACATGGGTAAATTGATTAATGGTACAGTCCAACATGGGTAAATTGACTAATAATACAGTCCAACATGGGTAAATTGACTAATAGTACAGTCCAACATGGGTAAATTGACTAATAATACAGTTCAACATGGGTAAATTGACTAATGGTACAGTCCAACATGGGTAAATTGACTAATAGTACAGTCCAACATGGGTAAATTGACTAATAGTACAGTCCAACATAGGTAAATTGACTAATAATACAGTCCGACATGGGTAAATTGACTAATAGTACAGTCCAACATGGGTAAATTGACTAATAATACAGTCCAACATGGGTAAATTGACTAATAATACAGTCCAACACTACAGTGAGTACTGTAATACTCATGGACATAATTTTGGATCTGATTGAATGTGAAGGCTCAAGTGACAAAAAAGTAGCACAGCAAACTTTAATTTATGCATATTGCTTTATATACTCTTTTAATCTAGGCAGAATACCATATATACTGCATATATCACCTTTTACTGGTGTCGACTCCTGAATAGTATGAACACTTTCAACAAAAGTTTTATTTTGTAAGTTTCCAACTTCAGTTGCAGTTACTAAAGACACCCCAATTATCACTCTCTGGAATGCCAGCACTGACTCACTTACAACGTCCAGTGATAAGCGTTAGCCAGGGAAGGTGTGGATAGACAGTGGGAGAGCTGTCGTCAAGGTGAGTGTCTGGAGACCAAAGAGGAATGGTTGAATGCCTGGAATAGAAATGTATGGACAGCCACATACACACACAAAAGGGGATTCAAAAAGTCAGAGACCACTACTGACAATGCTTCTTTTTTGTTAATTATATTAATCAGAAAAAATTTGAGTAATCTTTTTAAAATGATTCTATTTTCTATTCTATTCTATTTTGTATTTGATTTTGTCTGTTTTGGTTTAATTTTGTTTGTGCATTTATTTATTTTCAAATTAAAAAAAAAAATCACCAGCTTTACCAATGCGGCCTCAGACTTTTGGACTATACTGTATATATACGCACATACTTTTGTCTGCCTTTTGCTCACAGAGTTATGATGAAACCCCCAAATCCGTACCTCATCAGTCAACAGCCGGTTAGTTGTCATACACACACACGTGTCCTGAGAAGAATAAGGACCACTGTCATGAGGATCTTAGGCAACTCATGAATCGTCCTATGTGTGTTATTAAAAATTAACGCAGCCCAGTGGCTTCTCTAATGCAGTGATAGTCATCACTACGGCCCGGAATAGCCTCGGCTAGCTCCACACACCCGGCCATGCATTAAACATGCCTCTCCTTTCTCTCTGTCTCCATCAGGCCGGGCACTCTGACCGGAGCGTATGATATAAGCACAGTGCCCGCATACCACTACCGTTACTAATGACCTTTGACCTCGGCGGGATGGGGCTATCCCTCCTGTTGTCAAGCGAAACTACAGTCACTGCGCCGCTGGACAGCTCCCCATTAATAACTGCGCTCAGTGTTGTGGTCACTCACACACACAATGACTTCTCACTATAATAATGAAACAGGCTTGATTTTAACCTCCAGTGGTTGGATTATACCCCAGCCAGGAACTTCATGAATTATTGAGGATAGCTTGGAGTGGATTTGGAAAATCTGTGGCAGGGTCTTTTTTTTCCCTCTGTGGTGCTATCTAGTGACCTTTGACCTTTGACATTGCTGTGGTTTGGGAAAGGGGAGCTGTAGAGGTGACCTAGTTTGCGGGATTATGGAATTCTTTTCATTATTTTTCTGTTTTTAATAATTTCCCCACACATTTTCTGACCTTCATTTCCATTTCTACCTTGTTTTGATTATAAAGATCTTTGTATTTTATATCAATTCAGAGGTATGTTGTGGCACAGATGTATTTTTTTTTATGCTTCAGGCAAAAAATGCTCTCTTCTTTAATAAACATTTTAGTTGGGTTTAGCTAAATAAATATTGTCATTAATGGTGTTGGGCCATTTTGCATTGATTTTACTCTTTGCAGCTATTTTATATTATTTATCTCATTTCTGGAACTTGCATCTTATGTTATATTATATTATATTATATTATAAAATAAAAGTTTGTGTTTACATAATATATGTGGGTGCACTGTGTATAATTATTTTATATATATATATATATATATATATATAAATACACACCCATGCTTATATATATTTAATAAATATTCTCATGTATATACTGTATATAGATTTATATATAATTTATATATAAATAATATTTTTTTCTTAAATATACATGCATGTGTGTGTATTTATATATATATATATATACACACAAACTTTTATTTTGGATGTGATTATCACGATTAATCGTTTGACGGCACTAATTTTATTTTATTGTTATATACGTACATTTTCAAAGGTATACTGTAGCTCACCCAAAAAAAATAAAAAAAACTAATAATAATCCAAGAATGTTTTTGTCTATATATTGTCTATTTAACGCAATTTTTCTTTTTTTTTGTTCCACTGAAGTAACTAAGTCATACATACAGGAACACCCTTGATTTAAATTTGAGTGAACTATCCCTTTAATGTTTGGTTATATAATTTCACAGTACGTATAAAAACCAGCACACCAAAAAAGCAAGCTTCACTACTGGTTTGAGGCCATATATAAATGCATTATCATGAGCATAGTCATTAGCATAGTGCTTTTGAAGGCATCTAAAGGGCTTTACAGGAAATGGTGATTCACTGACTTGTTTGTGTGCATGTATGCTCCTGGTTTTCGAGGTCAGATGAATGTGCCTTTCTAGATAACCGAATGGTCTATACCTTTCATCTTAACACCTCAAGAAGTGTTCATATGTGTGTGTGCGTGTTTGTGTGCGTATCTCTGCCTCTTTGTGTTTCACCTCCCAGAGCGGAGGGCAGGTGCCACTCTCTGTTAGCGCCGAGCCACAGAGCTCTGGCAGCAACATCACAGCAGCCTTTGATTCGCCAGCCTTTCCAGGTCGACGAGCTGATGCCTGATAATAATGTTGTTTGATTGCTGAAGTGGAGAAGTAATTGATTGATCCTTCGGCGTGTCTGGGGTCAGGCTTCAGAAGAAAGCCGGTCTCTTGTGTTGATTCTGGGGACAGATTCCTCTTTCAATCTCCAGGAAGATGAGTAACGGAGGAAGAGAAGATGAAAAAAGAAGAGAGGAGAGTGGCCATTTCAGAGAGTGTCCTAAAAAAGGAACAAGCTTGTCTAAATGGAGGCCATCTTGTATTAGAGCAGGAGTCTTTTTGTTAGGCCGAGAACTCTTTTGTGGATAAAGAGATGGAGCAGGGACCCCATGTTACAAATCACATGGACTTGTTCACCCAAAAATAAAAATACTGTCATCATTTAATCACCCTCATGCCGTTCCAAACCTGCATGACCTTTCTTTCCACTGGAAACACAAGGAAGATATAATGCAGTTTTTTGTCCATATAATGAAAATCAATGGGGTCCAACTTTTGGACTTTTATTGTTATGGCCAAAAACACAATTTTAGCCTGGCCTATAACGTGCTATGTACCATATTAATACATTTACATTATGTTTACATTGCAACAGGATTTGGAATACTAATTATTAATGTGCTGATCATTGACTTGTACATTACTTTTACATTGTATGTAATAATTTCCAATGTGGTAGCAACAAAGAAACATTTAACTTTTTATTTATTTTTCTCATACATGAGTTTGAGATCAAATAATACATGGTGCCCCCCTGCGGTACTATTTAAGAATCGTGTATTTGAGATATATACTGTATAGAGAGAGTGAGATGCACTGTGTTTAATGGCTAATAAACTTTAATTGCATTATTGGATTGGACAATCTATCTTTCTGCATTAATTAAGCTCTGGGTCAAACACTCTTCACTCCTTCTATAATCCACAAAGTGCTTTAGGGAAACTGCCCATTTAAAGGATACAAATTAGAGTTAAATGCAAATCAAAGCATATAATTGACAATTACTGATGATGACCTGTGCCTGTGTTCCTGGCCTGATCATCAGACAGTAACCATATGCTTCATGAGTGACCACACGTCCTGTGCATGAAGAAGATATTATTAACAGGTAAAACAGTGCGCTAAATACTGAGGCTGAACGTTTTAACATTAATTCTGTTTATAGAGCGTTTCTTGTGCACATATTTCCAAAGCTGCTAATTCTTGTTCAAGCAATGGACTGAATGTGCAGAGATATGATTTTTAAACTGGAGATTGAGATTTTTCTAATGATGAATCAGAGTTCCTGGCTCAGGCGGTGTGTCTGCCATGCTGAGCAGGTAATAACCCCCGATTAGGCTCTTTATATGAGAGAATGAATGCCGAATACCAGGCCCTCTCCGGAGGAGAAAGACATGAGGAGAGCAAATTAGAGAAGCTGAAAATTGGAATGGAGGTTGAAGACAGCTCACTAAGCTCTCATGCTGGGGTGCGTTTCCCGAAAGCATCGTTAGCCAATTATGGTCGCAAGTTCCGTCGTTATCAGCATAGTTCAACGACTCGGTGTTTCCCGAAACATCGTTCCAACGAACATTCGCAAACATCATCGCAAAGTTGTGTGGTTTGAACAACAGCTAAGACCATTTTGCAAGATGTAAACAACACTGCTCCAGAAATACTTCCTGTTTCAGTTTGTAACTGTTTTCTTTATTTCACATGTAAAGAAAAAATCTTAAAGATGTTTGTTTAACTTTTTGATTCAGTTTTATTATGTTCTGTTGATTGTATTTTATCCCAGCTTTTATGTAGTGTTAAAAAACTGAAACAGGAAGTGGTATTTAGAATTCATACAAATGTAATTTACGTCTTTTATTTTTTTTCAAAATGTTTAAAGTACCGATTTTGAAGAGTGCGCATGTGCGAACGTGCTCTACTATGTAAGAATGAGCCAAATATTGAGTTTGGTGATTAAGCAAAATAACTGAGAACAATTAGAAATAGTCCTCAGATGACATGTCTGTAATTTATATATATAAAAAATCTAGCGTTAATTGGATCTCAAACAGTTTCATTAAAAGTAGATATTAATCCACCACGTGCGAAACCAACGTGGTTGAACGATACTTTGCGACAATGGGTTTCGGGACAGGAAATGCACCCCTGGTTGGATCCCTCCCAATGTTTTTATATATACTATATATATATACAGTATATTCCAAAGTGTTTGGAATGTACAAGACAATCAAAACTTCTTTTTTTATGTATTATTTTGTTTTATGGTGTGTGTGTGTTTATATATCTAATTCTGGGGATTTTTCAATTACCAAAAGTGTTTTTGATTAATTCATAATGTTTCTAAAGGTAACTGTTCCATCTCCTTTATAAATGGTGCTTATTCATGAGTATGTAGACGTTGGTGTCATAATGTTGCATTAGTGGAATCTGTTGTAGCTTTGGGCAAGCTGGCTGGAGAATCCCTAGTGAGGCCACAGGATTTGGATTTGATTTAAAACATGATTTAGTGCAGTTACTCCAGGCTACTCTCTCTCTCTCTCTCATATTGAAATGAATTCTCTGCTGCGTAGCCCTGGTTGCTCTGTGCAGGCTGTGTGAAGCTCTGGCTGGCAGCCTGATTGTGTTGGGGCACTGATACAGCTCACCTTGGCATCCTTCATTATCGTGGGTGGCTCGGTGTCCTCTCTGATGCCATTAATGGTACTTCTGGTAAGCGTTAGTTAAGGTAGTGCTGCTAATTTTTTGTGCTAAAATATGCCAAAGAGGACAATTAAGGTGCAAGGTGGCATTTAGTAGCGAACTGTGATTGCTTGTAAGTTGCTCTCATAATTTTTTTTTTCTCTCTCAGTTAATGGCTTTACAGGGCAGCAGTGACTTGTGCTGCCCTGGCTGGCTAAACACATCTCTTTCTCTATCCCTATGGTCTCAACCTCACTATTAGCAGAAACTAATGTCAATAATATCTCTCATTGTAAGTAAAAAGTAAAATAAAACCTGTTTTTAGGACTTTTGCAGCACTATTTTCATGAGAATTAAGCATTTTTCTGACCCTAATTCTTTTAGGCATTTTATTTTTCAGGATTTTTTCCCAATTATATTTCACATTAGATTCTAATTACTGCACGGGATGTCTTGTAACAGTTATCTGTTTCTTTTATAATTGAAAACAGCATAACTCATAAAACAAATGCTGCTTTTAGGGTGCGTGATGTACAAATACTGTAGTTAGGAGTAATATGTTGTTATTTTAATGAGAATGGAGTTTATTTTGACATTACACTAATGAGAACTGGTTGGGACTGTGCTTTATTGTCATGAAAATAATTTCACAATGCACTGCTGTGAACCTTAAATGTCTTAAAATATGCCTTTACTGTAGGTAAATTGTAAGTAATTTTACATTATGATTTGAGAATGGAATGTGAAGCAGGCTTGTTCTTAACAGGTTGCGTGATTCATCCAAAAACAGATTCTGTAATGTGCACGGAAGTTTAATTGAGTGTGCAGTGAACATATAAAAGTTAAGTGAATTATTATAAGTGAACACAAGAGTGCTCATTGAAGTTTAATTAGTTTTTAGTTTAGTTTTTCCAAAAAGTGTTTTTAGAGCAGAATGTAGCATGTTACGTTTTGCTGTAAAACCCCGTGGATTGTGATGTAATACACCCAAATAATTTACATTTCACTCAGACATGAAGAAAATGAGGGAATGTTCAAGGAAAGCGAGAAGATGGGAAGGAAATCTAACAGTCAGAGGAGACTACGAGGGAAATAAATCCATTACGTGTGATGTTACTGTTTCACTCACAGCAGCCGAATTGGGTGAAATGATATTAGTTGTGTTGTAATGTGATTTCTGCGATGTGTGAATATGAGATTCTAATGGATTTGAGGACATTACAGCAGTCTTTATCTCTAGTATTTATTCCTGCTGGTTGCAAATGTAATTTACTAAGTATGAGGCATCAGTGGGGTTCTGCTTTATGCTCGGTAGGAGAGAGAGAGGAGAACTGGGGCGATTCTTCAGGGGGGAAATGCCATAACAGATGGTTTTCGAGGGAGCTGTGGACATATCAGATGCTGGAGAACTTACTTTGGTCTTGAGTGGAAAGAGTAAGAGTGTGTGCGGGACTTGAAATGGAGTCTTTTCTTTGATGAAGAGCCATCAAAAGTCTCTGTTTTACAGGCCACATGGATCCCAGGTGCTGGGAGTCTGGGAAGCTAGATTTTTCCAATCAAACCAGGCAGACGACTGACAAGATCAAGATTGTTCTCTTTCTTTCTTTCAGTTTTTCTCCCTTTTCACAGTGTCGTGGCAGAATATCGGCCATATTTGACTTTCGTTTTCATTTATATCTGAATTGAGATTCATCAGATGAGCGCCTTTCATTTTCTTGCTCTTTTGGAAATAGAACGTACGTGAAGCCAATTTTAAAGAACGAGAAGACTCTCATTACAGAGAGTCACCCTACCCATAATGCCTTGCACTTACAGAGTTCCCATACAAAACTTTTTTTTTTTTACTCAAATCAAAGATAATAGAGAACAAAGAAGCATGTTGCAGTGTACCCAGTGGATTTCATTTGGTTACATCCAACTACATCCTAGTGTTTGTCGTCATCCATCACGTTCCAAACAAATGATACTCTATTCTATGAAAATCTATTCTTGATTAACATATTCCTGCACTTATGTTTCAATTATGATTCTCAGTGTCAAATATGTATCTTAGTAGCCGAGGTAATTTAAATGCAGACGTTTTAAATCCAAGAAGCTTTTTTTTTTTAATTGTCAACATCAAATTGACATTCACAAGTAATATGATGTCAGTCATTTTATGTAGTTTAGAGTGAACTAGGGTACTTAGCTTGAAACATATTTAGACAAGACTTGATTTTATCATCCACAGTCATCCAAAAAGTAATCTCTTTTCTGAGCAAGTATTTCATTTTGACTTATTTTACTATTGTTATTGATTTATTCATTTTAATGAATTTATTTGTTTGGAGTAAAATGGACAAACGAATTGTACATACAAAAGTACATACAAGAAATTAATTGGAGAATATATGTTTTAACTTAAAGATTTATTTTGAGTATACATTTTTTCTATATCCATCAGTTTGTGCATATTTTCATTGTTGTTTTTCATTCTCTCTCCCTCTTTTCAGCAAATATTTTTGTATTCATAATTATACAATGCTGACAGATTGTGACCATTCAAATATGATTTACTCAAAAGTCATCTTTGCCAGAGTTTTTTTATTAAAAGCACAATGCAAACTCTGATTGATATGTTTATGCTTTGCTTGTTTACCCACCCCTTGCCATAATATATATATATATATATATATATATATATAGCATTCTCCACTAAACATGCTTCATCACTCATAAACACTAATCACAGCAAAAGTACAGGAACACACCATTGCTTTCTCCTTCCATTCACGCATGCATTTCACTTCCTCTTGTTCCCAGTAGCCACAACTTCTGCTAGCCTGTGTTTCTCATTGATCTGGATTTGAACGAAGGAGAGCGGCGACAATCACACAGTGTGTCGCCCTCGGCAAAACTACCCAACTAGTTCAAATCTCGCTCAAGGTTATTCCCTCATTCCAGAATCGCTCCGCATGTGCTCTCCAGGCCTTCAAAGATAGACAGCTTCGCATTCCAACGGCAGGGTCACCCGACCTCATCCACTTCCACCACATGCTCTACAGCCGCCCGCGTACCTGTGAACGTCTGCACCCGGCATACCTGCGAAAGCCAGACACACCACTTATTTGCACGCTAATGTGAATCATATATATGACAGCTCGAAGCAGAGGTGATCTCGCCGGTCACGATTGAATCTTGCCCTGCCAAATATGAACCTTATTATTTTGCCTCAGGCACAAGCGCATTCGATGATTGACTCGCCTCTTTCCGATGGAAAAAAAACGCCATTGAATGTGATTTTAATAGGTCGCTTTTTGAGCAGCACCTTCTGAATTTAACCAAATCTTGTAGCTGCCCTCTGCCCCCCATGTGACCAAACAACATGGTATTTGTTTCAGAGCACTTTGATTGCCTTCCCCCGTTCTGGCCCTCTTATTTCATTGTTTTCTTTTCACATCCAATCAACCACCGGTACACCTCAAACCATTTCAACACACCACTCGTGCGGATATATGCCAGCAAATGCCTGCCGGGGGAATAACGCTCTGGCTTAGAAGAGAGGGAATTTGTTAAAAAGTGAGTTGTGGAGTGCGAAACGAAAGCGAGGGTGGTAAATATGATTTAGTGTTTTATTCCAATTTTGCAAATGGCTTCGTGACCGCTATAAGACCAATAGGGACTCGTAGATTGGTTTCAGTTTTAAGTGCACCTGTGGGTGATGGAAGGAAAGGAAAGCATCCCATATTCCTATCAGAATGATCCCTGCGCTCAGTTCTCACAGCTACGGAGCGACGCTGTAATGCAGTACAGAGTTGCACAGCTTTAAGAGTCCATTGTATGATCTGACCACTATAATGATCTATTGCAGGGGTCGCTAGCAGATAACAGCTACCCTTACATGCTTTAAAGCCCCTTATCTGGCTCTGCTCTGCAATACATCCTCTGGTCTGCACTTATTTTTAGTCTTGGTGTCTGCTGCAATGCAGTGTAGGGTCTTGGAGGGCGTTAAGTGTAGTTATGTACTGTAATTTCTCTCTCTCTGTCACTGAAAGGAAAGGAAAGGACAGTTGTGTTTATTGGCTGGGGCCTATTGGAGTTTACACTTTTCAGTGAGTCATACTGAATCATTCACTATCAATGTCCACAAAAGCTGCCGTTTGTAATACATATTTGAGAAAATATATGTAAGTGGGTGGTACTTGTGGAGTTCCGCGGGAGATTCGAGCATGTCTTTGCGTTATAACGTCACACCTGTGCACATAAAGAAGAGTCTCGGCTAGTCGGCTATATTACGTGTGAGGATGTTGGAGGTGGAGATTTATAGCCTTTTCTCACAGCATTTGATATAAAATCAGAGATGTTTTTTTGCTAAATAAATGTAAAAGATTTTGCAGTTTAGTTAACAAAAATGTTGGGTCCCACTTTATATTAAGTGGCTTTAAGTACTCTACTTACATTGAAACAACTAATTTGATACAATGGACTTATTGTGTACATACATGTTTTTACATTGTACTTATATTTTAAAAATACCAGCATGTAATTACAGCTGTAACTAATTTATGTAATTACATCTGTAATTACAAAGCTGACCCATACTTATACTTAAACCCACCCCTAAACCTACCCATACCACCACACCTGTCTCTTAACCTACCCATAGCCCACCTCAATAGCAGCAAAAGTGTTTTACAATACAGCATTAGCACAACAAGTACATTGTACTTATTTTTCAATATAAGTACATAGCAATTAAATCCACTTAATATAAAGTGGGAGCAAATATTGAATTCAATTCTTCATTTCAAATCAGCTTTACAGAAAATGCTTAAGTCCATATTACGTTTTACAGATGGACGAATTGAAAAATGAATTGCCCCTTGGAGGACATAAATATAATGAAGTTGAAGTTGATTTATAGTGGTATAAGTTATATATTTTAGAAATTTACACATGTAAATATGTTAGAAACCAATGGCTCACTTGTTTTTATTTTATTTTTCAGTTCGGAGCCATTAAAAGGAATAGTTTAACTAAAAATCATGTTATTTCAACCCTGAATGCCTTTCTTTTTTTTTCTCGGTAAAACACAGATGGAGACTGTAGCTGTAACCCGCTGTACAGTAGCTTGGTTATGAATGTGCATATAAACATACTTATTGTTGCCTGTAATTGCCTGTAATGTGTGAATAATGACGGATGTTAGGAGAGGGCATTATTTGGGCTGCAAAGCAGCGCTAAAGTCCTCCTGCCAAAAATCCTATGTTTGTACACCAACACCAGACGATGTGTTACTGAGCACACGCTTTCTTAAAGTTCAGACTATGCTCCACGGAGAGCATCGTCGGTTTGGTTTCTTCAGTCACCTCCGAGGATCATCCTTCACTGTTTTCCACGGCCGACCCATAAATCATAAAGCTGGCCCTGGGCCGCGCTCTTTGGCGAAGCCTCTGTGATTTAATTAAGTCCTTCTCCTTCACAGAGCCCAGAGGAGCTGGAACACGGGAGCGCTTACCAGGTTCTTTCCGTAGGAGACGCTGAGCTCTAATTGAAGGAGCTCTAAAGTGCTTGGAGTCTGGTTCACACAACTGAGATGCGATGATGACCTGCTCGCGCTATTAGCTTCATAAAACTCCTGAACCCCCTCTTGCACTATTTAGTGAGCATTCGCAGCCTCTATTAAGAGGGAAGTTGAAACAGGCCCTAGCGATTCAGCCATTTTGTGGCCTGAAAGGGAGTTTGATTAGGCCAGATCCCAAGGGGGGTTGAATTGTTAAGCCGGTAGTGTGTCAATCAACACTTCTCGCCCTTTTAACCGCACAATCACTTGCCTTCCCTCCCTTTTTCTGGCTCATACTCTCACACACACTGTGATGCCGCTCGTCCATGCCGGCTCCCATTAAAGGGAATAATGCAGGCCACTCCCAATTCCCCCTCTAATGCCTCAATTTGCAGAGTTTCCTCCCTCGCTCACACCACGTAGGGTAATAACAGCCCTCCGCTGCTCTGAAAACAAATGCTTTCAGAGGCAAAAAGACTGACAGGTTATTATCCAGTCCAGATGTGTTGAGCTGCTTGGGGAGGCAGTGATGTTTTGATGCAGGTGTTTGGAAAGGCCACAGTAAGCATTCAGAGGTAGAATAGTGTAGTGTGTTTGTTCTGGTTGGCAAACACAATGTTTAACAATGATGGATTTTCAAATTTTTCATTGAATGCACCTACATGTTCAAAAATGTAAGGTGAAAAAAGTTTGTGAGCCCTTGATGACCCTTTAAACGAACCTTCACAATCGATAATGCTTTACAATTAACTATTAGAGAGCTACAAATGGCAATGCATCTGTTCAATAAATTACCTTAGCTGTTGAGTAATAAAAACAGCATCTCCTTTTACAACATTTCAAATCCCTCAGTTCTCGACATCTCCAAAAAGCCAAGGCTATGTTGATTCTTGTTTTATTACATTCTCTGTCACGTTCTCTTTTTGCCAGCAGAAGCTCCTCTGTTTGGCTTTTTTAATTTTATTTTAAACAGGTGATTCCCTGGAAGTTTGTGATTTAGCATCCTCCATGTCAACCTTTCTCGCTCGTTTTGACAACTAACCTATCCACACCGTACATGCATTAAAGTAGAGGTCCACTCCCGCCTACTCCTGCATAAAAATCCCTCTGTTCACTCGCTATCTGCATAGAATGATTTTCTTGCAGACCCGAATGATCCTGCTAAATCCCACTAATCTCAAATTTAAATTTCCCCTGAAGAAAGAGAGAGCAATACAAGAATTTTATTAGTTATTTTTGTCTAATGACACTGTCAACACAGTAGAAAATCCTTTGGAAAAATGATTGATTCGTTAATTACAAAAAGTTCTGTATTCTTTAGCTTTCTGATCCAAACTACTTTCTTGAGTTCTGCAGAACTGCAGAAAAAGGACGCAGAGGATGAGAAACTAGGCGAAGACGGTGGGAGGGAAAGATGTTGAGAAGGGAGGAGGCAAAGCAAAAAAAAACGTTAAAGTGAATCAGGGAGGGTAATTTGTCAACATGGGGACATGTCTGCCAAATGAGCTGATCTCATTTCCTGTTGACTGCAGGATTCCAAGCCCCTGGTCTTCTTCGTGTGATAGATTTCACCTATTTTAATTGGCCTAAAACACCACTTTCCCTCTCGCCCGCCCGCACACATACATTTTCGTATCTCATATAGTCGAATTGTTCGGCCCTAAACAACATTTCATAATTTCCACCAGAATTGCAGCTCATTACAAACTGCTCTCTTTGGTTTGTGGCTTTTGTTTGTGTAAATAATGATGCTGTAAGAAAGAAGAGGGGAGGGGGATACAGACAAAATTATGAGAAAGAGAAGGATGAAGAAAAGTGAACTACTTTGAGAATCTGCCAATGTATGGGGTTCGCTTTCTGATTTCCGCCTCCATGTGTTTTAATTAGCTTTCCAATAAGTCCTACACATATTGCGCTACCTTAAGTGAGTGTGTGTGTGTGTGTAAGATCTGCAGCAGACAGCAGGTCTCAGAGCTAGTGGGTGTATGTGTGGGTTGGCCATATTCATTTACCTCACCGCTGTCTTTGTAGGAACGCAAAGAAAGCTAAATACATCGCACGGCGAAGTCGGTTTCAATAGTAACCCAGTAAATGCAATCTTAATGCTTTTTAAAGACGATTTCCCTTCATTAAGGTGGCTGGAGAACTGACTGCACATATACTGTATGTATACAGAGAACTGACATACTGCCATCTAGTGGTGTATTTTTGGTATTTTAGTGGTTTGCTCTTCATGCTCATTTAAAAAAAGTCTTTACATAGATTTAACCACGTGAGACCTATAGAATTAAGCTCTCTTTTTTGACTAATACATTATTGGCTTTTTAATTGGATGAGGCATCAGCTATTAAAAACCTTCTTTTCAAGTGATATTATATTGAAATAAAACAAATTAATTATGGTCTATAAATTCCATAAAATCATCCCACGCAGCAATATTTTTTTACGATCATTGAAAGGTGACTTTTCATTGTCGTTGCGGTGAATATCCGCAGCTTGTTATATTATCACAAGGTTAAACATGCCAATAAAATATAGAAGGTAGTCTTTATTGTTCATGTGGCTCTTTATGTTTACACATTTTACTTAAATTAAAATTCATATGAAGGCAGGGCAGATGTGAAATGAAGATATTAGAGTTCTCATTGAATTTATAATAATAATAATAATAATAATAATACAATTATTATTGTATTACTGTATACTGGCATATATGTATTACTGGCATACAGTCCCCAGCAATCCATTATACAGAGTCCCACACTATTTATTTATTTATTTATTTATTTATTTATGCTAGATGGACTTTCTTTTTCAAGTACAACTATTTTTCAACCAAATTGTCACCCCCCCCCCCCCCCCTCTCAACTAGCTCCGAATTAATTTTGGGCTGCTTTGCGTTTAAGGGTTACTTAGTAGCATAATATAAACTGCCATAGTGCCATTCATAAGTTTGGGGTCAGTAAGAAAGAAAAGAATTAAAAAACAGTTTTTAATATTGATGATAATAATAAAAGAAATGTTTCCTGAGCACCAAATCAGCTTATTAGAGATAGAGACAGCATATTTTAGAAGTATATCATGTGACAGATGGATGCTAAATTAAAATTGAATTCATGAAAATAATTCAAACTTTAAGAAGTGCTGTTCCCTGAAGGAATGCCAAAGCCTAAAATCTATTCAGACTTTTACGTCTAGGTATAAAATGTAGAAAAGCAGAAAAGTTTGTAAAGCGGTGACACCTGGTGAGTCTGACGTCTTGTACGTGTTTTGGAGTGTCAGCACTCTGTTTATATCCTCAGCGTTCGCTCTCTGATCGTATAAAGCTCTCTGTCAGTCTTCAGAAGTGAATATTACACCAGACTGCAGCATGTCCAACAAGCCAACCTGCCCAGCTGCAGTGACAGACAGCAAACCTCAGGGCACTTTGCTCTTATTAAAAATGACTCCGCTACACTATTCTTCATGGCCTCCCTCACCCTTCTGTTCAGTAGTCTTCAATAATACACAAATACATATTTATACTACAAGGATGGTTTTAATTACTGAGCTTGTAATTGGTTTGGAGGGGAGAAGTACAGGAAGTGGTTGACGTACCTTCTTTCTTGTGTGTGTGTGTGTGTGTGTGTGTGTGTTCACTCACAGGCAGGGCGCTTTTCACACAATAATCCAGTGAAGGCCTTGGGCACAGACATCTGCTTTCTAATGACAGTTAATTAGATGCTGTTGAGCGCAATCAGAGGCAGTCGGCGCTAATAAACTGGGACTCAGTGTGTGTGCAGTGTTTCTCTGTCTGTGAGAGAGTCTACAAGACGATGGCTTTGATTTAGAAGAGTCACACACTATCAGTGTGAGTCAGTGGTGCTTTATGCTTCAGCCAGAGAATTCAGGCTTAAGACTACTGAAGAACTTGCAGAAATATGGGTGGTTGTTATGTTGTTGCTATGCGATTGCTAAATTGTTCTTTTGTTGTTGTTTTTTTTACAGTGATATGCGGTTGCTAGAGTGTTCTGGGTGGTGTTTGCATTCAAAAGGGTCTCAAATATGCATATCTACTGTAAGATTAATGCTTAGGGTTAGAGTTCATTCATATCCCTAATCCTGCGTGAGCAATAGAAGTAATCAATCTTGTGGCCACACACAGGCTTAAACCTCTGTTTATTCACAGTAGAGTTATAATCATTATTCCTAGTCTCCCGGACCCTCATCAAATGTTCATTGTGTTTCATTTCTGTTATCCTCTGGATGGATTGCGATCATCCGTCAGTGAACAGTGAACCGTTATGTCCCGATCTCACGGCAGTAATTGTATTTCAGTGAGGAACGTAAAGGACCTCAGCTTTGATTACATGCCATAATCCCCTTATTAGCTTTGAGTTATGCTTATAGACATCTCATTCTGTATGGTGACTGTTCCGGCTCTGATCCCACATCAAATTCATAAGCATGACACTGATTTGTATACACATAAACAATGCTGTTATAAAAGTCTTTCTTTCTTATTATATTAATTATTATGTTTGACTTCATAATACTTGATCTCTGCACAAGTCGCATGTGTTTACATTAAAAAATTGTGGGAACACTTTACATGAAGGGGTGTACATAAGACTAACATGACACTTTCATAATCATGACATATGTTATGAATATGAAGGAAGTTTTATTTGATTGTGTCATTCGCTCAGTTATGACATTTTTAATGCAAATATGACATTGTTTGAGATGTCTTTGTTATGACAACCAATACATCATAACCCGTCAGTGTCTTTGTCATTACAACTTGACATTACTAAGACAACACAACCTGTCATAAACATGACATAGCAGATTAATGATCAAACTTAAGAAACCACCTAGAGTTATTGGTTAGCATTACAATAAACTATCAGTTGGTTTTGACATTGGCTGTTATGAAGCCATTATTACTTTTTAATGACAATTCAATTAGTACCACTGAAGTTGAGGTCACGAACAATATTCATGACTCAGTTATAATGGCCTCACGACAGCCAATGTCAAACCCAACCACATGACAGTTTAAGTTGTCATGACAAAGACACTGACAGGTTATAATGTTATGTCAAGATTTCATAACAAAGACACCTTAAGCAATGTCATATTTGCATTCAAAATGTCATTATTACACGAAAGACACTTAATGGCAGTTGTCATAAACATGCATAAACCCTACTTCATATTCAAGACATGTCATTTTAAGGTTATGAAGGTGTCGTGTCAGTCTTATGCACACCCCTTCAAGTAAAGTGTTACCAAAATGGTATACACACATGATTGATAATTCTCATATCACACTTATACTTTTTGTTGTAGCACATCACATCTTGTCAAATGGTTTTACTCTATTTTAACACACCCAACGCTCAAGTCGAATTCAGAAATCCCTCATTGAGAATCAGAAATCTGTGTGACTCTCCATTAGAAATGAATGACTGCTCTGGTCTATAGATGGCCTGTCGTCTGCCGGTTGAAAATGTGGCTTAGGCGTTTAAAATTCACCAGATTGAATGTTTTCTAATGCACATGTTTAAGACAGTGTGTGAAGAGCATGTGTCATTTATACATGAATTCCTCTGTCTGCTGTGCTCCTGTCATAGAGAACAATGTGGCTATTTTCAGCAGGGCGTCTGGTGAGCCCATGTGACTGTGAAACTGATTGATCCACAGCACTGAGTTTTTCTCTTGCTCTCCCTTTTCACCCTTGGATTGTCCGAATGCTCTTTTTCCCATCCTCCGAAGAAGTCTTCTTCATCTTGTTTTCAAACATCTCTCAGCACATTCAAGCCTGGTTACACACCCACATGCTGTTTACAGATTATATGTGATTGCAGAGAGGAGCGCCATCTTCTCCACACCTGCCTAATGCAGCGTACCACAGATCAAACGCAAACAGGAGAGTGTTTTATTTCTTCTGTCTCAGTAAGATGAACATTTTTAATTGTCTGAGGTTCCTCTAGTCTAAAGGAATCATGACTAGCGCTTAAGTAGGTCTCCAGATGGCAACTACGATTTTTGTCAGATATGAAATGAAAAACGTAAAATGTGGGACAATATTTCAAAATGATTTAGCTATTGGTGACAGTTGACAAAGCATGTGGCTTTCTCAGATATCATCTTGTAGCAACAACAAACACAGTCGAGAACAAATGACTCTTATGAATCATTTAAAAGTGATTTGTGTCGGTCAGTGAATCGTTAAGGAACCTTTTTTTGTTATGTCTGATATGAAGCGTCAAACACTACACATTAAAACGACCTATAATTCAAATTAAGTATCTGTGACATATTTCACTACTTTAAACTTGAGGTGTCTTTCACATTTGAAAAGCATCGTTTGCTGGCTTTTTACAGGCTGTTCTGTGTTACAGCCACTCCTGTCATGACGGTCAATGTGGTCACGCTCACGATGTCTCTGATGCGCTTTCCTTCTCTGAATTTCGGACGAAGCAAAACTCGATTAGCTGAGAGAGCCAATGAGCCTGTAGAGCAGCTGTCACCTTCCATTTACCTCATAAGATCATTGATCAGACAGACTTATGGAATGAAATATTAACACAGCAAGATGATCACATGAAGACAGTGCCCAAGATACGCTTTTGTGTGTCGCTGTGTGCACATATCACTGTGTGTCTATTAGACGGTTGAGAGCGAAAGTAAGAGACACCATCTGGTGTGAATAATTCTTATAGAGGACATTTATATTGGTGACATAATGAAGTGGAGATTGAGCTATTATCTTTGTCTGTATTTCTAAACCATGCCAAATTATTCAAGAGGGCCCTGAGAAGGCCTGCCGTATATATTATATACAGTCCCGGCTGCCAGAGCTCCACTACGACACCATTCAATTGTCCATACTTTTCATTCATTCTTGAATGAATGAAAAGTGTTTGAGCTTAACCAGATGACCGTTGTTTTTAATAAATAGTTATTTACTGATTTGGAATACATACATTTGAAAGTTTCCTGGGTCGGGAATGACAAATATCAAGATTAACTTATAGTGAGCATTACACGACAGAAGAGTAAATGTAAAATCGGATAAACGAGCATGCAGAATTAAATATCCAATATCGTCCAATACAGATAAATTGAAAATTATATTGTTACCAAGGTGATATTATCACTTATGTAGGACGTCAGTGTTCCCTTAAATAAATATAGTCAGACAATAAAATAATTGACAATGTTTTTATGGCCTCAGGTATGAGGAAATCCATGAATAGGGTTCTAGGTTTATGGCAGTGTTATACTTAAAGAAGTGGTAGAGTTGTTTCTTACTGAGGGCTGAGCCAGGCTTCCACTGTTAATGTCTCGTACACACACGTATATAAACGTGCACATGTGTGTATGAGCTCCCCTCTGCTGGGTTGACTAATTGGCTTTGCAGTGCTGAGGGAGGTGTTTAGTGTCGGGGGGTTGTGCAGCTGTAGTCTCGTAGTGATAAATCAGTGTTCCTGCTGATCTATGAGCCTCTGTCTGCTCGTATGCAACGGCCCATCCCTGCTCAACACCTGTCTTGTTCCCTCTTCGACACACATGGTGTGTGCAATATTTGAAAGCCACAAATTATGCTCATATTTGTGTTTTATTAGTCTGAGACCTCATTGAAAATCTAATTTAAATCTGGAAAGGACTAGAAAGTTATGATTTTGACATTTAAAACAAAGAAAAACAAACAAAATATTCTAAATTCTTATATTTATCTATGTTCTTCATTTTTTATCTCAAATTGCTTTTTTTTCTAATAATATAACTTGTAATCAGGAAATTTGTATTACATTTACACAAAAAGTGGAGATATTGCAGAAAATGCGTCACAATGTAGGTTGAATTCGAACCCACATTTCCCATATATCAGCACCACTGCACACCATGTGCCAACCATTAGGCCTCAGCTCTGACAATTTCAAACTTAGTCAAACCTTGCACAGACGTGTCTCTTTTGTGTAATTCAACTCTTAAATGCATGAATGTTTCGCCAATCATTATTACATTTTTTGGGTCTCTACTTGTCGGGATAATATACAGTAAAACTCAATTTTAGAGCAACAATTGCAGAAGAATAAAATAAAGCATATATACTTACAGCATCTGGCTCATAGTCGCGATCTTAAAAATATTCTCAAAACTGTAATTTTCAATATCTTTAAAATGATTCGTTCAGTACTTTCTCAATCGTTGCGCCATTTCAAGTTTTGCTGATGATGCGTCCTATTCTATTGTTTTCTGCCTGTGGTAACTATGAGTCAAACCTCAAAAATTGTGTATCAGACATTGCCACCCT
The DNA here is from genome assembly GCF_016745375.1 of Pimephales promelas. Next base: position 7,987,448 of record NW_024121144.1, read on the forward strand.
GTGGAATAAAGGTGAATTGCACTTCATTTTCTTCTTGTGCAGGAAAAATATACTTACACTCTAAATCCGGTCATTAGCGACCGTATACAATTATTACAAAAAAAGAATAATAATAGGAAAACAGGCATTCTTTTCTAATAACATTTTCCTGTTATATTGTTTATAATGAATTTATTGAGGAATACCAAGAAGGTTGATGTCTAACTATAAAAAAAAAAAAAAAAATTAAAAATGAATGAGGAGGAGGGTAGTGAATGACATCCCGGCTCATGCTTTTTAAGGGTTACTGAAAATGCCTTGTTTTCTGTGTGTCATCAGGTTCATTCAGGAGATCGAGTCCTGTATGGGTCCTGCTCAGGCCAAGCAATGTCAGCTACGCACCTTCCTCACCTACTACATCAACGACCTGTTCCTCAGCCAGGTCCGCACCGAGACCAATAAGGAGATAGAGGCTGTGACCAAAGTGTCCGACCCGCTCAAGATCCTGGCCAGCGCTGACACTATGAAAAACCTGGGAGTTCAAAGACCTCTTCTACAGGTATCTTTTTCGTTTGTTGGTTTGTAAAATGATCCTTTTTCAGACATTTTCCAGTAAATGGATGACAATATTAGTACACACAGAAAGATAATACACACTTATTTTTCGCCGTTGCTTCTCTTCTGCCCTTTGATTAGTCGATCCGTTTCTTAGAAGAACTGTTTAAACATCATTTGCCTACCGGTCAGGTGTACACAAGCCCGGTCTGATTGTTTTCTCTTCTGAACTTCACCAAAGAGGAAGGTTATTTTTTTCTCCCATGAGTGTCAATAAAGGCCACCAACCCCCCCTATCACCCTGCATCATAATTGGACCTGAAATTGTGTTTGATCCTGGCTGACCTGGAATCAGCAGTTAAGTACAGCTTATATAACACACAGCACTGCTCCTTGGTGACCACCTGCCAGCTGTCCATCTCTCCAAGGGCTTCTTCCTGTCAGCACAGGAAGTACAACAGTTTTTTTTTTTGCTGTTGAGACCTTTATATGTGCTTACTTCATCAGCAAAGGGATTTAGTACTCTCTCTTCTCACCTTTACAATATTTGCTTGTTATAGTTCCCATAACAACAGATTAAGAATAATTTTAAAATATAGGAAAGACATTTTTTTTTGCTGCTTTTAAAATTATAGTATATTATTAATGAACGTTAACGTTATGTTATTTGAATGTTTTAGTACTGCCTTGAAGAATTGCTGCCACACAAAACTTAACTTATTTAAGCTCATTTCCAGTCTTTCTACTTCTGATTCTCATTTAAAACAGTGTCTTACTGTACTTATCGTTTATGTGTGAAATGCACTAGCAATTTCTAAATGAAAATAGTTTCAAAGTAAATCCTACACTAATTCAGTGTAACCGATATTGTCTTCTATGCTTGTCTGCATGCTTCTGTTTGTTCCTGAGTGAATGCATGTGCAATTGTGCATGTACATGTATGAGTTATTTCAATGTCTCTCTGTGTTCGGAATCCATGATCTGGTCAATTAACTTCATGAGAAGCTCTCTTTGCAAATATATGAGGGCAAGAATGCCATTGTGCTGAGTGTGATGAGTTTTAGCGCTCAGATTTACTCAGATGAGAGCCATTATGGTCCCCTTTTACTCTTTAAGCTGAGACCTGTCATCACAAGTATCTCCAAGTTGTGTGTGTGTGTGTGTATGTACGTACATCTTAGCATTGCTTTCATTTTGCGAATGCGAACAGTGGCAGTTCATTACAGAGGGGAAGACATCAAAAGCTCACAGCCATTTGTTTATGATTATGATTTCTCCTTAACGAGGACTGCGGCATCTTGCTAATTACCCTGCTGGGCTAATGAGGGCCTCTCTGGATAGCGGGAGCTCCATAAAATGCTCTTTGTTTTGGCTTTTATTTTATTTATTTTTTCATTTTAATTACCTTAAATCAAAGGTGTTGCAGCTTTGCTCCTGACAGCCCGTGTGGCACGTTCCATCCCGGCCTTTTGCTTTGTACTTTTGTAGAACCAAATCCTGGATCACGCGCCGCACTGAGGGAACGAGAGTTTGCTCTTCAAGGAGGCATTTAATGAACTCTTTTATGAAGAGCTGTATTAGTATATGAACTTATTTGTGTTCTCAAGCATGTGTGTGTATTTATTTGTGTGCCTTTGAAAATTGCTCGTTCATTTTGAACTTAGCAGAGGAAAGAAAATCTCTACGGTATTTGGAAAGCATTTGCTCCACGCCCATCTGCATCAGGGTCCAAAATGAGCACTTGCCAAGCACTAAATGTGGATAAAATTTGGCTTTAAAGATTAAATAACATTTTAGTCACCAAATGGCCTGTTACACATTTACAAGTTGTGAAACTGAAGGAAAATTTACCAAAGAAAAGTTCTGACTCCAGTATTGGCTCTGGCCATTCCTTTGACAACTTTCCTGTTTTTTACTTTAAAAAAAAAAAATGTTTTTACTTAGATTTGCCAAAAACGAAAGTTTCACATTGTCTTTTCTAAAAATAATCTGAATATGCTAATTTGGTGCTCGTGAAACATTTCCTAGTATTATCAATGTTGAAAACAGTTTTGCTGCTTAATATTTTTGTGGAAAACATAATTTTTATTATTTTTTTTTAATTTTTTTATTTTTTTTTTGATGAAGAGTCCTATTGATCCCAAATAAAATAAGTAGAATATATGAAAACATATATGACATGTAATAATATGAAGAAAACAAATGACTCTCTATTGGCAGGTTTAGTAAACATTTAATTTCGGACCATTAGTATGCACGATATGCAATAGTGGCTAATAAGGCCAAAGAGAAAGTGCCAGTGATGAATTGTTGAAATGACACACCTTGTATTTGTTGCATTGGAAAGAGGTTATCTCCATGACCATTTGATTGGCTACTGAACAGAGAGATTTAACCCCGCCCTCTTTGTCTCATTAGCATGTGATCTCCTGGAACAGACTGGAAGAGCAATTTGGCAGCATATCGGTTACTTCTCTTCAGTTTCTGACTACAAAATACATGGACAAGTCTAATTTCATCTGACGTTTTGAAACAAAAGTTTAGTTTTCCACCTCCCAGACCAGAATTCAATGTAGTGTCATTGAGAAGGTGCTGGAACCATGATTTTGACCCTGTTCTCAGACTGAACAGCCATTCTTCCTGTGAGAAGCCATGAAGTTGAGTGACGCTTCTCTCCAGATTGTCTATTGCCTCTGTGATGCATTTTAGACCAAATGGAGGAGGCAAATGATGCTTAAAGTAGTGCTCTCCTGTGGTCAAGGAAATGATGACAAAGAGATGTGGGTGTGTGTTTATGGGTGCATGTCTGTGTATTCCAGGTGCCGTGGCTCGGATGTTACAGCAGGTGTTTTATGAGAAATCAGCCCGGGAGAAGTGGAGCATTGATCCGTAGGGAAAGGGGGTTTTCTTTTAGTTTCACAACATTAAATATACTGCACTTTGCCATCAGGAACCATGTTAACACACACACACATAAACACCCACTCCTGTTTACTTGCTATACTGCAAAGGAGGAACTCTTAGGACAGATTTTATGTCAGTTGTTGTCAGCATTTTTAAAGCTAACCAACTTTTTGTCACCTTTTCCTTTTGTAAAAACTTTTTTGGACAACCACCGTATATATTAATATGGCTAGATGTGTTGTACTTTCTCTTTACTGTATTTTCGATGTAGTATATGTTGAATAATCAACAGAAAAGTAGACAGTATGAGTTATTGAATAGATTGTACTATCACAGCCTTGCTTTCATTTGCCTAAAATGAAATATGAGTGACCATTTACAAACTATTTGGAAAAGGTTGTATTTCAAAGGCTGTCTTAAAGCAGATACTTAGCAGAGGATAGTGGAGAAAGTTAACAGCCATGTGCTCTGGCAGAGAGAGGTGTTAATGCATTAGCATTACAAGCACAAGGCTTGCTGAAATACTGTACGAACAGCCCCTGCTACCAGCACCCCCCCAGCTCAAGCTCAAGTTGTCTGTCCTCGCTCTGTCTAGCATCACAACAAGGCCAGTGATATCAGAAGGCCTGGCCGTCCATATTGTGCCCGCTCTCATTCTTAAACTGCTCTCCATTTCTTTCTCTGTGCTGATATGTTCCACTGATGCTATCTTCAGGTCCAGGGCCCACTGATGGATTCATTTCATTAGAAATGTTTTGGGGGGTCACCGTGTGGCTTGTTTGGAGATTGGCTCTATTAATCTTCCCCACCACAGGTTCCATGGTGCTGCTTACATGGGCCATATGTCCAGACACCTCTTACAGGAACGCTTATACTCACACAATTCATTTTTGCTCAAGTTGGTGGAAAATGGCAATCTTGGCCAAAAAAAAAAAAGTATTTGATTACTGGTTATATTGTTATTCATACACACAGATTTCTAAACCAGATCTTTGTGTAAAGGCCTTGAAAACTTAAATGCTGAAATATTATGAATCTACAAATGTCCAATATTATTTATAATATATTATTAAGTTATTTCAGACAAAGAGGATCTCATAGGTATTTACTTAGGCCTAGTTATGGTTGGAGCTATAATGTTCTCAGATTATTCAGGGCTGTGTTTTATTTACAAGTCTGTTTTTAGAGACGTGATTAACTGTCTGGCTTTGCCATTCAGTCAAAGCTCATTCTGAAATGTGGACTTGAGCTGCCACCAGCGCTTTGCTAATGAAGCTGACCTTTTTAATCACACTTTATTCACCATCAACACACACAAACGAACCTCTACACATCAATCTAGAGGCGAACTAATGAGAGTGACCTTTTTGTTTGTAGGGTCTGTGTTGTGTGAGGGTGTATATTTGGGGTCTCTCTCTCTCTCTTTGTGTATGTGTGTGATGTCTGTTGATTGGCATCTTGTAGTGCTTGGCTCCATTAGAGGAGCACAGCTTGGTGTGGCACAGACGGTGTATGCCTTTATTGGGGACTTTCTCATGACCACAAAATCAGCCAATCACAGAACGATTCAGGTTTAAATGGTGTTGTCTAGACCTTGTTTATATCTGCCGGAAGTCGTGTCTGTACAGAGACACATTTGCACATCAGGATAAAAAAGTTGCCATGATAATATACAGAAGATTTTATTTTATTTTATTAATGTTTTGTTTTGTTTCATTTGATTATTTTATTTTTAAATCCATTATATAGAAAGAATGGGTTTGGGAAATCTTTTTAAAGAGACATTGAAGGTGTCTTTTCTCTAAGGTCACAGATGCATATAACGTGTCTGAATAGAGAATGCCTATGTCACCGCGGATGACTTCACGGTCGATCAAGTGACATTATTATTATAAAGTTACAGGAAATGCGGACATCAGAATCCATAGAATAATTTAGTGTTTAATGAATTATTGATTTCTAACACTTTTGCTAATACGTTATAGAAGTATATAGAGTCATTTTTCCATGATGACAATAAATCATTTTCCATGACCCCTTCTAACCTTTCTTCGCACCCTGCAGTTTGAGAACCTCCGTCTTAAAGTGTTGGTCAGCCAACTCAAGACCTGATCTAGATTAATGTGGTAAATTCGTGCTATTACTTCAAAAGACTGCAGTCCTTTCAATTTAACTGATGAAATTTATCAAGATTTAGCTGACAGTGATGCAGTGTGCACTCTTTCTTCTGTCCTTTAGGGCACTGTCACCTTCTCCTTTTTTTCTGCTTTTTCTTTTCTGTCGTTACCTTTAGAACTCCTCAGTTCTGACTTGGATTCCTTCCCCAGGCCAGCGTTATTTTTTGGGGGGACCAAAAGTTGCCTTCTGAGTGTTTCTTCACCCGTGGGCTGAACACAGTCCTTCTTTCCACCAATGGTCTTCTCCCACCGACACTGGCCTAAACTTGGGCTACATCCCTACCTGAACTGACAGTGTGGAAGAGCTAATCTCTGCCTAAGGAGCTAAAACAAGACAAAAGTTCAAATGTTGCCAAATATGCTTTAAAGCAGGCCGAGTGAAGAAAAGCAGGCGTTTATTTAGGCCTACTTGGAATTTGAAGAGAACTGCTTAGAGTGCAGACTTTGGCTGTTGTGAGTCATTTTAATATATTTCCATATATTTCCAGTGCATTGGGGTGTTTCTGCAGGGTTTCAGTGTGCATTCAGTGTACACAAACATCCATTCCATAATGATAATGTGCATATCATCGCCTTCTGTTTGTTCCCCTCTCTGCACCATTAGCCCCATATGGCTCTATTTCAGGGGGTGTTTGTGAGCATGTGCGTGTTATTGAGAAATAAGCATAAAGTTGAATCTCAGTGCTGCTACATTTATGATGGATGTATGTGGTCCTATTATTATGCTGAAGTGAGACTGTAAGACTTTAAGAAACTTTAAGAAAAAGTACAATGGAAACAATGTTAGAGGTGGATACACAACGTCTTTGTTTTTCTTGTCAAAGATTGTGCGTTCAATCATAACCTATGGTATTTTGGCTAATTTGGTATAAGCTTGCACTGAACCCAATGCACTCACACTACCCATAAACACGCTGTTTATGTCCTTAGATTGATCCTCAGTTGTGATGAATGTGGATTTACATTTGGATTGAACACTGTTGTATTCATTTGTTCGGTAATCAGCTCTCCTCCAGAGCCGGTGTACCTTTATTTAAATCACTTCTAATAAAACAGGCTTAATCCTTCTGCCGGCGGATTTACGGCAGGAAGTGCAGTCCTGGCGCTTTTGTGCCGCTCTGTTTGTTTCACTGGTCGAATCTGTCACTCACACACCGCGCTTTAGAAGAAATGACAGGTTTACATTTAGTTGTTACACATATGTCATGCATGTTTGCGGTTTGCGCTTGTGTGTTTGGCCTGTACTTCACCTCAGTCTGACTCAAACAATGTCAGACACAGATTGCTGAGAGCTACAAAAGAGACGTGAAAGAATAGTTGACACAGAAATAAAACATTCATGACTTATTCACTGTGTTGTTCCTGTAGCTTTTCAGCAGAATGTTTTAACCTGCTCTTTTTCTTAATAATGAATACTGAAAAATAAAAATGGTTAACTTTATATACATTTTTCCCTTTATAAAATGTAATAATAAATTATTTTATGTTGATAATAAATATTTTAAAATGTAGTCTTTTTAAAAAAAAAAAAATAAATAAAATAAAATCTATTAAATTCTATAGAATAATACAATTTATTCCCTTTATTCTTTCCCTCTACAATAGCTCTCATAAATATGTGAATATTTAAATGTTTCAATATTTCGTATGGCTTCAAAACACTTGAAATATAGTGCAGTTATGAACTTATATGGATCACCAGTATCCATTCACTTACATTGTATAGAAAAAAAATGTGACAAACATTATGTTCTGCATTGAAAAAAGTAAGTCATACGGGTCTGGAACGAGATGAGATTGAATAAATTGTGACAGCGTTTTCTTTTTGTATGAACCAACCCTTTAAAGAGCAACAGAAGCAACCTCCTGCATCTGCATCTGTCCATACATTTGGTTTGCGGTTGAGTGGCAGGGTCATGTTGGCATGTGTGTGCATGTCTGTGGGTCTCAGTGGTGTACGGTCACACTGACAGTGATGAATGAACTGCCCTTCTCATGCATTACACTCCTTTACCCTGGAGAGGCTTGTGTGTTTCTCCATATATTTTTTTTCACCTCTACTACGACCAAAAGAAATTGCTCTTCCAAATTAATTTACTAAGCATTTTGCTATAGTCTTTGCATGGGCACACCATTGTATAAATGTTTGAATCTGTAACCCGTGTGTGTGTGTGTGTGTGCGTGTGTGTATTGTGGTGTAATTGAAGTGCCGGAACGGTTCGGGTTAAATGCTCTGAACTCTGTGCTATGGGGTCAGAACTGGATTAATGGAGAAAACCCATGGCCCGTGAACCTTCTTTACACACACACACACACACACTCATCTCAACATCTGTCCAACTGCCTGTCATCCATTCTGAATAGGAACACCAAGTCATTTTAAGGGATTTTAAAATGTGTCTCCCATGCATGGAGAAGTCATTAACATTACATATACAATATATTATTTAAGTGTGGAGCCCCCATTAATTTATACATTCATTTGGAATCATAACCTTAATGAATTAAAGGTTACATATACATTAAATTGACCAGAGAAATATGTTCTTTGAAGATGTAAAATAATGGAGCCCATTCTCTTCTGACATTACAATACATTACATATTATAAATACTATCTAATTCTGTATGTGTTATGAATGTTCAGAATGAATTGCATCACTTATTTAATATTTAAGGCAGAGTTTAAAATGTTTCTTGATGGTTTGTTCCAAAGGTGTGTGTGTGTGTGTGTGCATCATGTATTCTTACAGTATCTCAGTAACTGAAACTGTATAAAGAGATCTCTGCTTATGCTGCATGGGTGTAAAGCGATTTCCTGTCTAAATTTGACTCAATTAAAAGTCAAAGTATCTAGTCAAAACTTTCCTTATTTAATTGAAAGTTAAAAAGACAGCTTTTCACTTTGACTGATTATATCAAGAGACAGTGGAAATTTTCTCATTAAAGTAACTTTGAAGCACAAACTGTGTAAAGAAGCTTTTTTTAACCACAAGTTTCCTCAATGTTGTGGGATATCAGATCTTGAGATCTTGAAAATGTTACATTTTATAGAGTAGTTTGACATTAACATTTAATATAATTATTTAAAACCTGATCGCTGAACTTGTTCAACAGTTTTAACATTATTAAAATGCATTCTTTCAGTTCAAAGACTCTCTTGACAAGGACAAAACAGGGACATACAGTAAGATAATTATACTTCTCATTATTATTTTTTTGTTTACTTTAAGTAAAAGTGAAGTAAAATTCACAGGAATGTGATTTGACTTTGTTCTTCAGTTATATTTTTAATAGGATTAAATAGATGTACTTAACTATTACTGACAAAGATTTAACCAAGGCTTACAGAAAACAGGCTCAATATATACTAACCAAAACCAATGAACGAAACAAGAAACAGGTTCAGTGCATTAATCAAACAATGAGTAACCATGGAAACTAATACTAACACAGCAAAAAAACAGAACAGGAAACAGTGCAAACTCAGACCATACGTAACACTATTATTAGTAGTGTAAGTGTCTATATTAATACAATCTTCATGTCCATAAATCAATACGTTGTGTGTTTTGGGTGGAGTTGAGCTGAATCTACTCATCTTGTTGGGAAAAGCTGCCTGCAAGTGATTTAGATTCTATTGCCAGCCATTATGAATAGCTCTGCCATTTCTGCTGCAACTCTCACGGTTCTTACTTTTCATTCTGTGAGAGAGCGTGTGTGTGTGTGTGTGTGTATACTAACACTCATGGCCTCTGAGTGTCCCTAAGCATGTACGTTAAGTTCTCTCTGCTCCCCTGCGTGTTGTGTTTCCCTCTCATTGATGCTCACCAGTCGAGTCCCACTGCACACTGAGTGTTCATTATTATGACTCTCTTCATTTATACTGCGCTAAACCTTGTGCCATTAGCAAACACTCCCTCCAGCAGCTCTGCTCATTTTAGGAGGACTGTAATCAAGGCTGGCGTGGCTGGACGTACTCCAGTAAGAATTCAAAGGTGCTCTGTTGTGTGAGCTGAGCAAGAATGGTTCAGGAGATGCCGAAATTTCCAGCAACAGATCTTAAACCTCCCTTGGTACACTGTGATATTTAAGTAGAAAGGAAGGATTTTGCTAGCAATGAGACAAGAGAACCTCTGCTGGTTTGATTTTTCTCTAAAGCTCTCGCCGTCTGTCTGTCTGTTTCGCTTGTGAGGCTTCTATCCATCCTTTAACTCTATTTTTCTCTCCTTCTCTCTTTCTCTCTCTCTCTCTGGAGCTTGATTACTTTTTAATGATTTCTGGGGCTAAGACGAATGAGTGTGTTAACTAAGGAGAATTAGACATGTGCCGCAGAGCACTGGGGCATTTGTTACTTGAATAATGGAGCTTAGAGACTTTGTTTACTGGGAAATATTGAGTTTCATAAATGAGAGGGGGAAAAAGAGACCAAATATTGCAGCTTCTTGGTATGATATTTCTCTGGTCATTCACTGTAGCTTTTATGGGCGTGAGCAGTATATCGAAAATGCATGATCTATTCAATATTATGTTGGCAATGTAAAATTAAGCAACATCATAAACACTGACTATGATTTAAATGCACTTTTTTATTTGACTATTGACTTGCCACGGCAGTTTTCACAATCTCTTTGTGACATGGCCAGACTTATGAGACCGCTAAGACTTATTTACTCATTTAAACCTCATTTACATGAAGTAGTTTTGGAATGTTTGAGTCTGATTCATGGATCGGTTTGGTCATTACTCATAAATGCCCATAGAAGTCTCTGTGTTGCATTTTTAAATGATATATGTAAAAATATATGTAGGTAAAATGTGCATATTGTTATATTGGTGCATATCAATTCCTCCTTATACATTCATTTTGTGAAAAAGTGTTTAAAACAAGCCTTTATTGTTTTAACGACTGTACATTTTAATGTATACTTTACATTTTGGTGTCTATATATATGAAATATTTATAGATAGATACACTCTAAAAATGCTAGGTTTTAACCCAACTGTGGGTCAAATATGGACAAATCCAAACGCTGCGTTCAAAATGTCATAAAAAAAAATTAACCCAATGGCTGGGTTTGTCCATATTTGACCCAAAGTTGGGTTAAAACAACCCAGCATTGGTGAAAAATATGGAGGTATGTGTACTGTATTTGATGGTGTAACTTTTTATATATTTTTATTATGGAGAAATATGTTAACTGTAGGTATGTGTTTACACAGTATGATAGTATTCAAAATGCGCATTTTAATAGTATCACAGATATACACACATATACATGTCACTATATTTTTCTCCATTTGGATAAATATATCGATTATAATCAAAATGCTGAACATTTCTGAGAGATATGTTCTATTTTCAGTTTCCAGTCACCATGTCAACCTTTCCCAGATGCTCGTTCACACACATAATCGGATACACTATGGCGTTGATGGACTTGTTCCAGTGTGACCAGGGGCATAGCTTTGAAGGCTAGCGTTCCCCCGCTGAGTCGTTTCTCTCCCAACCCCCTCGATTCCCTGGTGCAGTTTACTGCTAGAGAGCTTGATGGGCCAGGGCAGAGCCACGGATCATTACCTCGCTCTCCGCCCCTGGGGCTCAGGCAGGGGGCGCAAGCAGCAGGCACTGATATGTGTATTAGCAGATTGTACGCCAAATGTACAGCAATGCGCTAATAATAACAAACTACTCAGGGCACTCGCCGCTGCCCCCTGCTGTGTAGGATGCCTCATGATGTGGTCGGATTGAGTTAGTGAGGAGTCCAATTAAGTAGTGCATTTGTAAACTACGATTCGGTAGGCAACACCGTTACTATCCTCCTGCCAATGGCGTGCTAACACTCGCTGTCACTTTCAGTTAGTCGTTAGAAATGCAGCCAAATGTTGGTGTCTATGTTCTTTTGTTTTGGCCCTTCATAGTGCTAAAATGTGGTTCTGTTTTGTGCCCGGGTTTGAGTTGTTTTGCTATTAGCATCATTAGCTTTGATGGCAGGGTGCAATCGTTAAATGGTAGAGAGGAAGACGCAGTGTCTGAAGGATGATGTGGACGAGTGGAGGTTTGTCATTGCCACACATAAAAGTGATATCCCTGGTCATATGTTTCTGTATCGTGGTGCAGCAGGGTTGTCCTGCTCTGACAGGTGAATGGAGGGCTTTGATCGTGCTTGTTTTTCGGGCTATTTGACTTGTTTGCTCAAAAGCGAGCAATTGAGCAGATAGACTGTCACTATCATGGTCTTTTATAGAGGGCGGCTGGACTGGTCATCCTTAAACTCAACCTTGACCTCAGACCAGAACCTCCACCGTACCTTAACAACAGCGACATTTAGAGTTTCTAAAGCAATCGCCTGATTCGTAGAAACGAATAGAGGTGATGCCCTGACTTCAGAGTGTATTATATTGAGTGTGTGCGTTTGTGTGTGTTTTCAGAGCACTGTGGTTGTGGAGAAGTCAATTCAGGATCTAATGAGTCTGATGCAGGATCTCAGTGCGTACTCCAACCAGTTCCTGGAGATGGTCTGTGACAAGCTGAAGGAGTACAAGGAGATCTGCAATTCTGCTTACAGGTAATAATAATAAGCGACACGCAAAATCGTATTTGAGAATGCGAGTTTGTAGTGTGTATTGAATGTGATACAATAAAAAGATACTAAAACATTATGGGAAGGAATGTCTTTCGGTTGGGTTGACCTGGCAGGCTGTACGTAATAACGACATACAATGCGACCGATGTAGTTCTGATTCATGAATAAATGACTCTTATGAAGTGGTTCTTTTTAGTGAATTAAAAACATACAGCACTGCCAGTCCAGTCTGTTTCCTGAACAAATGACTATTGTGTGCTGGTTTTTTTAATGAATAGTTCAAAAAGACAATTTCTAAAGAACATTATATTACTATTATTATATTAACATTATATTATTATTACATAATGCCTTGGATCATACATTTATGTTCATTCTAATAGTAAGACATTTCTTTAAAAATAAAGGAAAACCTGTTTTACTTCTCAATATACTCCCTGCAGTACCAGTATCTCAGATCCCCAGGGGGTCTACGGATGTCTGAAAACCTTGGTATTAGAAACACTGGATGATAGGTCTGCTCATGTGTTTAAGTGAAGTGTGTATGTGTGTGTGTCCGATCACATATGTGTAAGTCAGCAGGGATCTGGACTGAGCTCAATCATGGGTAGAAAGTGCAGAGGCAGCCGTTTCCTCACACAATAATCACATGCTACCAATCTGTCCCTCTCTCTGTCTCCTTCTCTGTCTTTCTTTTGTTCTATCTCCCTCGTTCTCAGCCATAAGATGAGTGAAACTAACCGCATTTCGTTCTACATGATCTGTTCAATCATTTTACACATCGCAGACAATAACAGTTTATTCATCAGCGCTCTTGTCTGCCTCTCTGTATACTCTTCTGTGGAACTGTGTTCAGCTGTCATCCAGTGCATACTTTTAATGGCCTGCTTATGCAATACGGAAGAGATTTATCTGAACTTATGGTTCATTTACATATTTTAGAATTTTTTCAGACATGGAGTGAAATGGAGCTTGTTTAATCCCTCAGCCAATCACAGACTCTCTTCCTAATTTAGCTCCTTACGCAGTTTCATCACACTTTATGTCTTCCAGTTACAAGTCATTAACAAATAATTATAGTACCCGGTCGTCATAGCGATGCCTTTCGTTCCTTGTTGCCCTATCAATCTCTCGCAGGATCCTCTCTTTGGCCACCAAACATTGGAAAGTCTGCACCTCTTCGTTTGACCACGGAGTATTCTTCCGAGTTGCCATTAGTGATGGCCGGTTTTTGAACGAATCGTTCTTTTGAACCGGTTCTTTTTGAACCCAGGACTTAAATGAGAGGGCAAATCGGAGAAATGTAAGTTTATTTAATAACAAATAAAATGATGAAGACCATTTATGCATTTTATATATTTAAAACATGTAAAACATCGCCTAGGCTGCAGCAGGGTTCGTTTTCAAAATGTAAATATAAGAAACTTATCCAAGATGATTATGACGATGCATACTATTATTTAACTCAAGTTATGATTACAAATGCCTTTAATTTGAAGTATTTTTATCCGCCGGGATGATAGAATTGACGTCATTACGTGATGACGTAAAAGAACTGGTGAACCGTTTTTTTGAACCGGTTCATTAAAACGAACTGTCCGAAAGAACCGGTTCGCGGAAAAGAACCGGACTTCCCATCACTAGTTGCCATAATAATAGTAGTTAGTTTAGTAACTATCTCTGGCCAAACTATTTAAAAATAGCAGGGTTATTCTCATAGACCGTAAAAGAAAGGTTATTCTGGATACTCCATCTGGCGTGTGTAATGATGACGCAGTGAATGGTGACGATTCTCTCTGACCAATCAGCAGTCGTCATTGTTTTCGCGTGACTATTTTGTATCGCCTTAACTCGCCTCAGCTCGCTCACAACCTCGCCGGAGGTAGTACAAAAAAAAAGTACCCGAAAGCAAGAACAGGTACAACTTTTACACAGTGGAAAACCAAACAAAGGCGAGCCGAGTCGAGTCGAGCTGGTACTGTGTAGTAGAAAAGCGCCATAAGAGGTTAGCGACCACTGGTGGCAAAAAAATCTTGCATATTGTACCTTTAATCCTGAAGTGTTGTTGAGATTATTGTGTGATGTGTGTGTGTTTTAGGGGTATCGTACAGTGCGAAGAGAAGCTGACCATCAGTGCATCCTGGGCTAAAGATGAAGACATCAGCCGTTTGCTGCAGTCTCTGCCCAACTGGGCCAGCATGACCCAACCCAGACAGCTCAGACAGAAGAGAGAAGAGGAAGAGGACTTCACAAGGTGAGAGCACACGCTAATACACACGTAAAACAAATGCACACTGTCCCCAATGTGAGCTCTCCACACAGATTCGTCACAGAGCACACAGTATATACAAACACACTCGGACAACTCCTATCAGCTCACATCCGACTTGGTTAGCACACAGACACCGGTCATGTGCTGTGTAACACTGATCTGCAGGCTTTTACGTCCTTTAAATAGATCAATAAACACACTTATGTACTCGATCCATTTCAAGTCCAAAAATTGCATTTCATCGAAAATCAAGGTTATTTTTTTGGTTTGCCAGACACAAATACATTTTGGTATTTTGCTTGAGTCTGGATTGAGGATGAAATAGCTTCAAGAATAGCTTCAGCTGACATCTTTGAACAAGAACAAATTCAACTGGAGGCAATCACACTATCTGCTGTAACATTCCAGCATCTCAAACACACACACAATTCTGATTTGCTCCCTCCCTTTCTCTCTTTTCCTCTCAAGTGCACACTTAAATTAAAGAAGTCACAAGTATGAGGAAAAACTGTGATTGGATCCATTTTTATCGAAATTGTCCTCAAAGTGTTCTTTCGTCAGTTTGGATGTGCCATGGCCTGCAATTGTACAATAAATAAATTAACTGGTTATGAGGGGCAGAAAAGTCCAATCTAGCCGACCTGTTGAAGCTAAACGCAGACGGCGAGCAGGAGGCTTTTATCATATAAATGACCCTGACAGTTTCATCAGCTAAAGAGGGATTACGCCACATGTATGGCAATGCTATACAGAGTGATAAAAGCGTGTTAAAAAGTCTTTTCCGTTCAATAGACGCTGTGTTTTATCTTTAAGTATTGAGCAGCGTTCAGAAATGAGCCACGTGGGTTTTTTTTTTTTTTTTGACCACATTCATCACAGACCTGTAGAGGAGGAGGTCAAAGAAAATACTGACATTCATTCGTCCTAATGTACCTGTGAAGCTGAGCGTCAACTGCTGCCGTGGTTATGAGAATGAGAGCAAGGGAAAGCCTTTTTTAAGTACACATTAGCACCGGTGTGGGCATCTGGCCAGTGTTGAGGCTGTGCCCAGAACAGTAAGATATTTTCATCGCACCTTCCCACCAGGACATGCGACATTTCATTTCCACTTTAAACGTCTTCTGCCCCCTGTCCACCTTGATTCTCCTTTCAGTTGACTGTTTGCTTATTATCTGCTAACGCTTTATTGTGATGGTCTCCCAACAGGCATTCTAATAGGTAACTTTGCAAGTATGTCACCTTATTCTAACCCTAACCCTACCAGTCGACTAATACTCTACTAACACGTACGTGCAATGTTACTCATAGTCAACTGAATGTCAAAGGGACCATCAAATTAAATTGAAAGCTTTTTAAAAAAAAAAAAAAATTCCACCTATTCATTTTCACTTCAGTTGTGTCAATTAAATGAAGAATATAAGATATAATTAATATAATATAATTGCAAACATTATTTTTTTCAGTTTAGCTCATTCATGTACAGTTTTAAAGTGTCATTTAGAGGAAGAATGTGTAATATCGCAAATATAATAATAATACAATAATACTTCTGCTGCCCATCCGTTTGGACAAACAGGTTTTCCTACCCCAAACGCTCAGTACTTGTGGAGTCAAAAATGGACGTGTCTCCAAAACAGCAATTAATTTACGCTTTTGAAAGTGACTTTTTAAATGACTCAATAAACTGGTCTATAAATATTTTAACATGAAAAAATGACATGCTTCACCTTTACCGGTTTAATCTTTTTCACTTCTAAGCACTGGTTTAATTAACGTCCACCACAGAGTTCAGTTGTGCTGAGCTGTTATTAAAATCAATCTGTATCGACGCCATGGCCACAATCAGCAGACCATACGGAATAATGATTTAACAGTTGAGGTGAGGCTTTTTTTTAATGCTGGAAATTGTTTTTCTGTCCCGCACAGGGCGGCATTTGCCAAGGAGTCTGAGGTTTTGACAGGGAATCTGGGTGATAAGTTAATTCCTCAGAATGAGATTCTGCGGGACGTCAGTGATCTAAAGGCTCTCGCTAACCTGCAGGAGAGCATGGAGTGGCTCGCCACCCGCCTCAGGGGCTTCTTCAGCAACCTGCCCCGCAGCTGCAGTGAGTGTGTTTACTGTACATGTTTGGCTATAGGTTTGTGTATTGAATATGTGTCGCCATGTATTGTGTCAAAACGTTTTCCAATTTATTATTTTTCCTTTACAGAATAAATGATCATGCAAATGTTTTAGTGATAATTTGAATCGAAATACTGACAAATCTGAGTAATCTTAGTGTTAGCTATGTGTCTAAACTGTAAACTTTTGAACCTCTTCAATTTATCAGAACTGAATAAATAGAAGAACAGATTGAGCCTCATGGAAGATAAGCAGGAAAATGTCTGTGTAAATCATTTTATAAATTATTCTTACATATTAACACTGACTCGACTTCAATGAAACTTCAGCACTAGATGTTTGACGTCACATCGGTGAAACTTTACACAATACCTTCCGAATTTCCTCCACTTCTTTTACTGAAATCTGTAAATAAGCTATTTTAAAACTATTGTTATTTCTGTTTTTTGGGTAAAGACTGCTTCAGAGCGACTCGCGTCCAGAGCAGATAAAAATTCAATAAGAGCGCGGTGGAGGACGTGGTGTAATTACCATTAGTTCTGTGCAGAAGCCGTAATGGAGTGTTTTATCATGGTGGGACAGCTTCAGCATTGTTCATTATTTAGTGTTTGCTGAGCTGATGGGACCGTCGCCGACGGAAACCCTTATCTCTGTAACCCCCCCCCCTTAAATTGGATTTTATATTATGGAGCCAGTCAGGTATGAACAAGTCATTTTCTCCTGTCTTGTCTTGCAGACTAAAACACGTTTGCCAGTGTAATGTGGGGGAGATTAAACAGCGTCTCACCACCAGAGACTAAGCTTTGAAGTGGATCGAGTGAAGAGAGTTCCTAGAGAGGGAGAGTTGTCTTTCTAAAACGCAGGCCCACCGTGCTCAGGAAGAGACATCCTTTATGCACCTGTGACCACCCTGATGTGGCGTTTGTGTGCTAGAAGAATGTCCGGCGGTTTGTCAGACTGACAATGAGACCTTGTCCTTGTCTCTGTGAGTTTAATCCGCGGCATTGCTCAATCTCCGTCCCTCCAACCACTGCTAAAACAAACACTCGGACCTCTGCGATAAGATGCGTGAGATAATCCTGCTCTTTAGCGTTATGGTGTTGAATCTTAATTTAATCTAAATTTGATTTGGCACTAGGACACATTCTTGCACCGACTTTTGGGGTAGAAATCGATGGGCTTTGATTGGTCATGAAGACAGATTGCGTCTGGGATCTTTTCAATAACATGAAATCTTCCCTACATCTATCTGGGACCAGAGCCCAGTTTCCTCAGGAGGTGTGTTTATGTATGTTCTTTCTTGTGTGCGTCAGTCTTGGGTCTATTTGTTTTGTTTTTTTACCCTCTCAGACTTGTGTAGTAAAGAAATATGGCGCTTTGGATGTGAGGAGATCTTCTGTACATTCAGATTAAGTATTAGATTGGTTGTTTACATGCAAATTGAGAATCTGATTTGCAGTACGCGAATGCTGTAAATTAAAATCTGAATACCATAACAACAGTTCACAAATACTACAGAGTTTCCATCCCATGCAAATTGGCATAAAATAGAATTGGATGTTGTTGCCAATGTGGAAGCCATGGCTATGGCTTTTTTTATTAATATAGTCAATTATTAGCAGTTCAGAGCTTGCAGATAAAACACTTTTTTTTTTTTTGCTAGCTATCAGCAGTAGACGCCTTACGTCTGGAGCGACAACGTGTCTGAAGGTAATGGAGGCCAATCATTTTGATGACAGGCTTTTGCTCCGGCATTTCAGAATGAATTTGAGATTTTGTGAGATGAGACTGATCCAATGATTTTCTTTTCTGAACGATTTCTTTGGTCACATGTTTTCTGCTAGAGGCATTGACAGGTTGTTGACAGGTTTTGAGAGATTCAACCAACTTTATATCAGCTGGACCCAATGTTTGTATTTCACAAGATGCGTCTCAATGTTTTTCCCCCCCAAAAAAATAAAATGATCACAAAATAAAAAGAAAATCACAAAATAAAACCCAAGCATGTGGGATGAAGACATCTCGTATTTAGATCTGCAGCACGAGCCCAGCGGCAGAGATGTTGTCTCCTCCTCCAGCAGTCTGGTAGACTTCTGTACACACCAGCACAGGAGCCACGCAAATCTCATAGCCGTCCTCATCCCAGCAGGAAACCGGCCGAGATTCCTGAAGCGGAATTCTTTGACTTCCTTCAATTTATGCATTTTTATGCTTATTTCACATAAAAATTTCACATAAAATGGTCTGGATTGAAACCCAGCTACCTACAATCAGATTGATTCCAATTCTCACTAACATCACTCATCTCATTCTGTCCTAAGTATTAAATGAAGCAAAAAAAGTGACTAGAAAATATCTGCCCAAGATAGCTGCCAAGTGAACTGACTTTCTTTGGCCCCAGGTTGAGTTTTTCTCTGGCCAATACCCTCATGCCTTTGAGCAAGACCTTTAACCACCTTATACCTACCTAGGCTTGACATACAAAAGGCAGAACTGTTGTCCAAACAACCCTCTTCCTTTCACATTTTCCCAAATTCAGCTTCCTATAGCTCTCGGGAGATTCAGCGCTCTCATATCGCTGAACAGACACAGAGCTTTGAGCTTTTCATAGCCTTTAGTGCCAAAGAAAGAGTAACTCTTGGGTCAAGCGATCTGTTCATTTTTGGAGTTTTAAAAAGTACCTTTATCGCCGACAGTAAAGGTCTGCTTTCCATCTATTAGCATAATGTCTGTGGATGCCGAAGACACCTACTCAATTTTCAGTTTTTTGCTCGCTCCTCTCAAGTTCTGTCTTGAAGGCTTAGCCTGCGAGTCAAAGTGCTGACGCAGTGAGGTCAAAGGTCGTCCGCAGACAGAGCTTGGCTCTCCCCATGCAGATGTCACTGCTGTTACTGCAGCCGAATAATTAACGCTCTCAGCCAATCACATGCATCATTCATGAGGCTTCGGTCTCTCTTTTTATCTCTCTTCGTCTCCCTCTCCCTTTGCTGCCGCAGAGGTCAGATATCTTGTTTATTAGCCTGTGGGAGGTGTGCTGTGAGATGATGCAGTTTTTCGACTGCAGTTTTTGGGCTTAAGCTTTACCCTGACTGCCAGTGGGATGTGGTCGTGGAGAAGGGTATCAGCAAATGATTGATCTCCACTCTCTCCTTCTCTCTCAGTCTTTATGAGTGCCACCCTCTCACAGATGGCATCGAACAGACGCTTAGGCGAGATAGGATTTGAAAATAATTGGATGAGCCCGACTCTCACACATCTACGCAGCGTTCAGCCTCCGATAAAAGACATTTAAGTTAAAGGAAGACAGAAGAAGACATTCAGCGCTCTGTTTGAGACTCGAAATTTGCAGCCCCATGTGGCGTGACCTTGATCACACCATTGTGGCGGGATGAGCTCAGAGGTGCTCTCTCTCTCGCACCCCAAGTGGGGGTCTGGGGCAGGGGGTCCTGGCACACACAAGACTTTAAACAGAGCAGCCATGCTTTGCCACATGCACTCATTCACCGACAGTTGGTATGTGTATACATGAGCACGCTTGTGTTAACAAACACAAAACTTGACAACCACACACGGATGGAATTCAGACTAACTGCATAATTCAAACTTGCAGGTTAATTGGCGTGTAGCATCGGTTTCCTTTGGATTTGCAGTATGTCTGGATCATGCTGTTCATGAAAGGCTTGGTTCCAAATTCACTAAAATGATGATCTGGCTTAAATAAATCTGGCTTTTTTTTTTTTTTTTAATTGCAGCCAAATTGGTAAAACAGCTTTACTTTGGCTGGCTGTGCATAGCAGATAATGATTGAAAGCTATATAGTGGAATATGAAAATATTATTGAATATTCTTAAAATTAATGCATATCATATATAATCTATAAAAAATAATGTTAATTTTACTATATTTAAAATCATTACTTTATTAAAAAATATATATTATATTAAATAATAAACACATATAACACTAAAGAAAGAGAGAGGAGAGAGAGAGAAAGAGAGATTTTTATATATATACATATAAATCCGCAGGCAATATATTTATATATTAATTTAATTAGAAGAAACAATCAATGTTTATACAGTATGTACAGATTTATTCAAATACATTTCGACTTAATGTCAGGGTTCTGTCACTTTCCTTGGTTCTGTTTATTCTTGGGCTAGTGACTATTCTTGGCACTTCAGTCTGTTTTGTGTCGGTTCTGTGTCAGGAAGAATTAGACATTTGCGTGTTTTTCTTCTGTTGTGGATGAGCATTTGCCGTGCAGTTTGTGTTTTCATCGGCCGCATGCTTTCATGTTATGATTTGTCTTGTGTTTCGCAGCACATCCTTCGTTTGGTATTATGAATATGATTGAATACCACTTCTCTGTCTGCCTTCATTGTATGAAAAAGAACATTATGATCATTCTTTAAAACTTCTCCTTTTGTGTTCCACAAAAGAAAAAAACATCATACAGGTTTAAAAGGACGTAAGAGTGAGTAAATAATGGTTGAACTTAATTTGTAGGTGAGCACATCTCTTTAAATGTAATTATAGGATGGCAAAATGTAATCGCTTTTTTGGTTACTCAGTTTTAATTTCCCGTCCAAATAAAACATTTTCTTGTTACCCCGGCCTGACAGTTCTGTTATCCACTGGACGTCACATCAGGGGAATTTGCTGTGCGTTTACAGATCAGTCCTTGGTGGTGCAGTGCCTCTAATCTACCACCTGGTCATCACTGCTCTATTTGTACTTCTTGTCTTCAAGCGTTTTTAATCATTCCAAGCCAAACACATGCTTATCTCCCACAAACCTTTTCCTGCTAAGAGTTATAGAAAGACAGCAATTAACTACCAAATATATTTTGACAGTGGTCTGTGTGTGTATATATAATTGCTCAATGGTGGAGGCCATTTTCCTGAACAAACACAAGGGACCTAGGGCCATGTGAGCAAACCAGCGTCCATCATCAAAGCAAACACGTCCACCCAAACATGCTACTTCTCTGCACACCGTTATATGTGTGTGCGTGTGAATGTGACCTTCAGAAGTGCAGACATGCCACAGGGAGTTACAGGAAGTCAGTGTCCATCA
Source organism: Pimephales promelas (assembly GCF_016745375.1). The sequence continues at coordinate 8,009,122 of NW_024121144.1, forward strand.
CCATCTCTCGTGCCTCATTGATCGCCTAGTGTCATACACACACAAACTTTTATGTTTGATAGTCTTCCCGTGGCCGTATCATTGATTACACTGTAAGTATTTTACAAGAAATGTACTTTCTACTTCAAATTTCAAAATGTAACGTTTAATTCATTGTTACTTGCCGTCTTTTTGTAATTATTTGTGAAATCAGTTTAAAATCCTTTTAAAGGAAATCCCACACCAATTTTTAATGGACCCAGAAAGGTTCTTCTGCGAAAACCACTTTTTGGAGCCAATCATTTTTGTGGAAACCCAAATACCACATCTACATATGCTTGTTGAACTTGTTGGCATTACTTATTAGAAAGTTTGGGAAGTCTTTCCACTTGTTGGTGTGTTTTATTACTCAGACTATCTTTTATTATTTTTATTTTTTTTCTAGGTCTATCCCCAGGCTCAGATGCTCAAGTGAACACAGAGAATGTTCGCAGTCGAGAACAGATACTCCAGACGTTGACTGACCTCTCCAGATCCTTCCAGGACATCGCTGACCGCTGCTTGCTGGTGTTGCATCTGGAGGTCAGGTAGGTCCCACCTTATCATGTCAATCTGATAAGACTCCAAACGCACACCTTAAGGTATCTTCACATAAACAATGACTTAAACTCTGCAGATTTGCAGACTGATTCTACAATCAGTTCGGCTTGTATTTTTAGGCCTTCCAAAGAGTCTGCCTGCCTTGGGTCGTTCACTCTCCGTACCCTCCTCCACAGGCTCTCCCTCACGCTCGCCCGATTATTCTCTGATGTCATTTAGCTTATGTGATCCTGTTTATGATTTGGAAACAATAACTGGCGGCTCCCATGCTATGCGTTATTGACTTTTTCCATCAAGCAAATTTCCCTTGACAGTGCTTGAGGGTAAATTAAGCCATAAGAGAAGGTAAGAAGAAGAAGATGCAGGCTTTTTGCGGGCGTCTTCGCTTGAAGCTAATGCTGAATAATAAAAAAGGGAGGTTTATTGCAGGTCTGTTGGAAGCCATTATGAAAACCTTGGAAATCTCACCTTCTCTCTCAGAAACACACTTATCTGTGCACCTATATGCAGGTTTTTTTAATGCCATGAAAATCCCATAGATTGTAGCCACAAACAACAGGACATTCCATCATCCCAGTTCATTCAGTCTTTATAGAGTGAAGCTGTGGAATAAGATATCTACCACCGGCATATGCCGTTTCTCTGATGACAGTCTAGAGTACTATTAACACTACATGCATGATAACAATAACGCACACATTCAAAAATGGTAATAGGTTTTTGTTTGTGAATTTATCTTGAGGAGGAATTTTCCAACAGAACAACATGTAGAGATGTACTTACTTTAATAATAGAAAATTATTTAAAAAAAAATGTATATAATAATTCATTACATTTATATAGCGCTTTTTTCGGCACTCAAAGTGCTTTACACAGAAAGGGGGGAATCTCCTCAACCACCACCAATGTGCAGCACCCACCTGGATGATATGACGGCAGCCATATTGTGTCACAACGTCCACCACACACCAGCTTACTGGTGGAGAGGAGACAGAGTGATGAAGCCAATTAATATATATATATATATGGGGATGATTAGGAGGCCATTGATGGACAGAGGCCTCTTGGCCAAATTTGGCCAGGATGCCAGGGTTACACCCCTACACTTTCGAAAGACATACTGGGACTTTTGTGACCACAGAAAGTCAGGACCTCGATTTAACGTCTCATCCGAAGGACGGTGCTCTTTGACAGTAAAGTGCCCCCATTCACTTTCCTGGGGTGTTAAGACCCACACAGACCAAAGGGTGAGCACCCCCTGCTGGCCTCACTAACACCTCTTCCAGCAACAACCTGGGGTGTGTTTCCCGAAAGCATCGTTAGCCAACTATGGTCGCAAGTGCCGTCATTTTCCAATAGAGTTCAATGGAAATTGCAACCAACTTGCGACCATAGTTGGCTAACGATGCTTTTGGGAAACGCACCCCTGGTTAGTACCATCCAGGTTCTAACCAGGGTCAACCCTGCTTAGCTTCAGTGATATAACCAGAGGGTGATATGGCTGCTGACCATAGCTTGAGCACAACTAAATTACTAAATCTTTAACTTCAATTAAAATAAATTGAATAAAGATCAAAATATTTTAAAAAAATAATGAATGATGCTAAAAATAACACTGATACAAACTCCCTTTTAAAATAAAAACTGTAACAAAATACTTTATTTGAAATTAATTAGTTCACATGATCAAACACATCTTAATTGAGGTTTTCCAGGAATGTCAGATGAAAAGATTAGAGATTACTTCATGTGAAAAATGTTCTTTTTAAGGTGAAATCCTGTGTGGGTTAAAACAAGTCATATCTCAAGCTTCAGGAAAGTTCTTATCTTACTCAACTCATAATTGTCATTCTGTGCATGTCGTCTGTGCTCCATCAGGGTCCACTGTTTCCATTATCTGATCCCTCTGGCAAAACAAGGCAACTACGCCATTGTGGCTAATGCAGCCAGCATGGACTACGACCCCCTGGTGGTGAAGCTGAATAAGGACATCAGTGCCATAGAGGAAGTGATGGGAGCCGCCCTGCAGCAGCACAAATTTCAGTATATCTTTGAGGGTGAGAGTGACCTCTTGCCTCGACAGGAAGCTGATGCCTGAAGGAGTCTTTCTTTTCTGACGCTCTTCCTGTCTCTGTGCAGGTCTGGGTCACCTGATCTCCTGCATTTTGATTAATGGAGCTCAGTACTTCAAGCGCATCAGTGAGTCCGGCATCAAGAAGATGTGCAGAAATATCTTTGTGCTCCAGCAGAACCTGACCAACATCACCATGTCACGCGAGGCCGATCTGGATTTTGCCAGGTAGAATGCAAACGCACACACAAACACACACAAAAGTGCAATGTGTTGTCAAAAATGTACATTTTTCGATACTGAAAAATCTGAATCGCTTCAAAACATTTTCCGTAGATGCATAATATCAGACACACAAACTCCCCTCATTCACTCGTTTCATTATCTATGGATAAGTATCGTTGGTTACAGGGTTTGAATTGTGTGTATTACACATAATTTTACTCATTCCCGCAGATTTTGTGCTCACACCCAAAGTGCGCTCACAGACAGCTGCCTCAGTACTAGATTTACTTTTTTTCGCTGTTTATTGCGCTTAAAAAGTCAATACACAAAAAATAATGTTGAAATGCATTTTTTCACGTCAACAGAATCAGTTATGTTTTAAGTGAACGTAAACAGTTGAGAAAGAAATACATGTGTAACAGTATAATGTATCTGTGTGTCAGGTCTTAAAGTGACAGCAGACTAATATACCTGAGATAATATTAAGCATCTTCATGGCAGTTTTTCCCTTTGATACCATCGGTACAGTGTGTGTCTGTGTGTATATATATATATATATATACATACACACACTTATACTTTACAGTGTAACCTTAAATTACTTTGTTGTTCAATTCACATTTATTTGTATGGCATATTTCACAATACGTTTCGTTTCAAAACAGCTTTACAGAAAAAGGATCAGTTAATAAATACCATCTCTCTCCAGTTTGTATATAATTAACAGGATGTTTCTTCATTTTTATGTGAAGATCTCTCTCAGAGCTGTGAAATTTTTCTGCACAAACAATGCAAATCAATACCCGGCGGATTTCTTACATGATTATTACAGTGCTGGCTTATTGACCCCTCAATCTCTCATACATGATATCACGTGATGCATGGGTGGTACAGGTGGTGATTGGAATTACAGTGCATTGTTTACTCTATCAAGGCTCCTCTGATTAACCCCTCCTACACACACACGGCAGAGTCTCTCTGTAAACCCCTTCATGAATACATTGGCATTATCCTCATAAACCGCTTGGAAAGCAAGATAATAAAGGAGCACTATAGCACTAGCCTCTTGCAGCTGTACCCCTGTCATTTACATCCAGCTTTGAGTGCGTATAAATGCCTTTGTGGTGAGGGATTCATTGAGAGAGATGGAAGCATATATGTGAATGCTGGGAGATGGAGCTAGGCCCATGAGGAAAAAGGGGAATCGTTGGCTGCCCTCCCATTTGAATGCTTGCTGTGGGCGACTGGGCCAAGGACACAGTAATAACCATCGATTTGAGTTAAAGCTGAGCAGTGCAGTGGCCAAACTCAGTGGCTCTCCTCTCTTGCGACAGGCTTTGGTCACAGTGCCATCTAGTGAGGAGAAACATGCCGTCAGGAACACTGCAGAGCTTGTCTCAAAACATGAAGATGAGCACATTTATTTATTTAAGCCAGTACAAACAGAGTCATTTGATTGCACAGGGCTACTGCCAGAGGTTTTGATGTTTAAATCAGGAGTAAACAACCTAACTAGTAGTTTTTCATTGAAATGACCTTGCGTCTGGTTGTTGGTCCAGTCCCCAAGCAAAATCAGAGTGCTTTTACTCTCGCTACATGCTCACACACGTACACATACACACACCATCTGCTCACAGCCTTAGACTGAGCCAGGCCATTCCCAGAGTCCTGCAGGTGCTTCAGTAATGTCTTATCAACGTCACCCAAACCTGGCAAGCGTCTAATGTGTTCTTCATCATGGATTGATCGAATTGAGGACAAATTGTTCCAAAACCTAAAACCCAGTTCATCTGCATTTTCAATCACTACATATGTACACTACCATTCTGCTATACGTAGTCGGAAAACTCCTTTTTCTCGATTTACTGAAACCTAGATGTAAAACGCATTTGCAGCTGCACAGCTAGCCCTATTAATCGTCTGGCTCGCTCATAGGCTCTGCTGCAGCAACTGTACATCCACGACCAATGAGACCAGAGCCCGTCAGGGGGCGTGGCCTCAGCCTATATTAGTCCCCGAATTCGACATTATAGTAGGTTTGTACGACTGAAGCAACAACTTAGTACAGTGTGGCTGGCTACGCAATACTTTGTTCCCTTACTCAGGGATCAAAGGTTAGGTGAGTCACCAAGTAGTTCCCTTCGAATGGTCACTTCGTATGGCGTAGCTATACGCAGTGGGAACGCTAAGCAAACCGCCGCACTGAGTAACTGGAGCTGGAGCGGTTCAAAAGGTGGACCCCTCAAAGCCCCAAATGTAAATGTAGTTGTCACTGAAGGAGTAAAATATGCTGTAGGGACGAATTCGGGGAATAATATAGGTTGAGGCCATGCCCCCTGATGGGCTCTGACGTGTAATGACGTAGAGTGGTCTCATTGGTCGCACGCCAGAGGCGCCCTCGCCATTGGATGTGCAGCTGCTGCAGCACAGCCTATGAGAGAGCCACATGCTCAAATGCGTTTTACATTTAGGTTTCAATAAATAGAGAAAAAGGAGCTTTCCCACTGCGTATAGCTATATTTTTATATATTTTTAAAATACATTAATAAAAGATTTGGATGGTGAGCAAAAGAGACTTGAAAATTGAAAAACACGAAATATCGTGCTAAACCCAAACTTTTGAATTTTACTGTAGAGTAGATACATAAGCAAAGATAAATAGCATTTTAACTTTATGCAAATAAGCAATGATGTAATGTGGCAACTACCAATGGGAGTGCAGAGAATAAAGTCCTACCTGCTGAAGTTTATCAGTTGTCTAATGTACACAAAATGGCAAGTAATGAAATCATTAGTTATAATCTGATTAGCTGGCTTTACATGAACTCAGTTCTGCTTTAGAAGTTTAGAAGTCCGGAATTGAATTTTCCATGCAGAAAATCCCAGGAATAATCTATTTTGCATAAACCCGCCCCTAAGCAACACAAAACCCTGAAAGTTATCAAAGAGTACTGTTGTCACATTGCATCTGGGTCAGACAGTCTCTCTTTCTCATTGGCAGATTATGCTGCAGTGAAGACCAGACAAAACAATATATATATATTACATTTACAAAAAAATGCCATGCTGATCACATTATCTCTCCCAGTGTGAAATATAAAACATGCTCTCTGATTCAGGAAGGAAAGGAGAATTTGTAAGAAAATTCACAGTTCAGAGACTGGCTGACTGACATGCATGGGTCAGAGGTCAAGCTGTTGGAAAAGCACCTGCCTTGTGAGGCCATTTGTAAAGGCTTCTGGAAAAAAAACGACATTTAGCCAGCATGTCAGGATGACAGCCTGGACTGTTTACACCACGGCTGCTCTGTGCTCCTGATAACCACAAAACAAACCGCCAGCTGCACTTGACAGCACATTGGTCTTTCTGTGTATGCATGTGCGAGTAACAAGAGGCTTTTTTCCATTTCTGTTTATTATGTTTATATAGATAGATTCCTCTATATTTTTTATTTTTTGTTTGTTCTAGAAAATAAGATGCTAGGGAAATTAGCTTTCACACAAAATCTAACTCCCATCGGATACCAGCATTATTAGCAAAGGTGACCGGAATACAAGGCGATATATCCAATATTCATAATTTATTAATGTTGCCGATAAAATTAAGCACCATTGTGAATATTACCATGATTTTTTAGGGGTTTTTTTTGTTTTTTTTTTTTTGTTTTTTCAGGGAATCTTTTGTATAAACTCTCATACAATTATTTATTTACATCATCCCTCAAAAATACTCACCAATGCCTCTGCGGAGCATTTTTCATGCATTAAAAAAAGTAGTAAAATATTTGTAGATACTATTTACTATATTACTATATTCATATAATGGGGCTTATTATTAAAAAATGTTAAATTAATTTTTTTCACATTTTCTATCTGAAATAATGCTTTTGTTTTTATGTATTTACTTACTGTGTTTTAGATCTTTATTTCCATCCACTTAAAAAAAAAGATCTTATATATTTGAATTATTTTGACAACGCTGTTAGGATAAAAAGGATGGTTCCTATAATTGAAAGCTGTAGAATATTGTCCAGCTCAATACAGTTACAGCAGTCAATTCACAGTGTATGCACCATTTATGAGCCTATTCCGATCGCTATCCTGTCCAGTTGTTCTCTCCTGTAAACCAGGTCAAACCAGCCTCAAAGTCTCACCTCACTTAAAAACAAAGACGCTGATGAAAGAGCAGCTTGTCTGCAAAATGTTCCCATTAAATTGAGAATCAGACCTGTCAGGAGGGAATTTCCAAGAAGCCTAATATGCACTTTTGCATGGAAAGCATTGGCATTTGTAACTGTGGGTGACGGCCATGCGTGTTCTGTTTGATGGAGAGGATCGTCTTGGGCATCTTGCCTGCTCTCTCTCTCTTTCTCTCTCTCTCTCTCTCAGCCACTAACTAATGTGTTGCTGAGAATGCGCTGACAGAAGCAGCCCTTAATGGCTTTAATATTGTACATGCTGGAAATGGGAGGAAACGAATTGTGCTGATTTGAGTTTTTTTTTTTTTTTTTTTTTCACTGTCTCCCTTCGCGCCAACATACATCTCCCAGCGTCCTTCGCCGTATGCATTATAAATTTGCTTAATACTCCTTGTATGCACTACTGTACACACAGAGCCTGTCTAATTAAAACTTAATGGTACTCAGAAAACACACACACACACAGGTGCAGGTTCTATATGTGAAGTTCCTGCTCTTTATTATCTTCTAATGGGAGAGAGGATTGGGAAAGGAGAGGAAAGGAAAGGAGGTGGTCTTAAAAGCCAAGAGTTAATCAGATTAGCTACTCACCACGGTTTTGCTAAATGCTTTTAAATGTGTGCGAAATGAAGTGTGGAGAATGACAGAGTTGGCCCATCAAGCAAACAAACAAACTTAGAAGCACACAGATAGTCAGCTGAACTTTTTATGTTGACTTAAAAACCCATGAAATTGCTCGATGAGCAAGGTATATTATTATATTATATTATATTATATACAGTAGTCAACATTTGAAGTGGATCGAAACGTTTCATCAGTTATACATGAATTTTTAACAACACCAGTTCTTGTCTTAGGACATCTTTGATTAACTTTTTTGATCCACTTCATATTATATTATATTATATTATATTATATTATATTATATTATATTATATTATATTATATTATATTATATTATATTATATTATATTATATTATATTATATTATATTATATTATATTATATTATATTATACAGATTGTTCAAAACCTGTTTTGTAAACTAAAACGATTAAAAAGTTTTTCATTAATTAAATAAATATTAATATTAAATAAGATAAATAGTTCAAAACTGACAACTAAAGTTTAAATTGAAGTGCTAGAATTACTAAAACTGAAATAAAAATAAAATAAAGCCACAAAGAAATATATATATATATATATATATATATTTTTTAACTTAGAAAATCCATAATATTATATTTTAATAATAATTATAATATAAATAATTATAATTATAGGTACCATGGTGGATCATAATTATAAATATAAATATATATATATTCATTTGTTTTATATTATTATATAAAGGTGGCCTTAAGTGGGGTTATGTTTAAAATGTTAATTTCAGATGTCAAATGAAGTGCTGTACAGTATATGAGACTGTCCTGCTTTGAGCCCTAATGAGCAGACAGCACAGGTCTGGTGGATTAACCGCCTGGTACAGTAAGGGTTACTGGGACACTGTACTGTCAGGCCTGTTATAAATGGCTGTGTTTTTTTCACTGTCAGAGATGAATAGGGGTTAATGGAACTGCCCTCTCTCTGTCCTGCAGGTGCACATGTGTTCACATTCACACTTTTTGGCTTGCTTTTCAGCATCTTATGGGTTGAATCTGTACTTTTTACTGGCTGAATATGCTGTGATCACTCGATTTTCCACGTTAGTGTTAATCTGCAGCATTAAAGCTCAGCAGTTTATAGGCGAAAGGGCAACACCATTACTTCCAAGTTCTTAGAGAATTCTTCACAGAGGTTTAGTAGAAGAAAGCTGGTCTGTGAGATGTTTGAGCGTGTTTGTTTCTGTCTTTCATTTAGCGAACCCTATTCAGCAAGTGGACTGTTAATCATTTAAACAGGTTATTTAAACTGCACACTTCAAAAGTGACGTTGGTCTAATTTCAGTTATACTTTTAGATTATTATGCTAGGATGCTAGGATGTTGCCAGTTTGATCTTTGCTTTTGCTTGAATCAAGGCCTTTGAAGAAAAGATTCTATAGAATCTTTTAGGATTCATTTTATGGATTTAGTTTTAAATAATTGAGTCAAATTTTAGGAATGAAACCACTTATCACTAGAAAAAAAATATTAAACATGAAATATTGTGCAATTATTTAAGACATTTATCCTTATATAGATCCTTTGGCACAAGTGTTCTTTAAAAGTGAATCAGGAATGTTAGGTTTATTTATGTATAGAACCTCATTGAACTTTTGTTTCTAAGACTGGAGATTCTCTGCACTGAAAAAAGTGGTGTAGAAATAACTTTCACTCACAAATTGCTAGTACATTTTACAAATAATTAAAGCAATGGCAAGTATAGGTGAAATTTTGAAGTAGAAAGGCAAGTAAGTTGAAATAAGATCAATTATTTTAGTTTACAACATCAAAAAAATATATAAATATATAGTGCATTTATGGTAAAGATCACAGCCACAAAGCATCTAGATGCGTAGCTGCATGTTCTCCAGAAGTTCATCACCTCAAGCCCTTATGATATCTGGCATGGCTTTAAAATGTGCATGTGCTCCATCATGAAAAGACTCAAATTGGCCTTTTCTTCCAATGTTTGCTCTGTATGGAGCACCTTTAAAGTGAGAGGTAAAATGGGCTCTTAGGCTCATTTAGAGTGCAGCCAGAAGTCTCTGAGCACCTGGACGAGTGTGCCTGCTTGATAGGGGAGTTAGAGAGAGTCCTGCTGGCTAAGGCCTTTCTGTGTGCCTGAGTAATGCAGAGAGAGAGAGAGAGAGAGAGAGAGAGAGAGAGATTTGGAGGAGTCGTCTGCTCTGATGGGGTCAAAACACATTCAGCTCTTATCACCCCTGTTACAAATGTGCCTCTGCTGCAGAAATAGAAGTTGTAAGCCCTTTTTGTGTGGGTGGGTGTGTGTATGCATACTTATGTGTAAGTGTCTCCTTGAACTATATGTCTAATGTTTAATGTATGTTTTCCCATCCTGCTGGTCAACAGCATGTTTAGGCCAAAAGGTCTGTGTAAAAAAAAATGTCTGATGTTCTCAACAAGTTTTGTGAATGCAGGAATTCACAATAAAGAACAGTAAGGACTGTGTAAGAGTGTTTCGGCCCAGTTGACAGAACTATCATTTAATTTGATAATTACTCCCATGCTTATATTCTTACAATTTAACATTTGATTACACTTTATTTTAAGATGATTTACATTTTTATTTTAATCTTTATTATCTTATTTTTACAAACTCCAATGCTAGATTATTTCTGGTTAAATGAAAATGCTTTAGGGCTGTTAAACGATTAATCGCCATTAATCGCATCCAAAATAAAAGTTTGTGTTTACATAATATATGTGGGTGCACTGTGTATAATATATACAGATTTATATAGAATTTATATTATATATAAATATTTTATATATAAATAATATTTTCTTCTTAAATATACATGCATATGTGTGTATTTATATATATATATATATATATATATATATATATATATGAAGAGTTCAGATGCAAAAGCCTCTAAATGCCATTTGAAATTTTCTTCTTTAATGATGATTTTTATCAAACTTGTATATTTAAGTTCAGTAATTTCACATAAATAACAATTAATAGGTAATTATAATTGCCATTTAAGTGAAATCACTGAACTTAAATATACAAGCTTGATAAAAATTATCATTCTGGAAGAAAATTTCAAATGGCACTTAGAGGCTTTTGCATCTGAACTCTTCATATATATATATATACACAAAATAATTATACACAGTGCACCCACATATATTATGTAAACACAAAATTTTATTTTGGATGCGATTTATCGCAATTAATTGTTTGACAGCCCTAGCTTTGCACTATATATACACCAAGTGTTAATGAATTTATATTGCTCTCACAGAGTTATGATAAAGCTGTTATATTGTCATGAAAAAAACTTTTTCAAATGCAAAAACGTGAGTTTATCCATGAATAAAGATCAGCAACACTTTCAAATGAAATAACACAAACTCTTTCCTTGTGTTTCTCTGCAGGCAGTACTATGAGATGCTGTACAACACAGCAGACGAGCTGCTAAACCTGGTGGTTGATCAAGGGGTGCGCTACACAGAGCTGGAGTACATCAATGCTTTGAGTCTCCTCCACCGCAGCCAGACAGGCGTGGGAGACCTGACCGTTCAGAATATGCGGCTGCAGCGCCTCAAAGAGATCATATGCGAACAGGCCGCTATTAAACAGGCTACCAAGGATAAGAAGATCACTACGGTCTAGAGTCGCGCGTTTAAACTTAAATCCAACAATGCTCTGAAAGGGACTGCCGCTCGTTACTGTCACATGCTTTGAGTCAATCACTCTTTCAAGCAAACATCATAGTGGTCATTTGATATCGGTTTCATTTCGTCTTGTTGCTTTTTTAATTTTTTATGCATATATATATATATTTGTAAAGTACCTGGGGAAACCAGGGCTTTCCGCACACCAATGCACACACAGACACACATGCTCGCAGTAGAAACGGTCTAATAAATGAATCCCATGTATTGGTCTGGTTAGACCAGACGATACCTTTCAGACTGAGAGGAAGGATTCTCTCACTGTGGCTTGGGGACATTTTCGTCTCATTTTCTTACTTTATCAAACCGCTGCTCTCAATTATAGATCTTCCTGCACTCCGTCTCCCTGCCCGGCCCGCAGCCTGTGTCTGGAATAACAGATGCCAGATTAGAATGCCAGGCTTTTTTATCAGGCAAAAAAGAAACCCCTCATTCGCCGCTTGTTGATTTGTTCTTCTTTCTCAAGAGAAGGAAATGGGAATTGCTAAACCCGTTTAGCATTTCTTACATTGCTCCCTACCTGTGTGTGCGTGTTTGTTTTTGTTTATTCCATATAACCCCGTCATCATTATGACAGACATTGATTGTGACATTATAAAATTTTAATGACACTTTCATCATTGGATCTGTGGATTATTTGGCTGTTTAATCAGATGGGTTTCTAAGAGTGGATATAAAACTATGTCTACTAAAACTTATATTTGGATCTGATCTTTTTGTCTTATTCACGGCCCCTTGCTCAAACTTGCACAAAAAACACACAGATCACTCATACTCTGTGTTCTAGGCTATTTTTAGTTCATTAATTATGAATAATAGAATGAGAGAGAAAGCCATCGATACAGAACACAGGCGTTAAGCAGGAAGCCAACCGAGCAATCCATCAAAATGACTCATCCACTTGAATCAATAATTGCCACCAGGTTGCCAAAGAGAGAAACACAGCATAAAAATCCTGTTTGGATGTTGAAGATGTGTTACAGGAATGGTTAGGCATTAGAAATGTCATGTCTGCCTTGTTTTGTTATGCCTGTAATGTGTCTAGTAAGATGAGTCATACTAAAGACATAGAAGTGTGTGTTTTAAGTGCTATTTGGTTCAAAATGTTGACTCAAGCACTCCTTTTAGCATTATACTGTACCTGCATCCTCAACCATAATATTCTTTTAGACCTCACTGCAACAGAATATAATGGGGTTTGCACAATATTGTGGTGGATCATCAACACTATTTCATGCCTTTGTTTTTTTTTTAGTAATGCATTTTGTTGTGTAGCATTTAATAACATTTGAGATGTTCGCTAAAGGGATTGTACATGCTTGTAAATTTCAATTGATTGCTTAAAAGTATTTAATCCTGAGAAGCCTTTCACAGCCCTGGACTACTGGATTTGAACTGAATTTTGCAGATGTTTATGTCAAAATAAAAATAAAGGTATATAATAGGGGAAAAAAGCCTGAACATTACTTTGCTTTCATACTAGCAAAGTTCTTATCAAAGTATATATACTAAGAAAATAGCCTATACACACATTTGATTACATTTAGTATTAAATATATTTTTTGTATAAAAATATAAACGCCATAATTAGAAATGCATCCTTCATTAAATATAACGCATTCTATAACTATATAATTCACAAGTTATGACTGTATATGAATAGATATAACTAATTGTATGTTTTTCTGTATTTATATGATCATCGTGTTTTGACAACATGAGTCAGATAACTGAGTCGTAGCGTCCGCGCATGTGTAAAACGCTTGCGCTGCTTTAGTTTATGCATGGTTACCAGGCAACCGATGCGCGTGCAAATTACTTCAACCTTGCTTTCCTAGTTCTCACAGAAAGTCCGGCTTTACTTTCATCCATTTAGGAGGGAAAAACTTAAGCTGTATTAGTTATTAATGTCGTCAAATATTCCATCTTTGGCGTTTGTGTTAAGCTGAACATGTTAGATTCCTTCCTTCCTCTAGTAATAACCGGTGCTCTCTGGAGACAGGAAACCATAGAGACAGCAAAAGAAGAGAGGGGACACAGTCATACACAACAACAATGGAGGTAACAGCCCTCAAATATGGTTATTTACTCATGTATTCTGTACTTAACTCTTTGTAGCCATCATTAAAATGTTTATGCTTTCCTTCTATTGTTCTTTTCTAATGGAGAATGATGGTGAACTGACGGAGGACGAGGTGTTTAAATGCCTGTCAAACTTGGGACAGTCTGCTACAGGACTCCAGCACACTTACCTATGCCTCTCTGTGCCAGTGAGTTATCAACACGCACACATTAATATTTGTTTTTGTATTGTCATTGTTCCATTGCCTTGTAATGTTATACTGACTTAATAACATTTTCTATCAATTAATCAATATTATCAATATTGATTAATTATCAATTATCAATATCATGCCTTGTGTAACAGTCACATGACCATATTAATTAATAATTAATAGTAATAATAATAATAATAATACATTAATATATATATATATATATATATATATATATATATTATATTATAGTTTTTTGATGGGTATAAATCACAGTTTTGACTGTTAAGTGGGTTAATACATCATTTACTATGTTTCTTATTGCTTGGTCACCACAATAAAAGTGGTTTTATTGTCAATTTGAGAATATTTGCTCCCCACAATCTGATCTACACACACACACACACACACACACACACACAGAGAGAGAGAGAGAGAGAATGTTACATCACTATGCAACAATTGATATTTTCCATAATAAAATTTCCCAGGCTTACTCGAGAGAGCTCTGGGGTAGAATATTAATATAGTTTTTTCAGCACTGATATTGTTTAGTTGCATGACTTCGCTGGAGAAAAACAGAAGTGGCCTCCAAATTAGTTTACATCCTTTTTTAATCCGCCATACTCTCCTCTAGTTTCAGGGTTTTACCGGATGACATTTTATTGCCACCTTAACTGAATTTCTGATTGTGTTTTGCCACAGGGGCGAGGCTTGAAAAATGTCTCCATTTTATGCAATTACATCTATCTACAAAAGCTAGAGCTTCCCTACAATAAAATCAAAGGTAGGTTTACACCAGCTTAATGTTTGTGTTAAAAGCAAACTATATGGTGAATTGAAATTTGCTGTCATGTTTCGGACCTGCTCATATTTGTCTTCCGCTAATGCAGATAATATCCTCTTTGTTGAAAATGTTTGCCGGAATTTCCTTCATCCGTCCCCTTCATGGTTGCTTGGTAGCGGGACAAATAATCTCAGCTGTGCAGATGCTTGTCATCCATCTTTCTCTTGCTCTTTCTGCCTAATGTTTTGTGACTGGTAGATCTATCCTGCGTGAGTCACATGCCACACCTCATCATACTAGATGCTTCCCACAACCAACTCACTGATTTCTTTGGATTCCAGCCACCAAAAAATCTCAAGGTGATTCAATTCAGTACAGAGCATTGTGATGTCATATGACGTTTATTTTTCCCATGCATTGCTGGGAATTTTTTACTATTATTTCACTATTAATATTAGATGCGTTTTATAAAAAAAAAAGTGATCTCTAAAAAGTTCAAAGTTGTTTTTGTTTTTTTGTTGTTGTTTTTTTTTTTTTCTTTTTGCAGGAAGTGAATTTTTCACACAACCAGATTGCAGTTATGAAGGATCTTTCTGCATATTCTTCTTTGTGCAAACTGATTCTCGACTGTATCCTTTTTAAGGTTGCAAAGCATGACACAACATTCGCAATTCATTTTACTTCAGTAATGGATTTCCAAACTGAATAGGGCGGGGTAACACTATTTCGATGGTCGGCTTTGGGAATTATACCGTCATGCCCCATGAAAAAAAAATAATAATAATAATCATCCTACGGCCACAGTGGCCTGTGTGCCCTGGCCCTGTCCAAGTTCCATGTATAAAGCGCCAGTGCGGCATAGAGAGCTTGCTTTGAATAGACCATTTCACAAGATGTAAACAACACTGGTCCAGAAGCACTTCCTGTTTCAGTTTTTTAACACTACATAAAAGCTGGGATAAAATACAACCAACAGAACATTTAAAACTGAATCAAAAAGTTAAACAAACATCTTTAAGATGTTTTCTTTACATGTGAAATAAAGAAAACAGTTACAAACTAAAACAGGAAGTGCTTCTGGACCAGTGTTGTTTACATCTTGTGAAATGGTCTATAACAGCGAGCCACCCAAGAAGTCTCTGAACTTCAATTAGTTCGTGGAACGCCCCTCACGGCTTTTAGTTCAAAAGTGTGTAGATTTGGCGAATTTACATCAGATTTCTATTGACAGGGATAATATTTTATTGAATTTATAGCCCGATGCGTCGATGTAATCATCATTATGAGCACTGTATAAGTTATTGATGTGCGGAACACATGAAGAAGAGCGTTCAACAATGCAGAAATCCCAAATCGCCGGCCACAAACAAGCTACCACATCGCTGTAACATGCAAATTATGTCGTTTTGAAGACAATAAACATTTTTGCAATGATATTTGACTTACCAACCTGTGTTCTTCGAGCCATGTCAGGCATTTTCATAATAGATTATATGTATAATGTTATTATAATCGATAGACTTTATCATCGTTGCATTAAAATATTATATTTTGTGTCTGGTATTTTTTTACCTTCTAGAATGTAATGGTGCTCACTCTCTCTCTCATTAATTTTTTTATTTTTATTAAAAAAGTCATAATTCATGTCTTATTCTAAATTAGGATGTTATGGTATTAATCTGAATGGGAAAACCATCAAATTGTACTCAATGGCCTTTGTGCCCTGTCATATGGCTTTGGTGCCCCTAAAAAAAAATAAAAATAAAAAAATAAGAAAAGTTGGAGGCCAAATGGCCCTGCCCCTAAAATTACATAATTCCCACCCTGACTATAAGTAACTTTGCAACTACATGTCAACTAACTCTCATTAAAATATTAGTAGACTGTAAGTAGTAAGTTAGATTTAGGTAGTATAATAAGTTGACATACTTGCAAAGTCACTTACTCTATAGTGATAATGTGTTTTGGGGAGCATCAAAATAAAGTGTTAGAAGATGTTAAGCAGACAGTCTACTAATACTCAATGTACTCATTGCAAAGTTACTTATAGTTAATAGAATGTTTAAAGTGAACCATTGAAATATCCATCGGGAATTGATTGGATAGGAAAAAAGTGGCTGTCATATACCAAAATGAATGGCATTGATGAACCTTTTGTTTTTCTATAGCATGCACTGATAAATTACAATCACAATAAGACCTGGAATGTGTAATTAAAAAGTATCTAGGGTGATTCATCTTGACTTTCAATGAATGGATTTGTTCAAAATAAAGCATTCTTTGACCATTCCTCGCTGTTCAGATAATTCATTTAGTGCCATCAGTGGACTGGAAAATTGCAAAAGACTTTCACACCTCAGCCTGGCCCATAACAACATCTCCCGTATCAGCGGTCTGGACCATCTGCCCCTCAGAGTGCTTTGTCTGGTACCATCAGTTATCTTAAACACACACACAAACTACTGACATTTATAAAAACAGCAACATCCATTTAACACAGCTAATTTATTCCCGATGATTAGTGCAGAGAGGAATAAAATATGAGTGTAATTTGTAAAATATTTACTTAAGAGCAGGTTTGCAAGATTAATTAATGTGTGTTTTGAGGATAAAAATGGGTACTGAATAAGAAACTCTAAAATGTTAATTTCTGTTTGGGAAAATATGTCACCGTCTTCATGATGGGGCGATAAATAAATGTAATCACGCTTGATTTTAATTTCAGATTGGAATAGAGAAATGTGAGGTCTTCCTTGTCTTTCCCCGAAGTGTTTACGAGTCTCTGTTGGATTAATTAGCGTCAGACTGCATAACCTGTTGACATGTTTTCTGCTCCCCCCATAGTATCTCCCCGTCACCTGTCATCCTCTTCCAGATTATGTTGTTGTGTCAACACTTTTAGAAAGGTTGCCATGCTCGCTGTCTGTGATAGTGTGGGCAACACTACAGCCACTTGTTTTGGCACGTCTTTCTAACATTTTGATATCGTTGACAGTTACTGGTTTTTTTTCCCCAGAACCATCCCCTTACTGTGTGTTTTTCAGACAGTATGCATGATTAAGCTCCAGCCTTTTCGGAAAATAAAACAAAGCCTGGTGTTGAAGCCCACCATATGGCAGGCCAGCATGCCACCAGACCTTTGCCACTCAGCTGAAGGATGTTTATGCTGTCCTTTATCAAAGAGATTCTTCATCGTCAGCAGCGCCGCGTCCTTTGGTGTCCATGTCCCCATGAGGCCAAGCTGCTGGTGTGAGAGAGCCTGGACCCCGTTCAACAAAAAAAAACCTAGCTCATACATAGCCTCCCACGCGCTGAACCTGTCCGCCCCCTGTTGCTCTGAGACCCTGAACAGCGTGCGCCTGTCAGCTTGTTCATCTTACACCCATCACACTTTGGATCTGGAGCTTCCAGAGCCCCTCATGGTCATGTCTCCTGCTGTTTGGTGCCAGGGATGGGGGTATTGTAAGGCCAGGGCTTTGGAAGCTGGAATCTTTCTGGCCCTCGTATTATGTTGCTGGTCAATTTGACCCATTTCCATTTTTGAGTTGTCAGAAATATTACGGTTAAAGTTTTGCTGGTTTTACCAGATGTTTTTTTTTTGTTTGTCATAGTGTGGTTTTTGGTCATTTGTACTGAAATTCTAACCATACAAACCTAATACGAAGGCTAGGAAAAGGGAGGTGAGACGGACGTTAGGAAAGTCGCTTGTTCATTGATATGCACTCGCTACATCTTACAGATGTTCATCTGTCAGTCCCTACCCATCAGCCTTGAATTAACTGAGCTCACCTGTCAATCACACAGTCACAGCCGTATAGAAATAGCACATAACCGTACAGAGAACTTTAGTGACTGTTCTTTGCAATATCGAAATGATAATTGTATATGTGTGTTTTAAGAGGGTGAATGTGATACACAAGATTGAGAATCTCCAGACTCTTCGCAACCTCCAAGTTCTGGATTTGTCCTGTAACCGGATTCAAAGCCTCTCGGGTCTCCAGAACCTCCATCTCCTGGGAACTCTTAACCTTGAGAGCAATCTGGTAAAGGAGCTGTCATATTTCTGTCATATTATGTTATGCAAATGGCTCTGATGTTATACCTAAGAACTTTGCCAACCAAAAGAAACCAGTCTAGGCAAGTGAAAATGGTTAGGAAGTCTAAAATCTGTCAGAAAATATATGTGAAAAAAAAAAAAAAAAATGCTTGTCACTGGGGCTTTACCCTTAAAAGGATGACTTTGCACCTTATCTACTCCTAAAAGATTCATAGTAGTATTTTAAGGGTACATGATTCTACTCAAAGGTACTAGAAAGTACAATCTTTGTACATATTTTTCTTCAGGTGTATATGTGGCACTAATATTAGGAGTAAATATTTTTTTGTACCTTTTGTACCACCTCAGTGACAGTGTTTGTACTTTTGAGCTTTTTTCACTCAACAAAATTACTCCAAACTTGATTTTTGTTCCTTGTATATCAGATCAGTGAGATAAAGGAGGCTGTACATTTGCATGACCTGATTTTGCTGAGAGAAATTAATCTCCTGAGAAATCCAGTGCAGGTAAGGCCACCATAAACATCTCAACTCCACAGCATAGGTAACAATGGTCCTAAAGTCATAATTACCTTATACTCAAAGCCATTTGGCTTCTTGCAGAACCAGGATTACTATAGACTGGCTGTGATCTTCCTCCTTCAGCACCTCATAGTTCTGGACCAGAGCACTGTAACTGCAGAGGAGAAGGTGATCTAGTTGTTAAACTAAAAGATGTTAGGAGGAAGCCTATTGTTGCACACCAAAAAAACAAACAAAAAAAAACACATTTTGAATAGCATAATGCTGGTTGGAGTCCACATCTCAGGGTTCAAGGATCTGAATTGAACAGAAAAGAACTAGAAAGTAACTTGGAAGCTCTGAAAGTTTGTTGGAAAATAAAGCATGTAATTGAACCATCATGGCAAGGTTGAATAGAGAATCACATTGCTGTTGTCTTTCATTTTCAGGTGTCTGCTGTGAACAAGTACGACCCTCCTCTGGAGGTGATCGCAGCCAGAGATCACATGACCCACTTGATGTACCAGCTCATGCAACCGCAGGTTATTTTTGACAGGTGCGACTTTTCGATCTGTTTTCCTCTTCATATTACGGGCCTGTCGAGTCCACAAAGGCCACTTTCCTCAAGCAGAAAGCCCTTGAAACTACTCAAAGAGCTCTGATCTGAACTAAAATGAATCTGGAACTATGTAGTGAGGCTATATGAAGTCACACAGTTAGTTATAAGCTGAACTCACAGGAAATTCAAGCAGTTCACTACAACAGCATTAAGCTAATTTTGCATTTTATTCCATAAGTACTCTCCCCAGTCTGGATGCTCCATACCCCATGCTGGTCCTAACTGGCCCACAGGCCTGTGGGAAGAGGGAACTTGCCCATAAACTGTGCCAGGAATTCAGAGACTATTTTGCTTATGGGTAAGTGTCAGTTTAGGGTGCATTATAAAAAACGAATAAATAAATATTGGGGAAAGTTTACATTGCGATATTTCGTTTTTCTGCGTATATATTGTGATAGGAGAGAATATAGGACTTTTTTCAAGATGACATGAATAGTTGTACTTGGATAGAATGTTGGATTCTAGTTTCTTTAATCGATTTGTTTGTTGTAGAGCCTGCCACACCACCAGGGGGCCCTATTATGGGGAAGAGGATGGATCAGACTATCACTTTGTCACCGAGGAAGAATTTCAGAACATGATTCAAATGGTAAAGTCTTGAGTCAGACAGCTGATCTGCTTTTGCACAATTTTACTCACAACTGTGGACTATTGTGTTACAGTTTTTATGCCCATTCATCTGCAGAAACAGACTCCCAGAGGCCATATTGGTCTATAAAGCAATGACATGCCAAAAATGTGAAGAGGGGAAAGAATTCACCCTAGATTCTCTCTTTCCCCAGGCCCCTCGGGTGCTTCTGAGAGAGCGCACACCTAGTGTGTGCCGCCACTATCTCGTTTAGCTCTGAAGTGTTGCTATATAAGTCCAGTGTTATTGATTGATAGAGGCTTGAAGGAAGCCTTTTGATGTGCGATTATAACCTTATGCCGGCAGCGCAGAGGAAGAAGAGACAGTCGGGTTTTACAGACTAACCTCTCCTACCTATATCGTACAAACACAGATGTGTGTCAGCATTCTGCAGACGCAAACGCTCCTCTGCTTTTTCCTGCTTTCTCTCTGGGCCCATTAAAATAAAAAGAGGGTAGGATTAGAGCATGGTTGGTATTTGTACTGATGTTTTAAAGCCACCTTGACCAAAGACGTAGAAACATATGTTTGAGAATTGCTTTCTGCCGGTAAAAGCTTGACTACAGCGTTGCTGCTGGTAAATGGACCCAGGTGCAGTTGGACACTGGGGTCAGAGGTTTGTCTGTGTGAGAAGAACGATGTTCCCTTGCAACCCAAAGGTCAAGAGTTCACGTCATTCTCCCGTGAATCTGTGCTGAACATCCATGATGACGCCCATTCAGAGATTAATTTGAGTTTTGTGACAGCCATGTTCCAATTACAGTGCATTTTTTTGGTTTTATTCTCCTACTGTCAGGGTCAGTTTGTCCAGACGATGCAATATGGAGGACATTGGTATGGCCTGTCTCGGGAGTCTATTGAGCATGTGGCTCGTGAAGGTCTGGCCTGCTGTGTGCATATGGAACTAGAGGTATGGCATCAAGGAAACATGTTCCACCATGTTAACATTCATTGACCAAGCACAAAATTTGGTCAGTTGCCACAGTAGTTAATTATACCAGACGTTTTGTTTGTTTGTTCCAACACCAGGGAGTGTATAGCTTGAAGAACTCGTGTTTTGAGCCCCGTTACGTCTTGCTGATCCCCACTGTTGTTGATAATTACGTCTGCTTTCTGAAAGCAAGAGGATTCTACAGCAACGCTCAGATGGAAACAGCCGTGTCTCGCATTGATTTGTATGCCAAGATCAACAGAGAAAAGCCTGGCTTCTTTGATAACATCATCCCTTGTGGTAACAGCATTTTATTAACCCATATACTGTAGGTTAGTTACGCTGTGTCTGTCTATAGGAATATACTTTTTATTTCCCTTTGTGAATTGTAAGAATCTCCTAAGTGACAATTAAGGCTAATAAAACCTTAGCGTTAGCAAGACATTTTCAAAGATTCATTCAGGTTTTTATGAAAACTCGATTGCTCTCTTCTACCAAGTGCTGCAGATATAACGTGTTTTTGTAAGCCAATCCAGACGTTAGCATCTCCCTGGTTCCCTCGACTAAAAAACAATTGGATTTTTCCATTGGCTTATGGATTATTGCAGAAAATAAGGTCTGTGACTAACAAAAGCTTATGGATTTTACAAATTGTGTGAACACAATGAACACAACTTTCATGATTTTTGAATGTAAATATAATCAGCATAAGTCAAAAGCTAAACGTAGGCAATAGGCAAACTACATCACAGTGCTTCCAACAATTCTTTCAACTTTTGTTTAAAAACGTTTTCCCTGAAATTTCAAGTTATAATAGTTTTCAAGAGCACAATTATAAGCACAACGAGGCTGTGGAAGTGGACTAGTGAATAGTTGAGAAGTGAGGAGTGGACTTCTAGTCCTATTTAGCCACTTAAAGTAAAAGCTTTAAAAAAATCACAAGAGGGTATTACTGATGGATTTCATATCGTAGAATAAAACATGAAAATATCTTAAGATATCTTGTGTTCACAGACCTTATTTCATGCATTTAACAAAAAAACTCAATCAAAAAACACACTGACTTGAGGATAATGGAACCGGAAGTGCTAAAAATGCTAACTCATTTCCGGGTTTGGCCCCTGAACCACTCTATTATGCTCGTCAGATGATCGTGCTGAGGCCTACCAGACACTAAAACAGCTGGTAAAAGAGTATCTGGGTCTAGAGGAGCAGGGAAGAGGAGATGACAGCAGCTCAGTTACACCTGACAACACCTCCACAAGTGAGTCCAACTTTGCCATACACCCAATGAAATCACTTGACAAGCACGATTTTTTTTATTTCCAATGTTAATATAGTTGGAAGAGAATGAAAAAATGTACATTAAAAGCATGCATTTTAACATTAGATGTTAGATTTTAAAGTTAAATCCACTATTGTTTTATATGGAATTGTTCTATATTATATACACAGTATTTAATGCAATTACATCAGAAGTAACTAATTAAATTACAGAAAGATTAAGTAATCCCCCACTTTACTTTTTCAATGGAAAATAGTGAATTACTTAGTAATGCATTACACCCAACATTGGTCATGTGCCTCAACAACTAAAGTCAGAACATATTGATATTTTTGCAGATCACTAACTAACGATTCATTAAAACAGACTGCTGGTAGTTAATCCATGACTAAGACATTAATTTACTCAATTAGTTAATATATGTAATAATAAATGACACATTTATTTAATAGCAATTCATATATAATCGACAATCATTAATGAATGGTTTAGTTCTTCGTGAGTCATAGATTAACTTCATGAGATAAATTAATGCTTGTTAGTGCACCTGTATTGTCAAGTGTTACCAAAATAACAGACATGGACTAAAGGCCACAAAACTCTTAATTAGTTTTCATGGGGTCTTTACATAAAGTCAGTTTTGTCTGCGGGGTGCTTCGCCAGGATTATAAAGGAAATAGCTGTAAATAGTTGCACTCAGTGTGAGGCTGTAGCACTTCACAGCTGCAGCCACAGCAGACATCTGTTCACGATGGCGGAGTGCCCTAACCATAACGCTGTTGTAGACGCAACTGGTGAGTTACTGGCAGCCAACACGAAAGAGGCCACTGACCTCATGGACTCCTACAGCAGAAACTACCAGAACAAAATCCAGGCCAAGATGACCCCTCAGCAGACCCCTGCAGTAAGTGAGAGCATGTCCAGTGTTATTGATTCTGTTTATATTACATAATTATTGGTTTGATATATAATCCACAGAAGCTATCATGGCTGGGAATAGCAGAACACTTAAGTGAGCACAAAATATGTCTGTGAACCTTATAGGAAATGGCTTCCAATCACAGACGCCAGAAGCTGATTCGGGAAGCTTTGAGTGGAAAGAGTCTTGGTGTTTACGCCGAGCTGTTTCAGAGGTAACATAACGCTGTCTGTTTTACTCAAAGACTGTGTGTGATGACATCCCCAAAACATTGGCTCAATCCAAAATGTTGTGAGCTGCCTTGCTTTTTGCAGAGGCAACTACCTTCTAAGACTGTATGCTAACTCAACTAGAACCTCAAAAGTGACTGATTTGGAATATTTTTCATAAGGAACAGCTCTGCACACCACACAAATAACGATTCCAATGGAATTCAGTGTTTAACACATGGCAAAGCTAATGATGCACATGTAAACAGAATTATAACTTATACTACCATTCAAAATTTTGGGGTCAGTAATTAATACTTTTATTCAGCAATGATGCATTAAATGGATCAAAAGTGACAGTAAAGACATTTATAAAGTTTCTGTTTTAAAGAAATGCCTTTTAAACTCTCAATTTATTAAAGAAGCCTAATGTGTCACAGTTTCCACAAAAATATTAAGCAGCACAACTGCATATTAGAAGGATTTCTGAAGGATCATGTGAAACTGAAGACTGGGGTAATGGCTGCTGAAATTCAGCTTTCTCATTACAGGAATAAATTACGTGACAAATTATATTAAAATAGAAATAGAAAATGGTACTCATATTTCACAATATTACTGTTTTTACAGTGGGTTTTTAATTAAAAAAAAAGTTAAATATAAAAAACATGAAATATTGTTTCGAACCTAAACTTTTGAATAATAGTGTTGGTTGAAACTTGAAATTGTAGATATTTAATTAGATAAAAACAAATTTCAATGATGTTTTATTGATAATTCAATACCGTATTTAGTTTTTATATACTGTTTTTCATTTTTCATGGCTACAATTAAATGGTCTAGATTTGTAACAAGCTATTGTGGTTGTATAAAATACAAAAAAGTTGTCGTCTCTGCACAAAGCACCACCACAGGCTGAGGCTGGTGTGTGTAAACAGTGTTTAACTGACACTATGTGTATTTATGTGTGTGTCACAGGAGT
Source organism: Pimephales promelas (assembly GCF_016745375.1). The sequence continues at coordinate 8,033,735 of NW_024121144.1, forward strand.
GCACCAACAGCTCCATCATCATTAGCCTCTCACTCCCTGGCTCAACCAGGCCCCTCTTCTTCCTCAGTGCGTCCTGTTGGCCTCGGTCATGACCTCGATGAGGACAGCAGGTATGTCACACACACCTTGACATTTTCACCTCTGGCCTCTGACCTGAGCGGGGCAAGACAATTAACCTTTCCCCAAAGTCCTCTCCTTGTGTACATCATTTCCCAGGACGTGTTTTATCTTGTAGCCTCTCCCTTTATGTTTATAACCTCCATCTCCATTTTACACACATTCAGGCTCGAATATCAAAGTTTTCATCCCCAGCTCAAAGTTAAAGCATTCAGGTACCTGACATGCCGCAGGCCATCTGGAAGATGTATGTGTTGGAGCACGTAAATGCAGATTTATGACTATCGGTGCTTTTGCCTCTCCCGTGTGTGAGCTCAGGGACTCTAACCAGGCGAGGAAATACAAGACTACTCCTGTGAAATATGCATGTCCCCAAGATATTTAAATACACTGTAATTTAGCTCATTAAGAGGAATCCTGGGAGACTTACAGAGCCGCCCGGTCTGCATGGTGCACCGCTTATTAGCTTGAAGGAAAAAAAAAGGACAAAACTAATGTGCTACTCCAAATTGTGTTAAACACTGACTTTTTGTTTATCCTCCACCAGGGAAAAGCAATATGCAATTGGAGTTTGTTACTTCGCAATCTAGTTATGAATTTTACTGTGGTCTTTATGAAATCAATTGAAAATGGACCTATGTAATCTTGGGAGATCTGTCAGGGGACCATTGCCAACTCTATATTAAAAAAAATCTGATGCTAATCAAAACTCAAAAAACTTCTTGAAACCTGTTTTAATGGGTGTCTTGAGATGTTTATGTATTTAGTTTATTTATATCTGTGTGTGTTTTTTAACTCAATCCTATAGAGAATAAAACATTTCCATATTGTAGTTGCTATTTGGATTTAGTTTCCAATCGAACTGAGGATTGCGGCATATGGAGGCTTTAAAAGTTGGGCTGTCAGTCAAATTAATCATACTCCCAATAAAATGTTTGGGTCGGTAAGATTTTTTTTTGCAAAGAAATTAATATTTGTTTTATTTTATTCAGCATTTAATATGCATTTAAATAATCAAGTGATAGTCAAGAGATGTAAATACTATAATACTTCTATAAAAAAAATATTCATTTATTTATTTTCAGCCTTGGTGAGCATAAGAGACCTCTTTCAAAACATAAAAAAAAAATTACAGATTTGATTGGTAATGTATATGATGTGTTGATTAATTTATTAAATAAATATATTAATATATCAGAATTTGCAGAGAAAAGACATTAAATGAAGCTCATTAAAGACATCACATTGTAGTAGAGGAGTGAAGTATGGAATAGACAAAAAGTAAAAAGCCAGTCACTGACGTATACGTATACAGCAAACTGTTTTTATGTTATAACTATGTCTTTACCTCTCTTAATCTCTGTCTCAGTTCTGAGGAGTCTCGTGCCAGTTCTGGCCTGTCCATGAGGAGCTCAGCAGGGGCGCTCTCAGCTGAGAGCCTGGCCCGGGGATCAGACACTGGGTCAGGGCCCAACATAGAGCCTTTGGATATATCTATGTTGGGGCAGGACCGGGACTCTCTTAGAGGTCAAGAGCTCATGTTCCTTTCTGTGCTATTTCTTTATACATAGTATATAGTTTGTGCATCCCTAAAGATGAACATAGATAGAGGCTGCTCACACAGAACACGTTTTTCCATTCCAATGCGCTTCAATTTCCATCCCATTGTCTTTCAACATAAACATGGGCTAGACAGACGTCTTCGACCGCTCCGCTCACATCACATCTCGCGCATGATGTAACTGCAATGTAAAAACTCGGCGCTCAAGTTAAAATAAATTGAACATGTCTCTAGACTTTGCACTTCTTTTTGTTCTAGTGACCAGCATCTCTGCGTTCTGTTTGAACTGGCCCATAATACTTTTACATTTTATAAGGTGTTCACTTAAGTGTCGTTTGTTTAAATACCTTGCAATCACTTTAGATTGTTGTTGTTTGTTTGATCTCTCGCAGGTCTGACCCCTGATGCTTCTCGCTCAGTCTCTGAAGGCGTCTCTCCAACACTCCCCTCCTCCCCGGGCCGGCCAGGTGCCAATGTTAAACCAGTCCTGCCGCCCATCCCATCTGGAAGGAAGACCAATGATTCCGGCTCAAAGCAGTAACTGACAGGACAGAGAGCTTGAGAGGGTATAGATCGTGAGATATTAGAACATCATGCGAGTGTTAGCGACAAAAATAGGTTATTGAAATAAGTTTAATTAACCCCTAGAGCCTCCAGCCAGCCATTCAATAAATGTCAATGAAAGGAATGGCTGTGGTCAGTGCTGAGAGGCAAAAGCAGGCAGGTCATCGAAAAATATGGAGATTCCCATCCTTCATCTGTGTCCTCCAGTGGGAGTGATCTGAGAGGCTGAAGGCTTATCCGTCATCAGCAGATCTAAGCTCTTGAAACGGCCTGAAGGTCTCAAATCCCTGGACATGGGAAACATTACAATGTTACAATATATCGTCATATATATTTCTTTTTTTGAATCAATCAATACTTTTATTCTCCAACGGTGCATTTAACTGATCAAAAGTGAATGTCAAGTTTAAATAAATGCTGTTCGTTTCCCCAAATCCTAAAATATGCATCACGCTTTCCACAAAAAAAACTATTAACCAGCGCATAATAATAATAAAATCTGAAATATTAGAATGATTTCTGAAGGATCCAAAGAGAATGTGGCACTGAAGAGAAATTCAGCATTGTCATCACTGAAATAAATTACATTTTAAAATATACTTATTTTAATATGTAATAATTTTTCAGTCTTACTGTTTTTACTATATTTCTGATCAAATAAATGTAGCCTTGGTGAGCAGAAGAGATTTTTAAAAATCTTACCAACCACAAACTTTTAATGGTACTTAAATTTATTGCAAGTGACTTTGGAGGCCAAATGCATAATGATAGAATATTTTTTGCATAAACAGATTTATGTTAACATAATATACGTATGTGTGTCATGAACTTGAGTGGAACAGGAGAGGTGGAAGAGACTCTCCTCCTGTAATAATGTATCTTACGGCTCAGTCTGACACACTCAGACTGAGTAAATATATTGAGACTACTATTTAGGTATCTCGTGACACAAGTTGCATTTCATTTCCGCTTTCATTTGTCATCGGTGTGCAGTGAGCTCGTGTGTACATTATGTACACACACACACACCTGGCCGTCCATCAGCGTCAGTCCCTCTAACCGGCAGATGTTGCAATGATCTCATAATTCAGAGGCAGTTTCAGACAAGACGGCTGTGAGAACCCTCGGGCATAACCTACTCACAGAGACAGTTTTCACACTTTTGCTACCTTATCACTCTCATCTAGATCTCACGACCCCAGTGTTGCTCTACCTTTGTTAATGTATCAACTTACATGAACTGTGAGCAATGTATTTAATCATCTTTGTCAATGTTAGTTAATAAAACACATGCAGTTGTTTATTGTTTGATCATGTTAGTTCACAGTGCGTTGATTAATTAGAACAAATGCAGCATTTAAAAATGATTTAGTACTAATACATGCTGTATACTTATTATTCATTGATAGTTCTTGGTAAGTAATGTAGTTACTTAATGTTGGCAAATGACACCTGATTGTAAAGTGTTGTAGACTTGAAAATCCTGCTTGTCTCTATTATTGTTGAATCACAGAAGCTACGCCTGTTACTTTTGCCAAGAGATTTATTATTTATACATGTGTATTATTTATAGATGTATTTAAACACTGGCATATAAGAATAAGGCTATATGAGAGGAGGTCTTCATTCCAGATTTCTCTGTTCACCATTTTCTCCTTCCTCTCACCCGATCATGCCGTTATGTTTCTCTGAGGTGGTACAGTAAGATTGGGCGTATATACATCACATAGAGACTTTCAACTTCCTTAAAAGGTAGAAAAACAAGTTGCTTATGTTTAAAGATATACCTAATGCACATGGTACAATCCACTTTCCACATTAAGAAACTATTTCTCAGTGTATACATTAGTGGTATACAAATGGTACATTTGCATCATTCCATTTCTTACTACTTACTAACTTACACATTTGAAGTAAAATCATCATTGGAACTCTGCTAAGTGAACATTGCATACCTCTGAGCAAAATATAAATATACCAGCTCTCTGCTCATTACATATGTACAAACATATTCTGACTTAAAAAAAAAAAAAAAAAAATATTTAACAGTAAAGTTTTAAATCTTCAAAATCATAAAATCTCCAAATCAGTTTTTGAAAAAAAAATAAATAAATAATAATAAAAAAAAAAAAAAAATATATATATATATATATATATATATATATATATATATATGAAGAGTTCAGATGCAAAAGCCTCTAAATGCCATTTGAAATTTTCTTCTTTAATGATGATTTTTATCAAACTTGTATATTTATGTTCAGTAATTTCACTTAAATAACAATTAATCATTGCCATTTAAGTGAAATCACTGAACTTAAATATACAAGTTTGATAAAAATGATCATTAAAGAAGAAAATTTCAAATGGCATTTAGAGGCTTTTGCATCTGAACTCTTCATATATATATATATATATATATATATATATATATCTTAATCATCGCTTAAATCATCTTTTAAATCAGACGTGAGAGAGGGAGGGGTAAATCATATTTTACCCTAATAACTGCAAAAACTGTTTGTTAGCTCAAGCCCTCAGGGGTCACATTCTGTTCTGCTGTTTGCTGGTGAAAGAAAGAAAATCGCTCCGAGCGATCTTGAAGTGATAGAAAATACAGATGCTCCAGTTTTCAAAAACCTTGAAAAAAATCTTAATAATCATCTCTGTAATATGAATGTGTAGTTTAAACTTTCCAGTTCCAGAAAGTTGTGTAAGAACTAGTTTTGCACTATAGATGCTGTGTCCTTTTAGCTTTGAGTGCTTATGAATGTCAACAGGCATCACTTTATCAGACATCCAACTAATATCTCACTTGAATCAAAGAATCATTTTAATTTTGTATCAAGACATGCAGATATCTAGGAAACACTATCTCTTGTCTTCGCAGAATTGTACTAAATTTGCAGCCCTATGTTAGTTGCAGGGAATTTTATTCTTTTATTTCATATTTTGTGTAATTTGTCTAATTAATGGTGCTTTTAGTTGCCACGTATTTTCTCAGTTTTGGGGGTAACACATTACAAGTAACATGAGTTACGTAATCAGATTACTTTTTTGAAGTAACTAGTAAAGTAGTGCATTACTTTTAAATTTAAAATTGAATATCTGGGTTACTTTTCCAAATTTAACTCAAGTTACTTTGTTTTCCCATGTAATGACAGACAGTCCATGTTGAAGTAAGTGCAAAGGTGTTGTGTGCACTGTGTGAACATGATAGATATTGTACTTCTAGACTAAATGTGAACATGAATTTACTCATCTCACCTTCACAAAAAAAGATTCAGTATTTT